>CM060907.1:589843118-590198118 GCA_030737815.1 Allium fistulosum | reverse complement strand
AAATGTATATATGTAGTGAGAGCTCAAATTTGTATTATTTAAAATTGTAATAAAATATTTGTTTGAATAAAATATCTGTTTGAATTTAAATTCTGTGTTATTTATTTTATTCAGCAAATATTTATTTAATTATGTGAAAATAAAATAGTACAATAACAAATACATTTAAATGAATATATATATATATATGTTTATTATCATCAAACAAAAATCATATACTAGCATATTCAACATATTCCTCGTTCAAGAGGGAAGTTGGTAGGTTAAAGCTCTATTGCTCCATCCCTACTCGACATCAATCTTAACTCTCACAAATAGAGAAGTTTACCACGTCGGCTTTTAGTGTTAAGCCTAGTCAATTACATTTTTCAAAACTTTAGAAATACTTGTAAATAGGTTTTAAAAATCTATGTAAAATATTACTTAAAAATAATTAATTTATAATTTGATGAAAAACATTGTTGTATATTATAAAACCTCTTTACTTTAAAAATACATATATAATTATTAAAAATGTATTTAAACTTCAAACCAACTTTAAAATACTTCAAAATGAGTTTGAAAGCATCTCTAAAAAGATTATAGAAAAGTACCAAATTTAAATATCATTTTAAACACTTAAAACCACAAGCGACTTACTACAACATTTATAAATGTTGTTAAAAGTCTTTGTTAAAGAACACATTGAATAACATGATCTTCGCGACTAATTTTAACCACTTAAACAAATGGTTTAAGAGTTGAAATTTTTAAAGTAAGTACTACCCTTAGGGTACTTAAAAAACATGGAAAGAAAAGCCTAAGAATACCTTCCTATTTGTTTAATAAAATTCCCGAAAACATGTTATATTTACAAAGATATTTATAATCATCTTTTTGTTCTAACTTTCACAACTTTTGTTCGCAATTTCTATAACTTTACAAACCATTTATTTACTATCTAATACACCAAAAAATGTGTAGAGAACAACCGAATCAAATTATCCCATGTTAAGATCATAAATATCCAATTTACATAAGTTAAAGTTAAGGGATATTGAATTGCACTTATAACGACTATTCTCACTTCAAACACTTTCAAACATCAATTCAACACACAAATCAAACAACCATTTGAACATCACGCTACATGTTTAAGAGGGTAATAGAAGTGATGTTATACAATGTAAAGTTGTCATTTGCTTTCAAAAGCAAGAGGGGTCCAAAGTTTATAACTTTAATTAGTTAATGTCACTTTAACTTTATATTTCAAACAAAATGTATATACACACAATATATACAAACAAGATAGTGAATTAACTCAATTAGATCTAAGCCAAGCACAATCACAAAGTCACAAAAATCAAAGAACCGCCTTCTACCATCACCAAAAGCCTAAAGATCCAACCTTTTGCAGTTTCAAACCCAGGCAACACCTCCCCTCCCCTTCCATTGCTCACGACCCATCCAAGATCCCCCTTCTCCTTCACTTTACTTCAACTTTAACTTTAGATCTAAGCTTCCAGGGTGTTGGTGAAAGTTTGGAAGAGTTTGGAGAAGATTTGCTTTAGACTTGAAAAAGTTAGAGAATAATTAATGGATTAGTGCTTAAACACTTCCAACATTTTTATTCTCTTACTTCATTTCAAGCTTTTGTGAATTTGTGATTTACTTCTTACCCTAAGGGTGCATTTATAGATTTTTGCAAAAGGTCATTACCACCTTCCATCTTCCATGAAAGATTACCGAGGAGCCTCCCTCTTACATGCACCTTTACATTTTTACTTAAAAGTTAAGTCTTTTCTTAAAAGCTCATTTTCAAAATATCTTCGATGACATCACACATGACATCATCCAAAAGTTTATTTCCATAAATGGTAAAAAAAATTATTTCATTTTATAGATTTCCTAAGAAAATAAGTGTATATAAAAATAGTTGAACAACTTCTGACGGGTAAAAAGTTGTTTATCGATAAAACAATTTTCGGTCACATTATCGATATTTCTTCAAAGTAGTTATTTTGTAAACATTTTTTTCGAAACAAGTTTACCACTATTAGTTATGATTCAAAAGGGGGTTAAGAAGGTTACTAAATCAATTTAATAACATTAAATCCAAGGTTTAAGTATTTAAATAATTTAGATATTTAAATACGAAGTGTCCAAAATTTCGGATCGTTACATTAAGTATACAGTATACTTATGATTTGAAATTGATGCTATATGTATGCTCATGTTGTGATGATTGTTTACATAATTTGATATAGTTGCTATGATGTATAAGTGAAGGGAAATTCCATACCGTGCTTTAGTGATATATTCATACTATGCGTATGTTTAAGGTAAAGTTTTACTCGTACAAAGCTTTATGTCTGACCCATGTGTTTATTATTTTTCATAAACTCATAGGTACTCATTCGAGTAGGCTAGATTTGTGGGCTTAGATAGGTAAATTTTGGAAGGACGAATAAAGAAGTCAAAGATAAAATAGGAGGCTTGTAGCTGATAATTTTTTTTATTCGACTATTGTAAAACCAGATTTTATAACTGGTTAAGTATTCTTGTTAGCACCTCATACGTAGGGCACAACACTATTATTTATGTTTATGATATTTTAACCCTACGTGGGTATGTTTTGGGATTAAGAAAATTGTAATCGATAATTTATGTAATGAAATATATTTAGCTACTATGTTTACTTAATGTTGCGCGAAAAATATTGATCTCATTTCACTGTTTGAAAATAATTCTGCCAATGACTACGGCATCATCAGTGTTTATTTTCGAGTTCTGAAATGGGGGATGTTACAGCTTTCGTCATTACTGAGGTTGACAAGCTGAGGTCATCGACAGAAGAATAGAGAATGTGAAATAAAACTAGGGTTGATTAATTGGTAGCCTCATAATATGTTAATTGTAATAAGAAGCGGTGTGTCCATCAGGAATATCACCATTATCCCAGTCTTAGGCACTCCGTCTTTGGTCCGCGAGGTCATAGGCTTAAATCTTGCGTAGCTTGACTCGAACCACTGGACATATGTTGACTTATAGTATGTTATATACTATCTAAGACTTGTAGTACAACTATGTACTATCACTGAAGTATCCAATTTTAAAAAAAAAAAGCAGTGACATTAAAGGGTACGGTGATTTTTTAGTATTGGTAACAAGAAGTACATTTCATGATGCCTTTAGCATTGCTCTTAAAATAATAGTAAAGCAAAAGAATTAAAGCTCTCACCTTGATTACACAAATTATAAGCCACCCTTTAATTTTCTCCCACTATTTTACATTCATGTCCATATAGGTTTTTCATCAGAAATTTATATTTCAATACTAATAATAAACATATTTAACTATATAACAAATAACAGTAAATTAATTCTCTCCCATATTTTCTTTTTCCAATATCATGGGTAATTTTGTTTACCATTAACTGTTAACATATGATCATATATTCATTTAATTTTTACTCCTTTACATTTTTAGCTTTTGAAAAATTTTCTTTCTAAAATTTGTATAAACATGAATACAAATTTTACACATGCAATAAGTGCTCTTCTTTACAATATATTCGCTTTTTACTTAAAAAAACACTTGCTAACACATATTTTGAGATAAATATATGATTAATTTTTTCATGAATTTGTATCATAAAGGAAGACTATTATAATATGAATGAAATAGTTACAAAATAAAACATTTTTTTAAATATAATTCTTCATATTTTAATTCTTATTTCAACTTTCAGTTTTTTACTTTAGTATTCGCTTTTTTTTATCAACTGTTAAGTTCTTTACACAAAATCATAGGAATATAATCATATATTCATTTTCATTTCACTCATTTTCATATCTAATTTCATGCATAGTTTATCCTATTAGAATAAGAAAATGTAATAAGTTTACACTTGCTAATAGTTTTGAGAGAAATGGACGTTTGCTTTTTCTTAAAGTTGCATCACGAGAAAAATTATTAAAATAAAAATAAATAGGTTAAAAAATAAAATAAGTCTTAGCAAAAGTCTATTGAATAACAATAAAGTACAAGAATTTAAAGCTCTCTCCTTAATTCCACAAATTCTTAGCCTCTCCATAGTTTTCTCTTGCTAATAAACTTTCAAATCCACATGGATTTTTTGTCAGAATTTATATTGCAATACAAACAACAAACATAATTAACTATATACTAAATATTTGTAAATTAAGAAAATTTTGCTTTACTTTCCTTAATTCTTTCCAATTACATTTAAGTCCTTGCAATTTAAAACATTCACTCAAGTTACTATCTTTACATTATTATTTGGTTCTGCTTATCTTAATATTATATGAGTAATTTCATTTACCACTAGTCCTTTTAGTATGATCATATATTCATTTATATTTTTCTCTTCTACATTTTCTATTTTAAAAAATTACTGTATTTTACACTTGGAATAAGTGCTCTTCTATATACGCAGATCACTTTTACTTAAGAACACTTGCTAACATGTATTTGGAGATAAATATATGATTTCGTTTTTCTTGGATTTGTACAACAAAGGAAGACTATTATAATATAAATCAAAGGGTTAGAAAATACATGATTTTTTAACAAGTTTGAAAATAAAAAAATTCACATTTTAATTATTATTTTGACTTTCAATCTTTTGCACTAACATTCACTTTTGACTGTTTTTTCTATACCAAATTTAATATGCTTTATATTAAATCATAGAAATATGATCATTACGGTTCACTCATTTTCATTTTGACTTTTATGCATATATTTTTTCCTATCAACATAAGAAAAAGTAACAAATTTACACTCGCTAATAGTTATTTTGAGATAAATGATTCAAAGTTGCATGACGAGGAAAAATTATCAAAATGAAAATAATTGGATTAAAAAGTAAAATAACATTAACAAAATCCATTAAATAATAGTACATCAAAAGAATTAAAACTCTCTACTTCATTACATGAATTTTAAGCCTCTCTTTAATTCTCTCCCACTATTTTACATTCAAGTCCATATAGGTCTTTTATTAGAATTTTATATTTTAATACTAACAACAAACATATTTAACTACGTACATATCAAATAACAATAAGTTAATTCTCTCCCATTTTTGGTATTGTTAAAGTGACTCCAATTTTGGATAAGGGGTTGCCGTTTTTTCATTTTTCATCAAATTGCTATCGATGTACCAAAAAATGTCCCTCCCTCCTTAAAAAATAATAATTCGTAACTACCCTAATTATTTCGACGGTCCTCCGCCGTTTTTTGACTTCTTTTTTCAATCAAACCCCGTTGAAAATGGTTTTTGTGAACCACCCTCGTTTTTGTTTTCATTTTTCGATGAGGTTTCGCCGAGTTTTGCTTTGCATAAGGGTAAAATATCAAATTTTTTTATTTGGTTTCATTTATCACACCCTCCATAACAACTTTTTTTCTGGGTGGAGTCTACCTAAAATTGGTCGCCTCTTATCCGAAAATGGATTCCCTTTAACAATTTCCTTTCCAATATCATGAGTAATTTTATTTACCATTAGCCATTATAATATAATTATATATTCTTTTAAATTTTCCTCCTTTTCATTTCTAGGTTTTATCAATTTATTTTTTAAAAATTAGTATAAACATAAATACTAATTTTATAATTACCATAAGTGCTCTTCTTTATAATAGGTCCACTATTACTTAAAAAAACACTTGCTAATGTGTATTTTGAGATAAATAATTAATTAATTTTTTCATGAATTTGTATCATAAAGGAAGACTATTATAACATGAGTGAAATGGTTAAAAAATAAAACATTTTTTTAACAAATTTTAAAACCAATACAATATTCCACAATTTAATTCTTATCTCAACTTTCAATTTTTTACTTTAGTATTTACTTTTGATTTTTTTTCTATATTAAACGTTATTCTTTATACTGAATCATATAAATATGATCGTACATTCATTTTCGTTTCACTCATTTTCATTTCTAAATTCAATTTTTTCCCTATTAGTAGAAAAAATAATTCGAACATATATTGACATGTAGTATATTGTATACTATCTAAGACTTGTAGTGCTAATATGTACTACCATCTAAGTACTCAATTTCAAAAAAAGTAATAAGTTTACACTTGCTAATAGTTATTTTGGAAGAAATGATTGATTACTTTTTCGCAAAGTTGCACCATGGAAAAATTATTAAAATATAATAAATAGGTTAAAAAATAAAAATAGCTTTAAAAAAAATTAAATATCAATACAGTTCCTCGCATTTAAATTTATTTTAGCCTTATTATTATTTTGATTTGTAATCAAATATCTAGAAAATAATCTTCAATATGAACAAAAATACATTGATATTACACGTTCAATTTTAGATACGTTTATCGCTATCACAAGGACAATCTAAAACAAAATTATCAATCATATATCTAATAGTTTACTAATCTATTAATTAATAGTAAAACAAAGAAATTATTCTTTTGTTCATGTTTCTCTTTTTCTCTTTGATTCTCTCCATTATTTTTCATTAAAATCCTCACCTTTTTTGTGAATTGGAAACGATTGTTATTCTCCTTAATTATCAATTATAATTTTTACATATAAGTCTATTATGATTCAGATTTTAGTTCTCATCAATTTTTTAACTTCATATTCAACGTCGTCATTATACACACACACACATCCTTGTATGAATATATTTTCATATAAGAATTTAAAGTTATTTTTGAATAAAATGGATTAATTTAATATTTAAAATTCAAAAATATTAATTCATACAATTATTTTTTGCAGGTAAAACAAAGTATTATTATTTTGCACGGGCAAGCTGGTTTTATAGTGGTCATACCACTATACAACTATACAATTGAAATACAGCTTTGAGACAAAATGCCTCAGCAATTAATAGAACAACTAAACTAGCTTATTGCATAGGAGCTAGGCAACATGTCTAAGCTACTAACACAAACACCATGCATGCAGGGTGCATACATCATAACCAAGTTGCACTAGTCAGTCACAAAAACCATGCAGGGTGCATACAACAAACAAGATGCACTAAGGCATACATACACCCACATGAAATTCTAATACCAAAAACTAACACCACACAGTGTGCTAACATTCGATATCAAGTAGCACAAGGCAGACCCAAACACACTAATGACCATATATAAGCGATTTGCTTACAAAGAAAATTTACACAAGGAGCAAGTACCAAAAAAAAAACAGATATATGACACCAAAAAACCAAAATGAAGCAAGCGGAATGACAGGCAGCAAGGTTAGTACATCCATCACATTTCACAGCTCTGTTCCAGGCAAAGCTTGGGACAGATGAGCTCCATCATGCCCAAAGTTAACAACCACCAAAAAGCACAAACATTCGACACCAACATAGATCTCACATCCGCCGTGCAACAGTCGCCATGGAGACAATCGATGAGAAAGAAGAAGAGGTTCGGTAGAAGTCAAGAAAAGCACAAGCAGCTAACATCCAAAGCTAAACCGTAGAAACAAAATATACATCACAACTCAAATCCCTATCTCCGAACAAAATATAAGGAGCTAAACACAAAATTTCTATGGACCTAAACTACAGCAGAACCACCGTTGAAAAACATAAGATTCGCAGCCAATTAAACACCCAGAACCGTGTAACAACATCCAGAAGTGAGCGGCTATAACATCCAAAAGGTTAAGCAGCACCTAGATATAACAGAGGGAATTAACAGCGCTGCTATCAATCGAAAGCGAGAGGTGGAGAGGCTCATAGTTAAGAAAAGGCCTAAACTAATATGTGATAAGGGAAGAGGGTTACCTGGGTAAATAGAAGAAATGAATTATGTAATATACGTAAATATACTTAAATTTCAAAAGTATAATTTCAAAATCAAAATGTATTCGCTTAGATATTAATAAAAAAAGCATATGTATTTGTGTATTACACACACTAATTTATTAAATGATAGTAAAACAAAAAATAAACTCTTCTCCTTATTCCCATCGTATTATATTTTTCTCCCTAAACTCTCTATTATTTTGTTCTTAAGTCCCTTTCAGTTTAAATAACAAGAAAAGAGCTACAGGTCCATGTTTATGATGTTGTTATAAGAAAAATCCTCGTAGAAATGAATATGTAAATTTGGTCTCTGTTTTTGAAAAATAGAGAACGCAGAATGTCTTGCACTTTTCTGACAGAAAATGCAAGGTAACTTGCACTTTTCTGATTTTTAAATTTATTTTAAAATTTTGAAAAGCGCTAGTTAACTTGCGCTTTCTATCCGAAAAGCGCTAGCTAGTTTACGCTTTCCGATTTTAATTTTTTTTAAAATTTTCGAAAAAGCACAAGTTAACTTACGCTTTCTATCGGGAAAGTGCAAGCTAGTTTGCGCTTTTTGATTTTGAAAAAACAAGGACCTAATTTATATGCTCATTGCTATAAGGACTTTTCTTGTAACAACATCAGAAATATGGACCTTCTATGCAAAACCCCTTTAAATAAACTAGAAATAATCGATATTTCCTTAATTATCTTATATTATTATTACAGACGTATCTAATTATTATGAATGATAGTAAAATATAACATTTGATTTGCTTTTCTTTATTCTCTCAAATTATATTATATTCGAGTCCTTACAGTTTATGATTATCACTCGAGTTACCTTACATTAAAATTCTCATTTTCTTTTATCCATACTAACTTTTTTCCTTTTAATTGAATCATAGAAATATAGTCATATATTTATCCACATTTCGCTCATTTTCAATTTTAATTTTAACATGTTTTTTTACAAATTAATATAAACAAAATAAAATGAAATAATGAGTTAGAAAGTAAAATAAAATCACCTCTCAAATTGAAAATTAACCCTAATAAATATGTATCTAAATTTTTGACAAAATCTTAGATGTTAAATTAACAAATTTAATTTAATTAACTAATATTCATTGTTATTTTTAGAAATGTCAAATTTTAAGAATAAAAAAAGTTAGCACAAAATCATTTATTTAAACACAAAGGATGAATTTTTTTTATTCAGATACTAATTTATAAATTACAAAAAAATAGAAGTATAGTTTTATAGTAATGTAATTTGTTGTGACAACTTCAACTTCATTACATTAAAAATAGTTAATTCTTACAATATATTTAAAAGTAAAACACTATTTTTTATACCATTACCGTATGCAACAAACATGGTACACACTAATTTTTATGCAAAGATGGAGCAAGATAATTCTGTAATGATAGATGGAAGCAAGGGAACAGAAGAAATTTAGAAAATTGAGGAGGGATGAGAGTAAAGAATTTGATAGTTATCTTTAATAGTATAGTACAGATTATTGAATTAGTCAATTATTACTTGAATTATTTTATTCTTTACTAGTCCCATGTAATGACACTTTAAAATATAGAGTGTTACAAATATTATCGCCTAGATGATGTGGATACTGCAATAAAATAAGTTTCAGGCCGAAATTCATTACGACTCAAAATTTCAATTTTTAATGATTAGTTTAAAATCAATGTAAAAATTAACCAATTAATCATTCAAATTACTAAGTATAACTTATATTTTACATTTCAAATAGTGGATTAGTTAAGAATAAAATTATAGATTATTACAAAAAAAGATCAAGATTGAAACAAACCGACAATAACTACTTTGTTCGGTTGGTTTGAATGTTGACTTTTGAATTACCTAAACCCACTTGTTTCTAACATAATGTGAGACCAAAACGATTTTTAAGGGTCCACCTTTATATAATGATGTGTCATTGCTATAGTTTTGAGAAAAATCTATTACATATTCAAAGCCAGATGCATAAACCTAAATAAAACAATATTAAAATAAAACAATGTTAATGTAGTGGATATTAATAAGAACACTCTCTTAAAATATAATTTTAAATCTTATTTTGGTTTAATTTTAGATAATTAAATCAAAAACCGATCATCAAACCAAATAAGCACTGATATAAAAACCAAACTTAACCAGTCAATTGCTCAAACTAATCCAAATTAACCAAACTCATTCGATTTAGTTTAGTGGTTCAAACCAATAAATACTCACCAGTGATGTTAGCTATTTTTTGACATGGTGAAGTGCAAATCTAAGAATAGATGAAACATTTCAGTAAAGTAAGCAACTTTCACATAAATACATGTATGTATGTATGTCAACACGCACATGTGCATGCATATACATACATACATACATACACGCATATGAACAATTAACAACTCGCTTAATCCTGATACACAAGCAATATTAACTATAGTTACATAATAATCTATTAAATTAATTCCATCAGCCTTCATTTTGTATCCACGTCGGCCTTTGTTTTTGAAATTTGAATGTAGGCCCAAATAGCTATGAACGTGTCTTGGTTTCTAAGGCTTTGGTTGAGAGTTTTTTCTACCAGTTTTAACTGGTTTTGAAGGTCTTTTGTATTTTAGGTGTTCTCGTAACCTTGTTTGTAAGGTTTTTTCACACCAGTTATTGTTGGTTATAAAATCGGTGAAAACCGATGTAGTGTAATTTTAAAGGTAATTTTTAACCCATCAAATTGGGATGTTTTGAGGGGTTATAATTTTTTTCCAATTATACCCCTACTATTTCTATTGGAGAATCAATCTTCATAATATTAAAGTAAATATAAGGACATATATATAATGTTACTTTAGTGAATTTTTTATAAAACCAATGTATATTAACTCTCAAGCATGTATTGATCGACTATAACATCACTTCATGTAAATCAATCAAAACAACTACGATCATTGACGATCAAAACCGATAGTCTCAAAACCTATTATATCCGGTATAACAAAACTTCCAAATGAAGCATAACTCATCATCTAGTATTTCATAATTTCCTTTCTAACACAATAGAAAAAAAGACATGTAATGTAAACTTTTTTATTTTGTTTATATTAATTTATAAAAAATACAATTATTATAGTTTATCTCGAGTTAAGCCATGGTTTCTTCTTCTCAAGTTAAGCAACCTTATAACTATGTTAACTACATCCAAGTAGTTAAGTGTAATGTCCCACATCGCCTAATATGGTACAGGCGATGACTATATAACCAACTAGGCACCCTCCCCTTACAAGCTAGCTTTTGGGGGTGAGTTCTACCTAGTTTGGTTCATAACAAATGGTATCAGAGTCTAACACCACGATCGAAAAAGTTCGAAACTCGTTGGTGACATGTATGGGCATGGACGCCATGTATGGGCGTGACGTCACTCTATTGAACATTAACATTGTATGGACGTTGTCAGCGCAATAGAGCACTGACATGGACGTCGGACTTTGAAAGCGTGGTGGTATGTAATATCCCACATCACCTAATATGGTACGGGCGATGACTATATAACCAACTAGGCACCCTCCCCTTAAAAGCTAGCTTTTGGGGGTGAGTTCTACCTAGTTTGGTTCATAACAAATTATGTAATGTCCCACATCGCCTAATATGGTACGTATGATGATTATATAACCAACTAGGCACCTTCCCCTTACAAGCTAGCTTTTGGGGGCGAGTTCTATCTAGTTTCGTTCATAAAAAATTGTATCAGAACCTAACACCACGATAGAAAAAGTTCGAAACTCGTTGATGACATGTATGGGCATGAACGACATGTATGGGCGTGACGTTACTCTATTGAACATTAGCATTGTATGGGCGGTGTCAGTGCAATAGAGCGCCGACGTGGGCGTCAGACTGTGGAAGCGTGGTGGTATGTAATGCCCCACATCGCCTAATATGGTACGGGCGATGACTATATAACCAACTAGGCACCCTCCCCTTGCAAGTTAGCTTTTAGGAATGAATTCTACCTAGTTTGGTTCATAATAAATGTTAGACCTCAGGTCAATTCAATGAGCCCGAGTGGAAAGCAGCAAGAAGAAGAAGAAAATTCATCAAACAAGTTGAAGGAAATAGAAGAACAAGGCATTTCATCAAACACATTCGTACATTCCACACCACGACTGTAGACAAAGATCTAGTGGGTATTCCGACCAACTCAGAGCATCATGGAGATCATCTTAACCAACTAGGTCTAGTCATGGGACTAGGAACGACCAAGGCTTCCTAGAGCATGTGTGCGCGGGCACACGTGCACATGGTGTACATGCTGGTAGAAAATGCTGTTGCAACTGACATTTTTATTTAAGTATATTGAATGAGTCAAGGCCCATTCAAGCTATGTAACGACTAGAAATTGTTACTCTTGCAGTGTATAAATATGAATGGAGATCAAAATGTAAAGACGTGAAGAGAAAATTGAATAAGAATATTTTATTTCAATATTGATAACTCTGTTACAATTCTCTCTACAAGTTTAGTTATTATATTTCCTGCAAGTTTCATATTTACTACTCTCTACAAATCTATTTCTCTAAACTTAACACTCTCTGCTCATCCAAGAAACCTCTCAAATATCCCACCTTCTTGCTTATACTTGAAAGCTTCATCATTATAACCAGAAACAAGTCTGCACTGCATCCATGATGACAAGACGTAGAAGCTCCAACCATAGGCATAACAAACTGGTATCAGAGCCATCAAATTCAGATGAACAACCAGAGTATCAAATGAAGAAAATTTGGCAAATCAGAGTGATGCAACCTTAAAGGAAAATCTTGAGTGAACCAGACAGGAGAAAATTAACCAAAAAACAACAGTAGCCATAAAGAAACTACAAAAATCGAATCTTACCTTGCAAGAAACTTATCAAGATCTTATCATTAAGATGGATAGCATAAGTGATGTTCTTAACAATGCGGTCAAGGAACTGAAGGAACTTAAAGGTCAGAGGGAAAATAAAAGCAAGGATAGTGAGGTTAGCAGCCCATCACCATCAAGAACTCTCTCTGCCACAGCGCCACCCTATGTGCCACCTCCACAAAGAAATCAACATAGAGTGCATAAAGAACCTCTTGTACAAGAAATACCAAATCTAAACAATAACCCTCATTCAAGAAATGGTCCACACCATCATAATAAGGTAGTAAGAAATTAGTCAACAACTCCCAAACTACTGTAAAATACAATAATAAAATTAGAATTTCCCACCTATAATGGAGACAGTGAGATTGTTGTATGGATTAGTCAGGTAGAGCAACTCTTTACTTATCATCAAACACTTGAGAGTAAATGGGTTCCTACTTGTTCCTTTCATCTTAAGGGCGAGGCCCATCTATGGTACATGTGGCTTACAAAAAAAGTCAAGAACTATGAGCAGTGGGTGATTTTTAAAGAAGAAATATTAGTAAGATTTGCACTTGAAGATCTACAAAGACCCTATGGAGCAAGTTCAAATCTTAAACAAACATCCACTGTATGAAATTATCTTACCAAATTTGAGCAGTTACAAGGTCTATGTGATGCGCTGCCTGACTAGTTCCTATTAGAAAAATTCATTGATGGATTAAAGGACGAAATAAGGTTTAATGTGATTGCTTTGAACCGTATTGATTTTAAATAAGCTGTTAGCTTACCCAAAGTGTTTGAATGTAAAAGGATGAGCAAGAAAAAGAACAAGATCAGTAAACCATCCAAAGCCATTACTTCGAGCAATGCCAGCAAATTTGCAGGTACCACTAATCCAAATACATAGAACATTTCAAGAAATAAAGGTCTTACTCCACAAGAAATTATTGAGAGAAGAAGAAAGAATTTATGTTTTGGATGTAATGAGAAGTGGCATCCAGGTCATGCATGCAAGAAAAAACAAGTATACATTATGGAAGGAATGATGCAACTACAAGATATAGCAGTAGAGAAAGAACCAGAGGAAAACACTACTTTAGATGAAGTTGACTCATAGGACATTAATACAATAATGAAGAGGCCTTCGCCATTACTATTAATGCAATGTATAGTATTCCTACACTCAATACTATCAGAGTGCATGGGTTTATAAATGAATATCCTATTAATGTGCTCATTGATTCAGGTTTAACTTATAGCTTTATTAATGCAGGTATAGCAGAAAAATTAAAGTTACATGTGCAGGACACACAAAGGTACACAGTGCAAGTTGTTAATGGAGAAAAAATACATGGTAAAGGAATGTGCAAGGGAACTAAATTTAAATGTCAGGGCTGTAAAATGATGCTAGATTTATTGCTAATCCCTCTGGAAGGATGTCAACTAGTACTAGGTGCACAATGGATGAAAGAGCTTGGTGAGGTAACTTTTAATTTTTCCAAATTACAAATTAAATTTTAATTCAGGGAAAGGAACACACATGGCATTGAATTCACGGCAAAAATAAAGTAATAGATGGCAAAGATATTGTTAGGGCAACTCTAGTAGATTACGGGCTGAATATTCAGCCCGTAATTTGGGTTGGGGCCCCAGTGGCCAGGCGCCCATTTAATGGGCGCCTGAGCAAAGGCGCCCATAAAATGGGCGCCGCCTCCCCACCCCCTCCCTCCACTCTCATTATTTTTGTTTTACATTTTTTCTAAAATTTGAAAATTTAAACAAAATGCCGCCGCGTCCAACCAAAATCGCCCGAAGAACGGTTCAGAGACATCCAGCGGAGCAAGCTGGACCATTACACGTTCTGCCACCACCTGGAGTTTCACCAGACGATCTACGTGTTTTACATGAGCTGCCAGATGGTTATCGGCATAGAGCTGAAACCGCTTTGACGACCATACAGGTATAAATTGCAAACTAATATAACTTGTTATTTTAATATGTACAGGACATACTCATTTTAATACTGTATGCAGTCCTGACCTCTTGAGCAGTACGTCTGACTTGAGAGCCCACGTCGTTGTTGTAGAGTTCAGCCAGAGTGTCCCAAAAATTAATTACCATTGACTCCTGATTATCGCACATCTCATCGGTTTGAATGTAGTACTGCATAAGCAACTTCAATTCATGAGGCGTAAATGTCATGTTCGACAATGTAGTTTGAAAAATGTTAGGTTTTTAAATGATTTAAACATATCACGATTTGTGAATTTATATAATGGATATTCCTGACCTCTTGAGCAGTACGTGATTTGACCGCACACTGACACACCTTCTCTCCACTCAACAAAGCAGAGAATCTATGACCGGCAAATGAACGTGGCTACAGTACGTGATTTGACCGCACACTGACACACCTTCTCTCCACTCAACAAAGCAGAGAATCTATGACCGGCAAATGAACGTGGCTACAGTACGTGATTTGACCGCAACTTACACACCTTCTCTCCACTCAACAAAGCAGAGAATCTATGACCGGCAAATGAATGTGGCTACAGTACGTGATTTGACCGCACCCTGACACACCTTCTCTCCACTCAACAAAGCAGAGAATCTTGACCGGCAAATGAACGTGGCTACAGTACGTGATTTGACCGCACCCTGACACACCTTCTCTCCACTCAACAAAGCAGAGAATCTTGACCGGCAAATGAACGTGGCTACAGTACGTGATTTGACCGCACACTGACACACCTTCTCTCCACTCAAGAATTAGTCATATATATATAACCATATGGATGTCATACTTGTTCACCACAATTTTCTCTAACAAAAAATTCAAATATTAAACAACTATCCTCAAATATCAAACAATGTCTGGAAATTTACTAAAAGCTGTATTCCTATGCGATAGTGACTCTGAAGAAGAAGCGTGCGCGTTAGCGCAGCAACAAGAGGAGGAGGAACTGATGGAGATATACCGTGAAGCATACATATCAACTTCTGAAAAACATGGTGGTTCCGTTGTGGGTCGGAAATATATCAACCGTAACCAGTAAGCATTTCACAAAACACTTATGCAAGATTACTTTGCCCGTGATCCAACTTACGGTCCAGAGATGTTTAGACGACGATTCAGAATGAGTCGTCCATTATTTATAAGAATTCTCGAAAGTATTCAGCAAAATAACAAATATTTTGTTTTTAAGTAGGACGCTGCAAAATCAGTAGTTGAAGATGGTGGATCTTTGTTTAATTACATATGTTTGCCTTTTTTTCCTATAATGAAGTGTATAATGCTTCAATTTTAACGTTTGTAATATCATTTATGTTTGATGAATTAAATCTATATTGATATCTACATAATGCATCGATTCAATGATATACCATTGAATAATGTAAAACTGATCATGGGCAGTTGATTGCATATATGAACTGAAGGTACATGGATATTGAAACTACATTAACTAGAAATATCACATTATTACGTCAACTACATATGTTTTGTTCCAGATCGACTCTCAACAATGCGTTGTTTGTACTCCATCCAATATTGCATTGTAATTGGGTCCATTCCGGTGACATCCTTTTCCATTACTAAGGTCTCTTGGCATTGCCGCTCTAGCTCAAACCGGCCCTTCTCAATCTGAGTCAATTCTTTTAACACGGCAAGCTTTTCTGCACTTCCTTTTTGACGTTATGCATTTTCTCTCGCATGTTTTTCATGCATTAGGGCTAAACGAGAATCGATTTGAGATTGAACAGCAATTTTCTTCTTAGCTGCTCGTTGCCCCATCGGTCTAGCATCTTCATCAAATGCAAGAACTACTTCTTCGTCTTCGTTATCTGGGCATTCATTTGAGTCCATATGAGAAGAATTGCCTGGGCTAGAATTGTAATTAGATCTACTTGTTTTTTCTTCCCCTTCGACTTCGTCTGGACATCTCTAAAGCTTTTTGCGGTGTTTGAGTTCCATTTTTGCTGACTAACAAGCAAGTCATAGCAGTTTGCAAACTGATAGTAGTGTGGTTTCTTTGTACCATTTTCTCTTGGAAATAATTTCAAGAATCGATCATTTGCCATTCTCTTCTACAAAAACAGAAACACAAAATCATATATTCACAAAGTGATTAGAGATGAATGTAAATTAAAAATCAAAATTTACAAAACGCTACCAAGTCAGCTTCGCCACCCATTCCACTTGGATTTGCTGTTCTTATTTTGTGGATCTGCGACTCATAGAATTGTGTTTGTCGATTAATCTTTCCAAAACGACTAGTGATTGCAGACATTGACCTCGTCTTTTCAACATGTTTTTTATTGTACGCGCTCATGACTTTTGCCCAAAACGCCTCTCCACTTTGGGCGTTCACCTTTACCGAGTCGTTAGAAAAATGACAATAAATATAACACAAATCTTTATCTTCATCGCCAGACCATGGAGCCGAAGAATGGAACGATAGAGGGGGGCGGTAAGGGGATGAACATTTTGAAAGGGTTGAGAATCTAAATCCCAGCTATCCATATTCATCGCTTCGGTATATGATTGAAATGGATGAGACATGCTTTCAATATTAACGAATTGAGAATATAATTGTAATAGAAGAAGAGATGTGTGTATTACAATCTGAATAATCTCCCGGTATATGTAGTGAAATCATAAATATGACTGTTTATAGCCGTTGTAATTTGAAATATGACCGTTTATAGCCGTTGTAATTTAAAATATGACCGTTTATAGCCGTTGTAATTTGAAATATGACCGTTTATAGCCGTTGGGGGTCAAAATATGACTGTTCGGAGCCGTTGGAATTCGAATGTAGAGGGGGATGTAGCCGGAAGGGGTGATGGAGGGGAGGGTGGGCTTGGGCGCCCATTTAATGGGCGCCCAAGCCCTGGCGCCCATTAAATGGGCGCCCAAGCCCAGTTCAGGATCCGTAATCGGATCCTGAACGTTAAGTTGAATGTTCAGCCTTAACTCTACGACTGGAGAATTTTTCGGCTCCGATTCAGCGTGTAATTGCACCACTGGAGTTGCTCTTAAGTAAGTACAAAAGGACAACTTTCACTCCTACTATGTTTAAAGGAAATACAAGTGGGTCTCCCAAGTATCAAATCAAAAATACCCCCATAAATTTAGCGGTTTCTGCAAAGGTACCCTACTGTAACTAGCTCAGCTACCACCCTACCTCCACAAAGAAAGCGTGATCACAAAATACAACTCAAACCAGACTCTAAACCTACCTGCTTGAGACCCTACAGGCATTCGTACCATATCAAAAATGAGCTAGAAAAACTTATTCAAGAAATGTTAGATGTAGGCATAATTCAGCCAAGTACTAGGAGTACTCATCGCCGGTTGTCATGGTCAGAAAAAATGATGGCACTTGGAGAATGTGCATAGACTATCGAGCACTCAACAACCAGACCATTAAAGATAAGTTTCCTATACCCCTTCTTGATGACTTACTAGATGAGTTATATGGCACAAACTATTTTACTAAGTTAGATCTTAAATCAGGTTATTATCAAATCAGAATGCACCCTAATGATATTCATAAGACTGGTTTTAAAACTCATATAGGACATTATGAATTTATTGTTATGCCATTTGGGCTATCAAATGCACCTTCAACTTTCCAGGCTTTAATGAATGAAATTTTCAAACCATATTTAAGGAAATTCCTGTTAGTATTTTTTGATGATATACTAATTTATAACCAGACTTGGTCTGAGCATGTACAACATATACAGTTAACTATGCAGGTGTTAGAAAGGAATCAACTAGTGATTAAACAATCAAAGTGTTCTTTTGCCCAAAAGCAAATTATTTATCTAGGGCACATAATATCAAGAAGAGGAATAGCTATTGATCCAGAGAAAGTAAAAGCAATAAAGGAATGGCCACAACCAAAGAACATCAAGGGATTAAGGGGTTTCTTAGGTCTCTCCGGGTATTACAGAAGGTTTATCAAGCATTATGGGTTAATAACCAAGCCACTTATTGATTTATTAAGGAAAAATGCCTTCAATTGGAATGATCAAGCCACAACAGCTTTCAACAAACTTAATTACTGCTTATCAAACCCTCCAATTCTATGCATGCCGAATTTAGTAAGGAGTTTGTTGTGGAATGCGATGCCAATGGAGTTGGGAATGAGGCAGTATTAACTCAAGATGACAAGCCAATAGCATATCTCAGTCAAGCTTTAAATGGTAAAACTCTATTATTATCAACCTATGAAAAGGAGTTATTGGCATTACTATTGGCCACAAAAAAATGGACACGGTAACTTATTGGTAGGAGGTTTACAATAAAAACTGACCACCAAAGTTTAAAACATTTACTTTCACAAAGGTCTACTACGGGAATACAAGGTAAGTGGCTACCCAAGTTGCATGGTTTCGATTATAAGGTCGAGTATAGGAAAGATAAAGACAATGCAGCTGCAGATGCTCTTTCTAGATTGCCGAAAGAATTGAACAATGACCAACCACAATACCAAGCTAAAACTACTGTTGAAAGCAGCTGGATGCAAGATCTTAAAGAAAGCATGGAGCAGTCTGATTGCATTAAAGGGGTGAAAGAAAAATTGGCTAAAGGTAAACTAAATATATCAAAGTACAAAGTGGTAGATGGATTACTATATTACAAGAGGAGGGTGCCTAGTTGGTTATATAGTCATCGCCCGTACCATATTAGACGATGTGGGACATTACATACCTTTGTTATGAAACAAACTAGGTAGAACCCACCCTCAAAAGCTAGCTTGTAAGAGGAGGGTGCCTAGTTGGTACAGACGATGACTATATAACCAACTAGGCACCCTCCTCTTACTAGCTAGCTTTTGGGGGTGAGTTCTACCTAGTTTGTTTCATAACAAATGGTATCAGAGCCTAACACCATGATTGAAAAAGTTCGAAACTCGTTGGTGACATGTATGGGCATGGACGACATGTATGGGTGTGACATCACTCTATTGAACATTAACATTGTATGAGTGGTGTCAGTGCAATAGAGCGCCGACGTGGGCGTTGGACTTTGGAAGCGTGGTGGTATGTAACGTCCCACATCGTCTAATATGGTACGGGCGATGACTATATAACCAACTAGGCATCCTCCCCTTACAAGCTAGCTTTTTCTTGCTCATCCTTTAACATTCAAACACTTTGGCTAAGCTAACAGCTTCTTTAAAATCAATACGGTTCAAAGCAATCACATCAAACCTTATTTCTTCCTTTAATCCATCAATGAATTTTTCTAATAGGAACTGGTCAGGCAGCGCATCACATAAACCTTGTAACTGCTCAAATTTGGTAAGATAATTTCGTACAGTGGATGTTTGTTTAAGATTTGAAATTGCTCCATAGGGTCTTTGTAGATCATCAGGTGCAAATCTTATTAATATTTCTTCTTTAAAAATCACCCACTGCTCATAGTTCTTGATTTTTTTGTAAGCCACATGTACCATAGATGGGCCTCACCCTTAAGATGAAAGGAACAAGTAGGAACCCATTCACTCTCAGGTGTTTGATGATAAGTAAAGAGTTGCTCTACCTGACTAATCCATTCAACAATCTCACTGTCTCCATTGTAAGTGGGGGATTCTAATTTTATTATTGTATTTTGCAGTAGTTTGGGAGTTGTTGACCGATTTCTTGCTGCCTCATTATGATGGTGTGGACCATTTCTTGAATGAGAGTTATTGTTTAGATTTGGTATTTCTTGTACAGGAGGTTCTTGATGCACTCTAGGGTGATTTCTTTGTGGATATAGCACAAAGGGTGGCGCTGTGGCAGAGAGAGTTCTTGATGGTGATGGTCTGCTAACCTCACTTTTCTTGCTTTCATGTCCCCTCTGACCTTTAAGTTCCTTCAGTTCCTTGACCACATTGTTAAGAACATCACTTATGCTATCCATCTTAATGATAAGATCTTGAGAAGTTTCTTGCAAGGTAAGATTCGATTTTTGTAGTTCCCGTATGGCTACTGTTGTTTTCTGGTTAATTTGCTCCTGTCTGGTTCCCTCAAGATTTTCATTTAAGGTTTCATCACTCCGATTTGCCAAATTTTCTTCATCTGATAACTCTGGTTGTTCATTTGAATTTGATGGCTCTAATACCAGTTTGTTATGCCTAGTGTTGGAGCTTCTACTTCTTGTCATCATGGATGCAGTGCAGACTTGTTTCTGGTTATAATGATGAAGCTTTCAAGTATAAGCAAGAAGGTGGGATGTAGTTGAGAGCTTTCTTGGATGAGTAGAGAGTGTTAAGTTTAGAGAAATAGATTTATAGAGAGTAGTAAATATGAAACTTCCAAGAAATATAGTAACTGAACTTGTAGAGAGAATTGTAACAGAGTTATCGATATTGAAATAAAATATTCTTATTCAATTTTCTCTTCATGTCTTTATATTTTGATCTCCATTCATATTTATACACTGCAAGAGCAACAATTTCTAGCCGTTACATAGCTTGAATGGGCCTTGACTCATTCAAAATACTTAAACAAAAATGTCGGTTATAACAGCATTTTCTGCTTGCATGTACACCCTGTGCATGTGCACACATGCTCTAGGAAGCTCTAGTCGTGCCTAATCCCATGACTGGACCCAACTGGTCAAGATGATCTCCATGATGCTCTGAGTTGGCCGAAATACCCACTGGATCTTTGTCTACAGCCGTGGTGTGGAATTGTACGAATGTGTTCGATGAAATTCCTTGTTCTTCTATTGCCTTCAACTTGTTTAATGAATTTTCTTTTTCTTCTTGCTGCTTTCCATTCAAGCTCATTGAATTGACCTGAGGTCCAACATTAAGCAACCGTATCAACATCGCAGTAGATACGCTAATCGCGTCTTCTCCGTCGAAATGGTCATGGTTCATCGTGTCGATCTATTATCTTGCTCGTCGGCAGCCATCACAAATCCTTATTGTTCTAGATCTGGTAAAACACGTCCCTGATTTACGCTTGTGCTAAAAAACGTGGATTGTAAAAACTGATTTCAATCGGTTTTGGGTATCAAAACTTTACTGCACTTGCAGCGATTTGAAGTTTATACCTATCAATCTCGAAATCAATTTCTTTGTTTTAGTCAGGACCTAAGAAACTACATTTGAAATTTCAACCTGAGATTGCTTTTCTTGGCTCAACATAGATTTGGTACATGCGGACCCAAAGGACTATAACTATTTACAGTCGCCAATTTTTCTAAACGCCAGTAGTGGTTGCAGATTTGTTGCCTTCAAGCATTTCTTCAGGGAGGACAAACATTTCTTTAGAGATGACAATATTGAGTTTGGTTGTAGCTCGGTATCTAGGGGTGGGCAATCTTTGGTTAAACCAAATAAACCAAGCAAACCAGTTTATTTCGGTCGGTTTGGTTTGGTTTTGAAACTAAATTGGTTCATGATCGATCCATGAAAAAAATTAGTTTAGCTATCGGTTTAACCAAATTAACTAAACTTTTATTATATTGTTAGAATTACTAATGTTATAATGATATTTTTAGATTAGTTTACTGGTCTAAATAAATTTAATTTATCGGATATGTATCAAAATTACTATTAAAAAGTATTGACTGCTAAATAAGAATACTTTTATTATATACTTATATTTTATTCCAAAGTACAATGAATATTCCAAACATAAAATGTGAATCATTTTTAATTTGGTTAAACTAGATAACCAACCAAACTAACAAACTTAATTCAGTCGGATTAATTTCCATTTTTATTAATTATAAATCGGTTTAGCAATTTTCATCATCGGACAAACAAAACTAACCAAATGCTCACCCCTACCGTTATCATAGATGTAATCACGAAACTTTTACCTTCAGGAAGCCAAAAATTGAAAAGATTATCACATCCAAGGACAGATCTAGGAATTAAAGCAAGGGTGGGCTGACTTTAAAGTTTACTTTTTTTCAAATTCTAAAGTTCAATAAAATAACAATCAAATTAATTGACTAATGTAATAATTTGATTTAAAGAGAAATGAATCTAAATAATAAGGTAATTAATTTTTTTTTGAAGAATATTCATATTCAAACTTTTTTTTAGAAAGGCAGAAACTGCTTTAAAAAAACATAATTTGACAAAAATCAATTGTTTTAACTGCTTTAACTATCATTTTCAAACAAAAATCAATGGTTGCAAACTGCAATACTATCAATGAATAAAGAGCTAAACTAGCAAATAACAATTGAATAAAAATCAATCAGCCTACAACCTAATTCCTAAAGAACATATATCCGGACTGTAGTAATGCAAACTGCAACCCAATTTGAGATTTGAAACATGAGAAGCCCAAAATTTAGAGTTTTTTCATTCAAAGAACTAATCTTCTATCTAGAAATTTGAAAGAATATGAAAAATCACCTGGATTGAAAAATCACCCCACAACTTGAAAATTTACTGCAGTAATTAGAATCGACGCGCATGAAGAAATGTCTCTGGAAACTGATAGGAGAAGAAACGCGTACGCAGTCTAAAGTTTAAAGGATGAGGTAGACTTTTGTTCCTCCATTTTGGGCTAGGCTAGGGTAAGATTTTTATTTTTTTTACCCTTGGCTGCAGCCCAGTTGAGCCCAGGGCTAAGTCCGCCCTTGATCACATCATGTACCATTTAAACATAAGATCCAAAAATTGAAAAGATTATCACATCATGTACCGTTTAAACATAGGAACCTAGAATTGAAAATATTATCTCAGCATTCTAACCATTATTGTGGAGTTCTCCTCAACCAATTTGAATATTAAACCTATTTGTAGCCGCTAATAGCAGGCACACGTTTATATTTAAATATTTGAATTTTTGGTATATGTGACAAAAGAAAGAGTATAAATATTTAAATAAAAACTTGTGATTAATGTCAAAGGCTACAAATTTGTGCTAAATGAAAATGACGGTTGAGGTGTAACCAAATATATATACAAACACATGCATGCACACGCACATCTTTTAGATTCGGAATTTTTTTAACATGAAAAGAGTGAAGTACAACATAACATACTAACCTATCAAAGATGGATTTTAGAAGGATGAATAGGAAGTAGACATATATCCTTCAACATAAGAGCATCTCCAACAGCCCCAGAATTCTCAAATCCGCACCCAAATTCGTTCCCAACAGAGTGCGAGAAAATGGAATAGTGCAGAAAGGGGGGCCTTCGGGCTGAGAATGTGGGATGCATTGAGGCGCCTGTTGAACAGGCGCCTGGCAACAGGCGTCTGTTGCAAGTAGGCGCCTGTTTAACAGGCGCCTACTATCCTCAACGGCCATTTCCCAACGGTCGTTTTCCATCTTTAAATAACACTCCCCCCTCTTCTTTCATTTCAAACCAATTTCCATTTTTGCAATTTTTTTCTGC
The DNA here is from genome assembly GCA_030737815.1 of Allium fistulosum. NCBI lineage: Eukaryota > Viridiplantae > Streptophyta > Magnoliopsida > Asparagales > Amaryllidaceae > Allium > Allium fistulosum. The sequence continues at coordinate 590,174,046 of CM060907.1, read as the reverse complement.
CACTGATCTCAACTGAAAATGTACTCCGATTTCGACGATGTAGCTACAAGGGCCAGTTTTGAAGAATACGACTTGCAAGACGCTACGATTCCTATTGGGGGGGAAGTAACTAATGCAAGTTGGAGCACTGCGGAAGACTACGATCTTTGCTACATTTACTGTGCACTATCAGTCGATCCTATTCGAGGGACCGATCAAAGTGGTGAATCTTTTTGGGGCAAAATTACTAATTGCTACAATCGGAAGAACATTAATCGAAAAAGAACGCTATCTTCGGTCAAAGGTCATTATGGAAAAATAAATCGTCAAACGCAAACGTTCGATTCTCAAATGTTCAAATTGAAGCAAACGAATCCTAGTGGCTTTGGGAATGAAACGCATTTAGTAAGCTTCAATGTAATTTCATTGTATTTTTTTTATCTTAGTTCCTTAAGTTTACCAGTTATTTTTTGAACAGAGAATGGCCGCAAACAAGTTGTTCAAACAAATCTATAAACCTGATAGTAAACAAGCACCACATTTTTATCAGTTCATGCACGTGTATGACATGTTGGTCGAGCATGTTAAATGGAAATCATCGCTTCAGAAGACCGTTCAACAAGTTCAATCAAACAGCGGTAGGGGTAAAACGCCTAGAGTTGGAGAAACCTCCAGTCCTATGGAATCCCAAGGAAGCTTCGGTTTAGGATCAGAAGAAGGCCCATCCCCAAATGAAGATCATTTTGTTAGGCCACAGGGAGCAAAAGCGGCCAAAAAGAAGCAGACTGCCGCAGCGGATCAAGATGAAATTAAAAAACTCATGCTTGAATCTGAGAAAAGATTTAACCGGGCAATGGACACTCGAGCACTGCAACACCAAGAAAAGTTATCAAGAATGGATCAACTTATTGCTGGAAACCGCTAAAGAGATGAAGATGCAATCATGTTTATGAATACGTCACATATGTCTGCAGAACAACTGCAGTATACGGAGCAAAGAAGGAGAGAAATTATGAGGCGTAGACTTGAAGAGGATCATTAAATGAATTACCGTTTCTACAACCATTGTATCTTTAAGTACCGTTATTTGTATTGTGTTCTTAATGCAAGCAATTAGTAATATAAGTTTTTCATTTAAATTGCATTACACTAAAAAATGATTTTAACAACCTTAGCTTAATTATACAGAAACATATTACAATAACCTTAATACGAAACAACATAAACAGTAGTAGAAAACGTAAGAATAGAAATAGAGTTTCACTGATTTCCAAAAAACCCCCAAAGATGATCTATGAGATCATTTTGTAGTCTTCGATGAAGTTGAGCACTACGGTATGACATTTGACTTTGTACATGAAACTCGAGTTCAAGTGCGCTTCCAATCATATCGTTGCGCCAAACATGCGGTGGTGTAGGAGCACCCTCGTACACGTAATCTTCTTCCATGTCTTTTTCATCCTCTATAATCATATTATGTAAAATAATACAAGTGTATATTATTTTTGTCATTTTAACTGGTGACCAAAGTCTGCATGGATTACTGACTATGGCAAATCTAGACTGAAGAACCCCAAATGCTCTTTCAACATCCTTCCTCTGGCCTTCTTGCATCGCTGCAAACTTTGCTTGTTTATTGTTTTGTGGGTTAGAAATTGTCTTGACAATGGTACTCCATTTCGGATATATACCATCACCTAGATAATATCCATGATCGTACGTGTTACCTCCCAAAGTAAATGTACAAGGAGTAGATCTTCCGTTTGCTAAATCATTGAACAACGTAGATCGTTCGACTACGTTAAGATCATTGTTCGAACCTGGCATTCCAAAAAATGCATGCCATATCCATAAGTCATAAGACGCTACAGCTTCAAGAATAATAGAGGACCTATGAGATTTACCCTGATAAGCTCCAGCATACGCCTTTGGACAATTCTTCCACTCCCAATGCATGCAGTCTATACTGCCTAACATTCCGGGCCAACCTCTACTACCATGCATATTTAATAAGTTAATTATATCCGCCTCGTTCGGTCGGCGTAAGTATTGATCACCGTAAATGTCCACGATAGCTTGACAGAAATGTTCCAAACACTCTAATACCGTGCTTTCCGCCACTTTCAAATTTTCGTCAAGTGCGTCCGCCGGTCCTGCATATGCAAGCATTCTGAGTGCAGCTGTCATTTTTTGAATTCCTGTCAAACCCATTGTACGAGATGCATTGGGTTTGAAGATAAAGTATTTGTCATGCTGCTTGATACATTAGAGGATTCTAAGAAATAGAGGACGCCGCATGCGGAATCTTCTTCTAAAATCGGCATCTGTGTAAGTAGGATTTGGAACAAAGTAGTCTTCCATCAGTCTGTCGTTGTGCCATGAATGTCTACGATTTTTATACCGACGACCAACAACTAATCCACCGTGTTGCCTGCTCGATTGACCAACCTGTAGCGCGGCCATACTTAGTAGTTTCTTTTCGCGGCGAAAATGATCTTCCATCATTTCATCAAATTCGTCGTCGCTATCATCAAAAAATATATAATCTTCGGCCGCCATTTGTTATATTTGAAATTGTATGAAATAAGACCGAGCAATAATACTTCTCAACATCTAGCAAGCCTTTTATAGCTTAATTCCCGGTACTGTTGCCATCCCATCATACAACTGTAGCCATCCCAGCATACAACTGTAGCCATCCCATCATACAACTGTAGCCATCCCATGTTTAAGCAACTATTGTATGTAGGAGCAGTGTTGAATGGTTCTTATCGTACAACTGTAGCAATATTACTTTATCTTATCATACAACTGTAGCCATCCCATCAAACAACTGTATCATCGCATCATTCAACTGTAGCCATTTTCTTAACGCAATAATACAGAAAGAAACAAGCCAATGTTACTGAAACAGCCAACAGTAATACAACCAACAAAAAAATTCCACTACAACCAACAAGTAACAAACTCAACGAGAATACACTCAACTTAAGGATATCCAAATCGTTCTAGCCAATTTTGACGTACGATATAAGCCTCATGTCCAGTGAATGTGCTGTGATATTTGAGAAAGTAACGACCTTCAAAGGTGGAACGGGTTGGTTCGAATACATTTTCAAATATAACTTCATTGATAACTGTACTGTACCGCGTACAGGCGTTGCAGAAGTTCCCATACGTAGTCCTCAACTCTACCTTCGTACGTCTAGTTCTACACTCAGCATTGTTATTGTATAGTTCAGCAATGGTGTCCCAAAACTGAGTTGCCATTATCTCTTCATCGTCGCACATCTGATCAGTTTGTATAAAAACATTTACTAACTGTTTCAATTCCGTAGCCGAAAATATTATGTTACTCATTGATTGAATTTATCGAACTTTTAAATGCTGTGACATAAGAGTACAAAACTTTCTCTTAAATAAACAAGTCGTGATCCGCGTACAATAAAATGAAGCATGAGATTAAAGACCACGTGTCAAACATCCATAAACTGTTTGACAAACAAACACAAATGTGTTTGTTACATCAAAATCTTCACAATTCTAGTACATATAAGCTCAATAATAACCAAGCATAAATTAGCATCATCACCACCATATAGACAGTCACATAATAACACAGTCTAAAACATCTAAATGGAGCACATCAGTCTATGTGATCAGAACCGCTATCAATCTCCTCATCGTCGTCACTATCGTCGTTGACGTCATCAAAGTCGTGCGGCTGAGGTCCCGCATGGAGCTGCTCCTGAAGCTGCTGAATCTGGGTCTGTAATCCCTGTATCTGCGCATCATACTGAGTCTGCTGTTGTTGGACCGCGGTCTGGTAACTTTGATACATCATCCTTGTATAATCGAGCGTCATACGCTCAAATGCAGCAATCATCCGTCTATCATAATCCATGTACTGAGAAAACTGATATGCGCACAAGAAAAATTATACACAAGTGGATAATATAATGACAAGTAATATAATGACAAGTAAATTAAGGAAAATTAAAAACTAATACAGACCTGATGAGGCTGGTACAATCCGGCGGATGGTATACCCGTAATAGCGTCGTCTGTAGGATACAGCAAGGGATACTCCACAACCTGACCGTGTACATCATACGCTCTAAACGAATGAGGTGGTGGGTCGAAAGTAGGAGGCTGTGTGTACTGAGATGATGTAGGCTCAAAGGTGGCAGGCGGTAGTGGAACTCTACCAGAAGAGGTACGCGGCCCAATATGATCGGAGTTCAAACCCCGAATATAATCAGGTAAAGCGTAAGCACGTGGGGCTACTCGAGCCCAATATGAATCAAAGTCTCCCAAAACTGTAAATGGCTCACCATCCACCCAACCCGCACCCCTCATCGCATGAATATAAGCTGGTCCAACCCGAATATCACCATACATATCATCCCATGGTAGCGGATCTGATGGAATGCGAACTATACCATACAACTGTAGCCAACACCGATCCCCTAAATACCATATGAATGGACATGTAGCAACCTAAAAGCAAATCCTACGTCGCGACATGGATACATGAAAAATGAGTGGATGGTCAGGACCGGGCTCTAGGAACTGTAAGTACTGATCCCATGGACGAATGATAATGTTACCACGCCGCCTCATATCCATCTGCTGTCTAGCCTCCATCAACTCATTGTGCACCCCTTGTGCAACACGGGACAAATGCATAGGAGGACCCCAACGACGCAATCTGGGAAAGTAAATATAAGGTGTGGCATTCGCCTCTACAATAAGTCGGTGGTGCATATTGGCAGTATACTCGTAGTACCAAAATGGAAGAATGTACCAAAAGCCATACATCTGTCTAGACTGCTGAAGCGCATATGTATCTAATGCTACGTACAAATAACCAATAATAGCAGTACCGTAATCATATATATGGAGTCCATCCACATCTACTAACCCAGCCAGAAAACCAAGTCTAATAGTACCCTTATTGTTACTAAAAAATGTAGACCCAAAAAGGTATAGTATGAATGCACGGATAACGGGAGTGTGCATATCCTCAACGGCCATGTACTCTACTATATAACGCTGCAAACAAGGGAGAGTAACAGCTCCTCCTCTAACCTCCTCATCGGCCATAGTCGGTAAATAAACTAAATATGACTCGAACTCCTCAAATGAACTATCAAATGGAACAGGGAGACGGTCAGGTCGACCAACCTCTATGCCAGTGAGCATATAAAAATCTAGGGGAGTCAGTCCTAACTCAAAATCAGGAAAATGAAATGTGTGAGTGGTCGGCCACCATCTCTCGGTAAGGGCCTCTACTAGACAACGATCTACATGTGCAAATCTAGGTAAAGCAAGAAATTCACCAAAAGGTGATGCATGTAGCCTATCCAAAATCGGCTCCGGTAACTGATCAAAATATTCAGACATACACCTATACCAACTACCTCGCATCGCTACGTGACGAACCTAAATATATGATTATTTAATGTTAAAGTAAATAAGGAATTATTATACAGTTATATTTACATGGTCGTTTATTAAGCAATAAATAAATAAACGTATACCTGTGGCGTCGCTATAGCTGCAGTAAGTCGATGCGAAACAGTAGGAGGCAAGTCGTGCAAAGATCGAAGATCGGCTGGAGTCACGGTAGCATCGGGAGGGATATGAACAGGTCCGATATTGGCATCAGTCGTATATCGAACGGTGCGTCTACCAGTTTTGACCGGACGGGGCGGCATTTTGACGTGAAGTTGGTTGGAAAATGGGGGTTGGGAAGAGTGTGGAATGAGAGGGAACGTGAAAAATGCGCCTGATATAGGCGCATTAACCAGGCGCCTGTTGAACATGCGCCTGGACATCAGGCGCCTGTTCAACAGGCGCCTGCCCTCATTTCTGTTGTAGAAATGAGGGCTCCAACATTTTGGAGTGCGGAAAATCGAATTTCCGCACTCCAAACTGTTGGAGATGCTCTAACATACTAACCTATCATTGAAGAGTGAAGAAAGGGGAGGGGGAGACTAACAAGACAACTAAGCATTCATTTTACATCAAAGATGCGCTGTTAGTCGGTCAATCATTGCCACCGTGAAGTACAACTAATGATCTCATTTTGTTGTATATTATGCATGCCAGCCACGTTGTCTATGTGCATGTTTGAGCACTCAATTAAAGATATATACGCAACAAAGGAAAAGAATTTCAGACTCGAACCAAACAAAATGGATTCGGATCCACTTATAGTCCCAAGTCCAACAATTACTAGAGCGGTGAACCACCTTGGTGATCCGATATGTCGTTCCACAACAGGCGGCTGGACCTCCGCCCTCTTCATTATAGGTATAGAATCTCTGTTCTTTTTTGCATAAACCCCAAAAATATTTCTATAAAATCCGAAATATAATTTTGTGAAAGGATTCGATGCTTGAGTCGGTGTTGGATTTTGAATTGGTTGATGGTACTTGTTTGTACTAATTTGTTCTTAACCCCTTCAATTGACTTGAAAGTCGAAACACTATGTACAAATTCGCTCTAGCTGTTAATTGTTATTTTATCATATGCAGATTTCTGTTCATACTACGTGTTTGTTTAGTAAAGTTTGATATCTAACTATTTTTGGGTGAGGGGAAATTTTAAAGGTTGTACTTATAATAGAAGATGATAAATTTATCACTAATAAAAACTTTTTCTTCATTTTCTTTTTATTGTATTTGAATTAGGTGTCGAAATAGCTGAGAGATCAGCTTATTATGGAATATCCTTAAATTTGATAACCTATTTGACTACTCACCTTGGTCAGTCAACTGCGGCTGCTGCCGCCGGAGTCAACACCTGGTCTGGTGTTTCTCAAATGATGCCTTTATTTGGTGCATTTGTTGCGGATTCGTATCTTGGTCGCTATAGAATGATTGCTGTTGCTTCTATGCTTTATATCTTGGTCTGTTTATTTCTAAAGTTACCATTCATGAAAGTTCAGTGCTATGATTGTTTTTCTGTTTAATCCTTTTGGCACAAAAATACTATATTAATTCACCTTGTATACCTACCCCGAAATTCTTATTGTTAGCCTGGACTTTGTTGAGTAGAATTTCGAGAAATCCGCATGGCAGGCATTGGTTATAAGAAAATGGAATTTTTTTTTATATATATAGGAATCTCTAGTTTTTTTTTAAACTATAGTGGTACTTCATGTGCATGAATTTTCTCAGGAAAATATTATTGTTTCAATGGACTTATTATACTGCACATCTTCAATAATAAAGAGTGGCGTGGGGGTGGTCAATGAAATTTTAATTTATGTATGCCATTAAATAAAATTTGCATATATGTAAAAGTATCAGATAATTTATATTTTTTGAAAATGTCAAAGTCCATCTACCTCAATTGATGAGTACACACATACACACACACATGTTGAAAATTGAAATCTTAACCCAAAGCTTTTTTTTCCCTTTGTTTCGTCTTTTATTTTCAGGAACAATAAAAATTGAATTATAAATTCAACAAGTATCTTGATACTTTTTTATTTCAACATGGATTGGACGATGTTGATTCAAAATTTGAGAATCAAATTGTAATTGGAAAGGTTCGAATTGAAACAAGATTCAAGAATTTTATGTTCATTGATGCAAAACATTAAATTATGAATATTAAATGTTACTCATACTCATTTATTAAATATGATAAAAAGCTATAGATGTGAAATGTATGGACATAATTCATTAGGCTATATAATGACACAATAGATGAAGGAAGATATGATATATTCTCCTCAAGGTAGAATATATCAATGTTATTAGAAATGAGATTTAAATAGTAAATCTTAAACTATAGACTTTAAATCGAAAACAGATTTATACTGTTAATCATAGGTTTGGAGGATTCTTATTTTAATGATGAAGTTTCAGCGCTTCTTCTTTTTATCTACATAGGTTATCAAATAACATTAGAGTACATAAAAACATCGATTCTTCTTTTTGTAGTATCGACGTTTGAGTTTCTTCGTCTAAACTTGAAGCAATACTTAATTTTCTCTCTTGTTTTATCTTTTAATTTGTCTAAGAAAGAATACAATTTGAAATTTAAATTCAAATGATTATCTTGGTTTTTTTATTTCCAACAAGAGTTCGGTCATTTTTTTCAATTGCATTTTTAGCTGAGGTTTGAGTCGCAAATTGAGAGTTGAATCGTAATCGGAGAGTTTCAATTTGAAGCGAGCGGGATTCAAATGATAAGATTTTATAATTTTAATAACAATGAAATATATTCTTATATTAATTTGATTATGTTGTATATAACACATATAGCATAACACAAATGTATTCATCGAGCTTTAACAATATACTCGAATCGTATTTGGGTAAGTTTTATATATACTTGCATTTCAGGTCATACAAGGTTCTTTTCGGACTAAAGGAACTGAGTAGTTAATAATATGAGTGTCAAACTGAAAATAGGAATTTGGGAAAGCTTATAGACTATAGAGAGATCTTTTTTTTTCTAGCACAATAATTTAGAGCAATATTGTGTCTGCAGTTTTTCCTTTTCCCTTTAGAAAATTAGCACAATGGAAAGATTCAAATCTTTATGTAAGTTAGTCTTGATATCCAAGAAAGTACAAAAACCAGCCAGAATTTGAAGGTCAATTTCTATCACATCTATAACACATCATAATCAGTCATCATCTATCTACTCCAAAATAAATCACGTCATTAAATTAAAAGGCTTCTATACAATGTTGTTGTATGCGATAAACCATACCAGTATAGACTATTAAAATACATGACATTCATGAACCTACAGGGTCTGGGCATGCTAACAATATCAGCCATCTTGCCAAGTAGCCTTCCATCTCAATTTCAAGCAACATTGTTTTACTTCTCGCTCTATCTTGTAGCATTCGCTCAAGGTGGACATAAGCCTTGTGTCCAAGCATTTGGTGCAGACCAATTTGATGAAAATGATCCCAAAGAGTGCACTGCGAGGAGTTCTTTTTTTAATTGGTGGTACTTTGGTATGAACTCAGGCATTTTTGTTTCTCTTACTGTTTTGCCTTATATTCAAGATAACATTAGTTGGGGTATTGGTTTTGGGATTCCATGTGTTCTTATGGTGATTGCTTTAATTGTTTTCTTGATTGGAACTAAGACATATCGTTACTTTCCCCTGGAATATCAAAGTCCATTTGCTAAAATTGGTAGATCGGTTACCATTTTTTTTAAGGGTGGTGGTGATTGTTCTGAATCTTCAAATCAAAGCAACTGCAGATTTGAAGGAGAAGGAACTCGAACCAAGTAAGATGGTTGATAACTTTGTTTATGTTCGTGCAGTATTGTTTACACCACATGTGTATTGTATATCTTAAAGCTATATTCATTGAAAAACTGAACCATCCTTTTCATTATAGACTAAGTCGTACCCTATATGGGGGAGATGTCCAGTTATGTGAAAAATAATTCGCAGTCACTTTTCATTGTCAAGCACCGGCCAATGTCAAATGTCAGTGCACTCTACAACCATAGAAAGCTAGAGTGGTGATTACAGAGATATTCACTGAAATCTAATGGCATTTCCGTTATTTGACTGTTCGGTATTGCACTAACAATGCATAGAGAGGTCAAAATATTCTGAAGTCCTTTTATTTTCCCATTTCAGGATCTTCCAGCATTATTCTTTGTATAACATTAAAAATAAATAAAAGTAATATTTATGTCCTTTTATGTTTTAATAGTGAATATACAATTGGATCTTTTGTAAGTACAGACTTGAGATCTTTTCCCCTTAGCGTACCTACAGGGTCTGGGCATGCTAACCATATCGGCCATCTTGCCAAGTACCCTTCCATCTCAATTTCGAGAAACATTATTTTACTTCTCACTTTATCTTGTAGCATTCGCTCAAGGTGGACATAAGCCTTGTGTTCAAGCATTTGGTGCAGACCAATTTGATGAAAATGATCCCAAAGAGTGCACTGCCAGGAGTTTTTTTTAATTGGTGGTACTTTGGTATGAACTCATCATGGTAATGGTAAATTTACTATTACCATACCAATACCAATCGCTTGGTAATCAATATCGAGCTACATCGGTATATCAATACCATCGGTATGATAACGGTAAATGTACATTATTAATGGTAAATATTACGGTAAAGAAATACCAAAATCAGTGGTAACGTTAAATTACCAGTCATATTAATTTTGTTTTTTTCACTATTTTAATTAATCCTAACCACAAAAACATTTGAAGATTTATCGTATTTTAAGCAGATGTTTGTAGTATTATTATTTGTGATTATATTTCTTTTTAGTTTTATTAACTTCAAAGTTTAAGATTAGGAAAATTATTATCTTACTGTTGTAAATAATTTGGGATGAATCCAGAAAATTTTCTCTATTAGCTAAAATAGTTTATATAAAGCATTAATGGAGTTGGTATTAGTAAAAAAATATTTACTTTTTTATTATTATCGAAATTTTAATGTAATATAAATTTAATGTCTTTAGATATTAGTCAATTTACCATTACCAGTCAACGATTTACCAGTTTATCGGTATACCAACTAACATTTTATCAGTGGTAACTGTAAAGTATCGGTAGTCATTTTTGACTTATCAATAGTATCCGTAAGGTAATAGTTTTTTTGTATCTGTAACGGTTACCATTACCATAACTTCCCTATTTAGGCATGATTGTTTCTCTTGTTGTTTTGCCTTATATTCAAGATAATATTGGTTGGGGAATTGGGTTTGGGATTCCATGTGTTCCTATGGTGATTGTTTTAATCATCTTCTTGATTGGAACTAAGACATATGGTTACTTTCCCCTAGAATATCAAAGTCCATTTGCTAAAATTGGTAGATCAGTCATCATTCTTTTTAAGGGTGGTGGTGATTGTTCTGGATCCTCAAATCAAAGTAACTGCAGATTTGAAGGAGAAGGAACTCAAACCAAGCAAGATGGTTGATAACTTTGTTTATGTTCGTGCATTATTGTTTACACCACATTCGTGTATATTGTGTATCTCAAAGTTATATTCATTGAAAAATTGAACCATCCTTTTCAGCATAGACTAAGTTGTACCTTGTATCAGGGAGACATCCATTTATTTATGTGAATATAATAATTTGCAGTCACTTTTTCATTTATCCTGTACTTGCCAATATCAAATGCCAGTGCTCTCTACAGCCTTAGAAATCTGGAGTATGGATATAACAGAGATATTCACTGAAATCAAATGCCATTTCCATTATTTGACTATTTGATATCTAGACTTATAATGCATAGAAAGGTCCAAAATATTCTAAAGTCTTTTTTTCTCATTTCATAATCTTCCAGTATTATTCTATGTAAAACAATCCAAGGGTTACTTAAAAAGAAAAAAAAAGGAATATTTATGTCCTTTTATTTTTTTTAATTGTGAATATACAATTGGATCTTTTGTAGGTGCAAACTTGAGATCTTTTAGTATGCCACATGAAAAATATTTTTGAAACAAAGAAGTTAAAGTGCAATAACTCATAATAAAGATTAAATAATAATTCAATCAAAGTGCTACTACGACGTGGGATAGTTTATGACCCTTGTTATTGTCATTTAAACCTTCTCTAGGTAAATAAAATTTGTTCCAAAATTTCTAAGCGCCGCATATATGTGATTTGATATGAACTTTTAAAGTATAGTTATATAACCGTTGATTTGAATCTCAGAGGTTTACAATTTTAAGACGGACATTTTTTTTAAGATGATCTAAATACTGGCCCAAGATATTTGCACTCTAAAATTTTCCTTCCATGCCCCCACTTAATTTTCATAATAATAATAATAATAATATAGGAAAAAAAATACTCTTCTTCTTCATACCTCACCTATTCCATTTACAAACAAACTCTTAAAAACTTTAAAGACTATTAAATTTCTTATAGTTATGTGTATAACGTTAAGATTAATGTGAAAAAACATATTTTAGTACTTTCATTTGTTTCCTACAAAAAATTGGGTTTCGTTGCCTTCGTTGGACTTGGTGGAGATTTGCAACTGACCGTGCTCACCTTGAATTTGGGAAAAAACAAAACCATCCCCACTTTACACTAGATTTGTAGAACCATGCGTGGGTTAGCACAGAGCAACCTTACCTAACCCCTAGTGTGGTTTCTTAATAAGACAAAGCATGAAGTTAGGGTAAAGGTTTCCAAAACATTATTAAAATCGGAAAAATAGTAAAATTCAGATGTTAAATCGAAACTGAATTTAAATCGTAGATTGAAGCTTTATGCTATATTCTCTATACATACTTATATGCTGAATATTTTACTTTATATAGATTATTAAATGACTTTTGAGTATGTACAAACATTGATTCTTCTTTTTGTAGTACTAATTTTAATATTTGAAATTCATTTGGATATTTAATTTCTACATTCAAACCTAAAGCTTATTTTTCTCTCTTGTTTCATCTTCATTTTTCATTGGAAATAATAAAATTTGAATTATAGATTCTAATATCTTGGTATTTTCTAATTCGATATGTATTGAATTGATTTTTCTCAATTCTAGTTTTAGTTTAGTTTTGACTTTGAATTTGAGAATCGAATTGTAAGGGAAGATATTCGATTTACAATATAATCCAAATCTTAAGATTTCAAGTTCATTGATAACAATGGCTGAGGTGGTTTTGTTACAAAATCAAACCATACATGGGAACTTTGGTGATCACGCTAGGCACTACAGTGATTCGTTGATTGAAGTTCTCTACCATGGTTCCATCAAATCTGGCATCCAAATCTAGTTATATATGCCAAAACTCGTCAAATTACAATATTAACAACCTGTATTTTTTGCAAAATTTCGAACAAGGGACAAGTTAAATATCAATGCTACAAATTACATTTAAAAAGCTCATCTTGAATTGATGATTGAAGAGATAAAAAATAATTTTTTTTATTTGTTTGAAGAAGAGAGCTTAAGTTTTAATTGAAGAAGATGATGGGTTAAGATTTGAGGAGAGGTTTTGTGTTAAAATGAAGGTGCAAAAGTGGAATTATGATGGGTTGCGAAAGGCAATAAATGAGGTTTTCATCTTTTGCTGAAATTGTTGAGTGTAAGATGTCAAAACTAAGTACTACTACAACATGTGGGATAATAAATGACCCTTTATTTGCTTTTATCATATAGTTAACTCTTTTCTAAAATTAAAATAAAGTGGAAAATAGGCACAAGGACAAACTTTGAAAAATATTTAGGCTGAAAGACAACAAGTTTTATTTTTAGGCTGAAGGACAAACTTTGGAAAAAATTAGACTGAAGAACAATGGTAAATATAGCTAGCATTTTGTATAGTGTAAAAACTGAATACAATGCTAGTTATACTAGCATTGTCCTTCAGTGTAATTTTCTTTCAAAGTTTGTCCTTCAGCTCAAAAATGACACTTAATGTCCTTCAAGCTATTTTTTTTTCAAAGTTTGTCCTTGTGCCTAATTCCCTCTAAAATAAAATTGTTTCGAATGTCTAAATGCCTCATATATGTGATCTGATATGAACTTTTGAAGTATAATTATACAATCATTGATTTGAATCACTATTTTAAGAGGTCTAAGAAATTTGTAAACGGTCCCAATTTTTTTGAAGATGTTTTAGATACCATACCTATTATATTTTTTTTTGTAAGTTAGATGGATGATGTTTGTTCCTTCGAGGGAAGAAACAAAAATTATTCCACTAAAATAAACATCATGTTGTTTCAATTCCATGTAAACCATTAAAATAAATATTCTAATTACAGGTTTAAAGTGCATGCATAGTACTAGTTAATCCAATTCCATAACACGCCTCCATCAATAAAAAAATTAAAAACCACACATGGTAATATTTTAGTAGTTCAAACTAATTATGTATGATTTTTTTTTTTTAAATTTTACTCTACTAACTCCATTTAAAATGTGCCATTTTGTTAGTAGATTTTATAAACAAGCAGAAGAAGCCAAAGGTGTGCTAAGACTATTTCCAATATTGGCAACTTGCTTAATATATGGCATTGTCTTTGCTCAATCTATGACATTTTTCACAAAACAAGGAAGCACAATGGACCGAAGAATCGGTTCAACCTTCGAAATCCCGCCAGCATCACTTCAAAGCATAATCAGCATCACAATCACTGCATTCATTCTCATATACGATCGCATCATTGTACCTTTCTTTAGAAATATAACCAAAAACCCATCAGGTTTAACTCCACTTCAGAGAATTGGAACTGGACAATTCATTTCAATGATGTCAATGGTCATTTCAGCTTTAGTAGAAATCAAAAGGCTTAATACTGCCAAAGAATTCGGACTTCTAGATAAACCTGAAGATATGGTTCCAATGTCATTATGGTGGTTGATTCCTCAATACGTTTTGTTTGGAATCTCTGATGTATTTGCTATGGTTGGACTGCAGGAGCTATTCTATGATCAGGTACCTGATTCTTTGAGAAGCTTAGGGCTGGCTTTATATCTTAGCATTTTCGGAATGGGGGGTTTCATCAGTAGCTTACTTGTGTATACTATCGACATTGTTACAAAAAGAGAAGGGGATAGTTGGTTTTCTAATAACTTGAACCGTGCACATCTTGATTATTTTTACTGGCTTTTAGCTGGTTTGAGTGCTTTGGGGACTGCTACTTATGTCTTCTTTGCTAACGGCTATGTTTATAAAAAGAAAAGCTTGAATGCACTGTATTCTGATTGAAATGTATGCTTTTGTACATAGTGACAGCAAAGTTTATTAGAATTGTGTGGTTGTGAAGCATGCACCAGTCTTCTTAAGATTTAACCGGTTTGTTCATTATGTTATGAGATCCCAGCAAGCGAAAGTTTCTCTTGTTTTAAAGACATTAAATATAATTCAGTAAAACTTTGTATGATTTTGTTCACAACTTTGATTATGGGTTAACTCTAACACTGGTTTGATTGGTGGAATATTGGAAATAAGATGATCCGTAGATATTTTTCATGTTTTATTCATGTGAAAACAAAACGTTAAACACTACAAATACGAAATTGCCAAAAAGAAATGTATATGTACCGGTTATGCTTAGGGTAAATGTGCATTGAAAATAAATAAAAAGACACGATCAAGTGGTTTGTGTCACATGATCTTAATTAGAAAATAAATATTATTAAGATAAAGATTTAAACCTCCACAAACATTATATAATCGATTAATCCTCATTTCATTCAAACTCAAAATCTGTCATTTTTAATTTGTCGTTCAATTCAATATAAGACAACTTTTTAATTGGATGGATTAGTATAAATTCATATTTCATATAATAATACTAGAATGTGAAAAATTAGTAGGTCTTCTTTTGAAATAGGTAAAATCAATTATCATGGCCTAAAAAAATAATATAAAAATAACCAGTCCAAGCCAGCCTTCTCACATTCAAAATACTACACACGCCAAAAATTATTAACACACACGAGAAACCTTAGACTGGAACTAGAATTTTCTACCACCATTATGCATTTTTTGTGGTTTATCCTAAGCTTTCTTGCTTGTTCCCTTGTTTCGGTAACAATTACAGTGTAACCGGCTGCCCGATATGACTCACCAACACAAACCTTTCACCGTACAGCTAATGAGCTGAATCAAATTGAGATATTGGGTTCGGGTATAGATTTTGTAGCTAGAGTAAGTATGGTTTTATGAAATTCCCCATTTTCTCATGATGTCTTGCGATTGGAAATTAATTGGCCATGATTTCTTCGATTAGAGCACTCAAATTTGGATTGTACTATGAATTAAGCTGCATATGTTTTGGGTGTTGCTAAAAACATCCAGAAATGAGCTTTCTAGTACCATATAAAATTTGGATCAAGTTTAATAAATAAACACGCTACTTAATATCACTTCTATTTCTTCACTCGGTAACTAATCATCAAAACCTTTTGCAGATGCTAAACATCTCGACTTAATCTCAAACATGTAAAACACTAGAATCGAAAATATGTTTATCAAAGTTGATCTAATTTTCAATTTTAGATCATTAATCCATGGAGGAAGAGCACTGTTCCAAGGATAAAGGTAAACATCAAAAGATGAAAAACTAAGGGGTCGTTTGGTTTGTTGTTTTCAAATCATTTTCTATTTTCAGTTTTGAAAAATATTAAAAACTTGTTCTTTATATCGTTTTGAAAAATTCGTTTTGAAAAATGATCATTTTTCAAAATGAGCCTAATAGAGAAAACTTAAAACAATTTTTTTCCATTTTCATCGTTTTGAGGCCCAGTTGAAACTCCAAAACCGATTATCAAAAAACGATGCAAACACGTTGTAAAAACCCTAATCCATTTTCTGGCCGTACTTTCTTCTTCTTCTTAAAATTTCGTCGATTATCAAAATTTCTGTTATACGGATCTATAATCTGCTCGAAACCCTAATCCAAGATTCAGATGGATAATCGGTTCGAATTGCATAATCAGTGAGTCGAAGATGGAAACATCTGCTAGAAACATCTGCTCGAAACCCATTTTTTAATTAGTGAGTCGAAGATGTTTTTCAAGTCGAATTGCATACACGGTAAGTGCTTTATTACCGATATTATTTATGAAATTTGTATTGCTGCTATAGATGAAGGATTTGATGTTAAATATGCCCAAAAAAGCAATGGTGAATCTCGCAGCAAATATGCATCTTGTAGCTTCTTTTCTATGTAGTTGTTATGAATGTTTTCTATGTAGTTTCAGATCTTGCATCTTTGTTTTTATTTATGCTGTTATCCATTGCTTGTTTATTTCATTGTTTGAGAATTACTCCTAATCAGAGTCCACAAGCAAATACAAATCAAACTGGCATGGGCAAAAATCCCTGAAGATTTTTTGTTGTGATCAAAGTATACATTATTACTCTTGCAGTCCTATTTTGGTCTTAAAACTTTTGATTCTGCTTGTAATGTCTCAACCTGAACCCTTTTGTTTTAATTCCAGTTGATGATATACATAACGACAACACTCCTTTGGCAGTGAAAAATACAACTCATGGTATTTTAAAACATGTTAAAAGAACAGAGCTCCTGGTAATATAAGTTGCAAAATCACTTGTCTTTTTTTTTTTGCTTTACAAATGCTTCTGGAGCCATCAAACGTTAATGAACATTTAATTACTACGGTGCATCCAAATGCAAACACTATTGAATGCTTGTTTGGGTAAATCTATACCATAAACAAAGAGAGTATCATGTGAGTTTCATGAGTAAACCGTGTGTGTTTGTTCTTTCGTAACTTTGATTTACTATGATGGTTGTGCAACATGTCTCCTTATACATGTGACTGCTCAAACTATCAAAAGCTTTATTTTCAATCACTCCTGTTTCCTTATAAACAGATTTTACTACACAGTAAGTTATCTTCGGCTGCCAAATTCTTTATCTGTTTCCTATCATGGTGTCTATTTGCAATCGCACCAATTTTGATATTAGTTCACAAATAGTTATACTATAAATGTCCCTAACTGTTATAGTAACAATCTATTATAACTTTTATATTTCTGTAGCAGCTTGAATAAAGGATTTCCAGTGGGTTGACAATTGAAAGCTGATTCAACTTCTTTATTTCCCTTGTGCATGCTCCAAGAGTTACAATATCTAAAAGGTACCCTCTTTACCTTGTTGTATTTTCATTATTTTGATGATATATGATTCAAATGTTATGGTTTTGTATTGGTTCAAAACTGCCGTGTCCCTTGTCCCATTTAATCTACCTCTTGACTAATTAATTAAATTAATTAACTTGACTTCGAGGACCGAGGAATTAAATGGAATAATGGTTCAAACTTTCATCAATGTTTATCCATAGTTCTGTTATATCTGCCTTTACTAATAACAAAAATATTATTGCAAGAAATTGATATAATTTATTGCAACCAACCTGTTAGCAAAAGCAATATGATCTTGATTTGTATTACGGTACAAATAGTTTTCTATGCCACAGTACATAAAACATATGTAATATTTTCAAATTGTAATACATTGTTTTTATGTAATGCATTAGTAAAGTGCATGCATCTTTCACTAATCAATAGACAAGAGTGCGTCAGTGATTAGGAAAATGGGATAAACAATAGTAAACTTGTATGCATAGCACATGGGTGAGTGCAAAGAGGACGAATGCTCTCTTTTGTTTTTTGGAAAGCATCTTCTGTTTTCAGCTTGAAAAGGGATGATCTTATTTGAATAGGGATGGCAATGGGGCGGGTCTAGGGTCCAAACTCGGTCGACCCGCCCCTGTTTTGGCCCGCCTAGACCCGCCCCATTGGGTCATTGGGGCGGGTAGACCCGTGACCCGTTCTTGATTGCTCCGGGTCTAGGGTCGGGTCGGGGCTCGGCTGATCCGCCCCAACCCAACCCGCACTACTAACATCTCATTAAACTGCTTTATTACTATAACGATTTATTAATCTTCTTAGATATAAGTGATTCTAGCATGGATATTAAAATGTTCCAATCAATAATCTATAGAAAAAATTAAAGTATTAAGTTGCGTCATTGATAATTATACCATAACATATGTATATATTTTCTGAATTGTTATTGTAGACATCATTTTTATTAACTTCCCTTAGACACATTGTTATTTATATTTCATGTATTATTTGGTGATAATGAGTATAAACAAATAAATATATGTACGTTGTTACACCGTACGCAATTTTGAATTAATACATAGAGACTCATCGGGTCTTGGGGCGGGTCGGGTCTACCCTGACCCGTACGGGTCCCGGGTACGAGGCAAAATTCCAGACCCGCACCGGGTCTACGGGGCGGGTCTGGGGCAAGGTCTAAAAAATCCGGGGCGGGTATGGGGCACTAAAAACCCGTCCCAACCCGCCCCATTGCCATTCCTATATTTGAAAAGATAAAATCTCGTATTCATTTAGAAGTGGGAGTTAGGAATAGCTTGTTCATTAGTCATATAGAGAACTCATGTTTTGAAGCATATGTTTTCAACTGAGATGCAAATTCCAACCTTAATTGGTAACCATATGTTTACCGACTTGGTAGCAATGATCTTTACAGCCAATTGCATTACCGTTTAATTTAAACTAAGCAAACAAGGCATGCAAATTTTGTATTAGTTTTTTTTAGAACAGAGCAGTGGTATGAAAAAAAATTGATCAGACCCATCAAGTTTTAAGCCAGTTAATGGAAAATAATAATCTAACTATACACTTCCACAACTATTTTTTGGCTTAAATATACATTATCAACTGAGTTTCATGCAGAAATAATTAAGTACAAGTGGTGATTTGAAAATAACATGTTTCCATTTTACAAGATTTCATTAAAATCAAAGTCCAAAAGATTCAGCCATTTTTCTCCCATGAATAGACTGGATTATAAGTTTAAAATATAAACCTTAATCTATTGCATGTTATAAGATAATAATTTAGTCGAAAAGAATTATTAAATAGCATACGCTTATAAAGTTGCTTTCATATTAAAAAATAGAACATGGGAGGTGGAAAAACAAAAGAACCAATGCCATGGTCCGCAAAGAACGAGAAGATTTTTATTGATATACTCTATGAGAACGTGAAAGCTGGAAGATTACAATGTTCTACTTTCACAAAAGATGTATGGGGCCAGATTAATCATGAAATGATTCGAGCAACGAAATTAGATTACGGGATTGACAAGCTAAAAGGAAAATGGAACCGTCTCCGTTCCGAGCATCGTCTGTTTTTTGATCTTTTAGCACCTACTGGCGTTACATGGGATCCTAATACAAATCAAGTCAATGCTCCCGAGGAAGTTTGGCAACACTTCTGTACGGTAATATACGTTGTAAAAAGTATACGGTTATATTAAAATTTATGATATTTGAATATATTCTAATTAAATAATGTAAAACACGTTACTTTTGCAATTATAGAAAAACAAGACTAAGACAAATTTTAAAGCAAGATTTCCCATTTTAAAGCTGATGACAAATTTTCCGCTTTCTAGACAAAGACAAATTCCAATTGCATGTTGCACAATACACAACTTCATTCGGGAGGAGCACGCGTTGGATACTCTATTTGCCGAATATTCATCTGAAAATATGATATTTCAATCCACATTGGAGTCAAGTCACGAACAAGAAGTTGTGCAGTTTAATGTTAGTCAAACAATTCAAATGGGGCAAGTTAGAGATCAACTAGCCACATAGATGTGGAACGAGTACGTAATAACTCATCATATATAGTTCAGGTATAATTTTATTTCTACTTCAAATTCAATATTCATTCCATCTTATTTCATAGTATATGTCTTACATTCGTACTACCATGTGCAGATATGATTTGGAAGACATCTCAGACGCGTTGCTTACAAAATTTATGGTTGATATATCTATTATATTGTTATGAAAGATGCTTGATTTGTTTCTCTCAATTTTATCTTTGGTTGATATATCTTTTATGTTTGTCTAAGACCTTATTATGAATCTTTTTATTGTAATTTTATTCCTATACAATTTGGCCTTATGTACTTTAAAATGCTGTGTTATGTTTAATGCTTAATTATTATGTTTAGAATTTACTGTATTATCATTTATCTATTTTCAATTTTCAATTAGTAACCGGAGATAATAGCACTAGTTTTTATTTAATTTGGTTTGAATTACCAAAATGAAAACTCAAAATTTCAAAATATGAAAACAATATTTCAAACCAAACGCATTTTTTTATTTTCAGTTTTGAAAACATGTTTCCAAAAAAGGAACATCCAAACGCATTTTTGAAAATAACGAAAATCTTCAAAATGAAAAACCGAAAATGATCGTGAAAACTCAAAATTGAAAACCCAAAACGAAAACCAAACGCTACCTAAGTGTTTTATATGTCTCATAATAAACTTTTATGGTATTAAGTAGCACATAAGTTAACTATACATGGTACTCTTTAGAAATGGTATTAGGAAGTACATTTCTAGATGCTTTTAGTAACACATTGCATTTTTTGGAAGATCTAAAAAATCTAATTTTCCTTCCCTGCCAAATACACCAAACTAAATGTAGATAAACATAGTTGAGCTAAATCTCTTACTTTGTTTTTCTCTTTGAACTAATTTTGAATGTCTAAAACTACATTTACAGTATTTGTTGCATGATTGCGAAGTTAAGCTAATTTTTACACTATTTTGATACTTCATCTGAAAATTGATATTTATAGTGATTGCAAGTTTCTACATTAGTTTCACATAGTACGCATACTGAGTAGTAATCATTCCTCTCTGCAATAGTCTGTCAAGAGCTGATAATTTATCACTGATTGCTTTGTATATCTACATGGACATTTTTGGGTTATGAATATTGTCCACGCCACTTTTCACCACTTCACATTTAGCTGCTTATTCCTCATTGTTCCCAACTATATGTCCATCATCATTAGAACTTTTCAACCACCAAGGTCAACGCTGGTCATCATATATCACTACTTTGTAAATTTCATCAAATATGGATCTTGTTTGTCTTTTCCTATGTGGTACCCATTGTTTATTTTCTATGATTTTATCAACGGTAAGATTGTCTCCTCTCAAAGTTGCAAGTGTGTTGTGTTCGAAAAATTCAATATGTGGGGCCATGCATGTAAATAAAAAAATAAAACATTTAAGGCATGAAGAAGTAATTGTCATAGAAAGAATGCATAGAGACCATAGAGATTCTCAATTGTCGAAGGGCTAAATTGCAAATATCACATTATTATGTATATGGGGTTAGGTCCCCAAATCGCACAAGTTCTAATTTTTGGGTATTGTTACTGACACTCCACTTTTGATTAAGGCTGGAGTATGTCTTGAGCAAGGCCAGACCTCGAAAACACTCATAGAAAATGTGAATTCTCTTTTTGGTATATTCTAAGCTCAACTTAGCTAAACCGGGCAATTCTCATTTTTTCTCCTTCAAATATCATACCCGAGCTTACCGCTTGAGGGGGGGGGCATTTTTTTTATTTGCACTCCACTAAATTTAAAACTTTTATAAGGGGCACTCATGCTGTACAAATAATATATATCTTTTTCTATTTTACCTAACATTTATTTTTAACCAATCTTCTTCTTCTTCACTTACATTTTTTCCTAAGTTCAATTTAGCTTTCAGTAATGGTGAGAACTAATCTACTACTTCCAGACTAAAAACACCTTTCTATTTTACCAATCATTTAATCCGATTTAGAATTGTCGATAACCAAATTAAAGTGTAAAACAATAGAAACAATTTTTTTTACATGTTTGTTTTGTTGAACAAAATATACACTACGGATGCTTTCTTGGGTAACAATTAATCTTGTTTCTTTCCCTTTTGGAATTTCATCTGCAGATAGGTTTAAATTTTCTATTGATTATTGATTTGTATTACAAACTAAAGAAGAAAAATAGTGAGGATTAAAAGAAACAGGAAATTATTGTCAAGGACAAAAATTTTCAGCGTTTTTACCTCAAGGACAGGCCTTCAATATTTTATCCTGAAGGACAACTTTCTTTAGGTATCAGTTTTTAGTCATTGATAGTATCAGTTTGTAGTTATCGGTAGCAGTTTTTAGGTATCAGTTTTTAGTTTGGTAGCAATTTTGTTGTCCTTATGAATAATTTTGGAAAATATTTGTCCTTATGAATAATTTTTAGAAAATGTTTGTCCTTATGGTAAAAATATTGAGGTTGTGTCCTTGATGTAAAAAATATGCAAATCTTTGTCCTTTAAATTAATTCCCCCTAAAAGAAACTAGAGTAAAAATTAAAAGGATAAATTTGTCAATTTATAATATAATTATATGAGGGGACTATTTTTGTTCGTGACCGTCGTAGTAAAGGAAATACAGATGTAGACTTGTGCACATTTAGAAGATCAGATCCATATCTTTTTTTAATCTACTCATGAAATCAAATATGGCTTCTACAATTACTTGTTTTCTAGATTTCTCTAATTAAATTTAGTATGGCTTATTTATTTCACAATATAACCAAATCTGAATTGATTTAAAAAATCTCATAAATGGTACCAGATCCGCTCATTATTTATTTCATTAGGAATTTTTTTCTTCTGTATGAACTTCATTCAGATCCACTTGGTCTATGTAAAGGAATTCTTTTGTAGTAATTTTGGATTTAGTCTAATATCAAAGTTGTTTTTCCTAAATTAAAAGTTTGATTTACAAAACTATTTTGACGTAGAAAGATAGATGTGAATGATATGTATGTGATTTATGAAATAAGTTATTATTTTGAACTGATTATATTTTTTTTGAAAATAATTCAAACTTGCTAAAATTAAAAACCAACTTTTCAAGATTAAAGGATATGCAATTTATTTTATAATAAAAGAATATGTGAATAAAGTATAGATTTTAATGTAAGAAACAGTCTGGATCTAAGATGTAATTTTTTAATTATTAAAGGTATGAATAGATCAGAAACCATCTAAAAACTAAAAAGAAAAATGCAATTTTTGAAGTTTTGATTTTTCCTTACCGATTTTGAAGCAAATCCATTATCACACTTGGTTCGGTATTCACAATCTAGATTTCTCGATTTTTAAAATTTTTGTTTGTTAATTATTTAGCCTTGATGAATGCCTTTTTATTTATCTTTTTAATTTAGGAAAGACATATTCAAGTTTGTTATCTTTTTTTCTCTTGGCTTTGTTGCATATTTGTACAATAAAATTCCAAATTTGAATAATTGGATTTCCATAGACCACCGATTTTTCATAAATTTCAGTTAGCTGTTTTCTTCTCTATTAGTTTTATAAATAAATAAAAAGGAGAATAATGGTCATTTATTGCATAATATAGAAAATTATGCATGCGAACTATGCCTTTACAAAGTTGGCATATGGTATTATATGCTCATTTGTGCATTTTAGGTATATAATTTTTATTGGAAGATTTCATATAATCATTCCACCATAAAATATTATAATAATCAATAATTAGAAATATTCATTTCTATAAAGAATAGCCCTAAAGAATACATTTTCATTTATAACATTATTTATACTTAAGGATGGACAAAAATTTTAAGATTAACTTCCATCGAGTTATTTCTTTTAGAGTGCATTTATACGATTGATATGGACAATGTTATTAAAAATAATATTATGGTTTCAAATTTAAATATATTGTTTGAATATATATATATATATATATATATATATATATAATTTTATTTTTGAAAATAGGTAAGAGCTTTATTAAGGCATTTCAGCCCAAGATGAGACCCAAAAACACTGGCCCATATCATAATTCATACAGACACATCATTTATATATGTTAAAACCAACAGAACTCTCGACCTTTCCTAAAAAAGAAAAGAATAACGCTTCTTCTTCTTCAGTCATGGCGGCCGGAGGCGAACAAGATAGCTTGTACTTGGGTTATTTGCCAATGGATAGCTCAGATCCCCTTCTCCATTTTGTGCTCCGTCTCGTTCCCGTGAGGTGAGATTCCAGTTTTTGATTCTTCGTTGCACCAGTTGCATGTCGTTTAAGGCAAGCTTACTGACTTCGTTGTAATTTCTTTGTTTGTTCTGAAATACTCAGCGATTTCTCTCCTTCCACACACTCCAAACTGTTACAGTGATAGCAATGCTACTCAGTTTGGTTTCCATGTCTTCGCGATCCCTTTTCTGAATCAGGTAATTTATTTCATCTGCTAATAGGTGAGTCTGAACCGATGAATTTATGATTTTACACAGATTCCACACCTCTATCGAAAAATTGCAGGAAAAAAAGAGATGTTCATGAGTTTCTTCTTCTTGATTACATAACACACACATCTTATCTGTTATAATCCCCCAGTTTGAGAGTCTATCCTTTGTAGGTAGTCTATTAAGCACCGCTTTATATGTAGTAAAAGCCATTTTAGGGCTATTAACACGATTCCAGATGATTTTGCTCTATTCTACTTTATTATCTTTGTGTCTTACCTCATTCCAAGCTGATTTAGTGGTAAATTTATTTCCAGAATGCTTCCAGACCCAGATATCATTTTCTCTACCACTAAATATCTGCATATATTGAATTTTTCCTTTAATTTCTTGGCTCATTGGTATCACTGAACAGTTCCACCCATTATTGTTAATTGCTACTGTCTCTTTTTTATCTGGGCATCCATAATCTGAGAAGGTATTAAGCCCTAGAATATCAATTAAGGATTCTCCTAGGATCCAAGGGTCCTTCCATAAATCAGTCTCCCTGCCTGTAGCAATTTACCTTGTACAACAAGATGCAAGTGTTCTTCTTATTTTCATAATAGCTTTCCATGTCGAAGAAGCATTATTATCTATTTGCATGCACCAGAAATTACCTCTGATATATCTTTTCCTCATCCAGTTCCCCCACAAACCCTTTCCTTTAATGATTTTCCAGGCTTGCTTCAGAGTGTAGACCAATCTCATGTATGTAAGTCTTCTAAGACTAACACCTCCTTCCTCTTTAGGTCTGCATAAGTTCTCATATTTAATCTTCTGTAGCCCTCCTTTCCATATAAAGTCTGCATAAACTTTTTCTATTTTCTGTATTGAAGCATCAGGAAGCTGGAATGTTTGTAGCCAGAAATTAACTTTGGAATGTATAACTGTGTGCACCAGTTCAATTCTGCCTGCTAGAGATAGGAGTCTTGAACTCCATCCCTGTAGTTTGTCCCTAATCGAAGAGATTAAAACTGCACATTCTCTGTCAGTAATCTTATTGGAGGATAGAGGAACACCTAGGTACTTAACAGGGAGTTTACCTTCTTTCAGATTTAAATATTCCAAAATTTCATTTCTTCTAATGCATGTTTTGTTGAAGTAACATTTGGTTTTATGCTCATTCAATTTGAGTCCTGTAAATCTCTCTAGATTGCAGAAAATTTCCTTTACAGCTCTAGCCGATGTCTGGTTGGATTTTATACAAATGAGAAGATCATCTGCATAGAGTAAGTGGGTCACAATAGGCTGGAAATTGTATATAGGCTGAATTTGTCCGTTGAATGTTGCCAGCTCCATCTGTAATGAAAAATATTCCATGGCAATTGTAAACAAATAAGGAGATAGAGGATCACCCTGCCTGATACCTCTATTGGATCCAATAAATCTTTTTGGTATGCCAATATATATATATATATATAAAACCTATTAAAGACGGGAAGGAATCATACTAACTAATAGATGATACAGACTATAAAGAATCCAATATGATGTGGAAAAACTCGATTTACGCCTATATGGTTGGTAAAAGACCTTATTTTTAATGCTTATATTAAAAGGATTTGGAACCCAAAGGGATCTTGGGATGTTTTTCCTAGAGATAATGGCTTTTATTTAATAAAATTTGAAAGAGAGGATGATTATGAACGAATTCTTAAAGAAGGACCTTGGTTTATGGATAGCAAGTCGATCTTCATGAGAAGATGGGAGGTGGATTTTAACTTCGAAAGAGCCATGCTGACTACATATCCTATTTGGATTAAATTTAACAATTTAAATTTGGCCTTATGGAACATGAGATGTATCAGCAAATTTGCAAGCCTAATCAGTAGACCACTGGACATTGATGAAAACACCAGACTGGTTAAGCGAATCAAATGCGCTAGAGTTCTTATAGAAGTGGATGCAGAGGCTGAACTGCTAAAAAGTGTTAAGGAAATTGATAAACATGGGAACGTATACATCCAAGAAGTGGAGTATGAATTTGTACCTCCTAGATGTGGGGAGTGTAAGTGCTTTGGGCATATAAACTTGCAATGTAATAATAATCATACTAAGCCGAAACAAGTGTGGGTTGAAAGACCAAAAGCAACCACAAATGCTTCAACTAGTACTACTACTGTAGAACTCCTAGAAAAAGAGATTACTAGTAGTACTGGGCTAACCCCCCAAAAAAATGAAGCAACTACGAAAAATTATACACAAAATGCTACCACAATTAGCCTAGTTCCAACCCATGTACACGAAAATACTGAAACCAGTGTAGAGGACTCTGCAAAAAAGATAGCAGCAGATCATCCATTTCAGAATTTACAGGAGGATAATTCAAGCTGGGAGAATCATAAGTAGACACAGTTTGAATAGGAAAATCAGGATAAGCTGGATACTGATGAAGAGGTCCTCCTTGAAACATTAAAGGAAGTACATAAGTTGGATATCCAAATAGAATCTTCTGACAAAGAGGACGGAGATATTGATATTAGTAAGTACACAGAAGTTAATGAGGAATATGATAAACTATTTGCTAATAAAAAGAATGGTGAAGCTGGTAAAACAGCTAAGGTAGTTTTAGCTCCGATTACTAAGAGCAGAGCTACTTAATCATAATGTCCGTCATCTGTTGGAATGTTAGAGGTCTAAATGATGATACTAGAAAATTAGACCTCTATAATATTATGGTTAAATTCAAGCCTACCTTATTAGCAATTATGGAAAATAAATTCACTGAAGGCAATTTGGAGTTATTTAAGTGTCAACTGGATAATCAATGGGATATCATTCATAACAGTTCTAGAGTGGTGAAAGGCAGAATTTTGATATTATGGGACATTAATGTTTGAACATTAACTATTATCAATATGGGTGAACAACAAATAACTGTTCGTATGGAAGATACGGGAGGTCTGGACATAATTGCATCTTTTGTCTATGCTAGCAATTTGGCCTCTGAAAGAAACAAACTTTGGCATAAACTAATTGATAACTCAAAAATTATACACAAACCTTGGTTGGTAGTTGGTGGTTTTAATGTTGTTTTAAAGACTAATGAAAAACAAGGGGGACTTGCATTGAAAGTTTGCCAAGTTGCAAAATTTAACAACTATGTGTTAGCCATTGGATTAGCTGAAGCATTCCATACAGGCCTAAAATTCACATGGAAAAGTGGTGAAGCAAAAATAATGTACTCTAGACTGGATAGAGCTTTGGGTAATGCTAAATTGTTTAGTAAAATTCATAATATTAAAGTTACAGTCCTTCCATGTTCGACTAGTGATCATTGCCCCCTTATTATTCAATTTAACGATGACAACCCTGAAAATGTATAAGATCTTATATACGAAACTTATATACTAATGTGAGAGTATGTACTAATAATTATACTAAGTAGAGTAAATTAACAGAGTATAAATAAGATAGATAATAAAAGCGAGCACACCAGATATTTTATATTGGCTCGGACCTCCCGTCCTACGTCCAGTCCCGAAGCGCCCCTTCGTTATTTCCTTTGACCAAGTAACCCTTACTTCGCCTGGAGGAATAGGCTAATACAAAAGTATTTCTCTGACAATCTTTTGTTCCAAATAACATGGATTTTGACGGATAGTACAATTCTTCCTATGATCTCCTTTGAGTATGTGAATGTGAATACTTTGAGTTGTACTAAATGTTTTAACCAAAATGATATTTTGGTCATTATAGATTGAGAATATGTAAGCAAGGGATGCATAAATATGTAAATAGTGCATAATAAGAAATCATGAGAATAGTTTTTTTATAATTCTCAATCTTTGAAGTATTTATAGGATTAAAGAGATGTAGATGAGGAGTTGTTACTGTTAGATAAACTCTATTTGATTTAATGGCTGCAAGCTTTGAAGAAGAGATGCGACTATTCAATTTGAAACAAAGAGACCTTTCAGGTTATACAGTTGCCAGATGATAGACGTTTGTGGATTTTCCACAGAGGTCTGTGACTTCAGGATAGAATTTCCTGAACTTATTCACAGACGTCTGTGGATTCACTACAAGAAAACTGATTTTTTGTAGCGCCCAAAAACCGTCACTACGTATTTTTAGTGGCGTTCCGATAATCGTTACGAGAAAACATGCCACTAAAAATCCTCGAGTATTAGTTGCACTTTTATAAACGCCACCAAATTTGTTTTTTTGATAGCGTTTTTATAACGCCATAGAATTCCTTTTTTGTAGCGCCTATTTACCGCCACCGAAAAGGTTTTCTCCTCCATGATACTTTTTTATGGCGTTATCTAAATTTTTTGTAGCACCTGTTTAACGCCACCGAAAGGGTTTTCTCCTCCACGTTACCTTTTCATGGCGTTATATACATTTTTTGTAGCGCTTAATAAACGCCAGCATAAGTGTACTTGAGTTTTTAATCACTCTTTTGTAGCGACATTTTAACGCTACCAAAATAAATAATATCCAGTAGCGTTTGTTTCCCTCCACCTGCTACTCCAGATTTACCCCTGATCTAGCATCCAATTATATAATAACAGAATACGCAAGCACATACACTTTTGAACACAATATATTAAACAAATACAAAATACGTATACGCATTGAAGATCCACAAGATACATAGACATTCATACATCCACATACATAGGTGTCGACAAAAAGCTACCCGTACACATACACAACCAAACTACCATAAGTGTTATAACCAAACTACCATAAGTGTCATAACCGTACATATACATCTGAAATAAACGTCTGAAATAACCAAAGTACCGAGCAAAACCTGAACCACCATAAAAACCTAAACTACCTGTCATTGCTGATGTCTTCAAAACCTGAACTACATGTCAACAAAGAACAGAACAAAAGAGTGAGAAAACAAAACCTGAACTTAAAACTGCATCACTAACATTCCACCACAATCCATACATAACTCCTCACCATCAATTATTTTCCCTCCCCTGAACCTGAATCACCAATCATAATCATTCAATCACAATTCAAATATAACACCCCTACTTATGTACTTTTATCATTTTACCAAAAATCTATCTGCACTTTAGCTGCTAGCATTCCTAATGTATATATAAAAAAAATTATATACCTTTCATTTTGACTTAATAATGATTTTTTCCATTGGCCAAGCTATGGGAACGCCAAAGCAATCATCCATGCACGTCAGACCCGATGTTGGTCTCCATATCTCTGCATCTGGAACTATCACCAGTTCAATCCAAACTTTACAGCATTACGTCCCAATGGACGACAATAGACCATCGTTATCGGATCAGTTGATGCAATACTTCCTTCAGCCACTACGTCTGCTCCACCCAAATCGATCAACTGGCATTTGGCATCCTTTTGCATGGTTGCAATCGGCTGAAAGAAAAGAGATTATTATGCACAATGTATACATGCACATTAAATAAACTTTCATACACAGTTAACTTCTTCAAATTTGAAAATTAATACTTACATTTTGCGATTTATTCATGACCATATGTGCGGATTTCATGGGAGAATTCACAACATTTTCAATATCATCACGACTCTCATCTAGTTTTTCTTGATCAGCTTCTACTTTTGATCTTGGCCATGCTACTTTCCTACCAACTGCATCTCCAATGCACGACATATCAGATGTGGGTCGCCACAAATAAGCATCTTTATTTACTACTTTGTCCACCCAAATCACAATAGCAGACGGACCGAGTGGAATACCATTAACAGTATATTTTGGATCAGTGGCGTGGATTCTTCCTTCGGCAACTACACCTTCACCCTCAGTCCAACCGTAAATCTTGCAAGTGTCTTCGATGATGCTGGTACTCTAAAAATGAGAAGTGAAATTCAAGACTTTAGTATGCTATACAAAAACAACGAATATGTGTTAAATTTTTATTCAGATGGGGGGTGTGCTCGCTGCATTTTAGACATCAATAAGCTCGCAGCATATTACACTAATATACTTAACGTGAAAAAAATTACCGTACTGGCTGCACTACAGTTCAACCGTGTTCGCAGCGGGACCTTGATGCAAACTGATGGCCAAGCAACTACCTTATTCTTAGCGTCTGCTAAGACTGCCATTTCAGGTGTAGGCCTCCATAAATAAGTATCTACTTTATCCACTGAATCTATAACAACGCTCCCAGCATTTGGTCCAAGACGAATGCCATTGACAACGTCATCTGGGTCCATGGACAACAGCCTCCCATGGGCAACAACTCCAGAGGTTCCATCCCAATTCAACAGCAAACATACTTCGTCGTCGCTCTACAATTAATCAACCGAAAATTAAATCAATTACTGGATTAAAAAATTAAAATATAAATTTCATTTATTGAGTAATATAAATATTATTTTTACCGAATCAGGTGAGTTCCTTCTCGAACTTTCTTTACCCTGCAGCGAAGCACGAATATAAATTAATATTTTACGAATATAAATTAATTTCCAAAAATTTACCTTCTGGTCCATCAGAGTCTGTATCATTCCCTTCAATTCTGCTATTTCCTCTCGACACCGAGACACTTGTTTATCTTTGGACTGGGCCAAAGCTAGCTTGGTTAAAGTGCAACCCCTACCCAATGCCCTTAACCGTCCCGGTTTATCTTGTCCCAGTACATGTACAAGAGCATCTTTTCCAATATCATTCTGTGTCGAGCCGGATTGGGATAGGCTACCATATTTTTTGATCTCCTCCTATATAAATAAATACACATAGATAATGTACAATAGTAAAAATATCATAGTTTCAAAAAAAAATATACCAATAAAATTAAAAACAATTTTATAATAGTATTCGCAGCTTCCATGTTCACTGGTTCACCATTTTTTTTAATGTGAGATCTAATCCACACATCAGCTCTACTTATGGATGATGGATCTACACTTTCTTTTTTCTAAAAATAGAATAACATTAAATTAATAAACTGACAGGTATAAAATAATGTTAAATAATGCTATAGTTAATTAACTTACCATGTCTTCGGTCTTTCTAGCCATTCCCCTACGACCGGTTGTATGCGGAAGTTGTGTGTACCTAAGGGCTGAATATTTCTCACTTTTTTGTTGAAAATATTGAAAGATGCTAGAATTTAACAACCAAAATCATAAAAAGAAAAACTATCTAATATTTATAATGCGGGGTAAATATGTATGGTGAGGATTGCAATTTATTTGAAAATCAATTCATCATGGTCATATACTTATTTGGTATTATTAATGCTGGATAACTCAGTGACATATACAGCATTCCATATCTACTAATAATATTTATAGATTGAACTAACTTGCAAAGTGTTTTTTTTACTTCATTTAAAATGTTCCTGTGCTTGTCATAATGCATTTGTATTTTGTACTGTCATAGGTTCCTACAGCTAATACCTAAACAGGAACCCTCAGCATCCACCAACACTTGGACTTCACTTCTAAAGAAATTTACCGGTTGCTAACTATGTAGATGGATTTGCAGAAACATGCCAGACGAGTTCAGTAGGAATGATTTACCTTAAACTTCGGACTTGTTTTCACCTTCACAAACTTCCTCCAATCGGTTATGCTTTTTATGTTCGTAGGTTTCAGTTTAAGTCTTTCCTCATCGTTCTCCGCTTTTTGCAAATTTCGAACCAATTTGCTTTTTGACGATCTCCAAAGTACTCCCATTTGTTGAAATATAGCTTTTCTTTGCCATTCCTCTTCCAATTTAAATCTAATCTGCAACAATACATCAAAACATGATATTAGTAAAATTTATTTAATTTAAATACGATAGATTTAATTAAATCTGAAAGGTTTTCTGAAGTTATTAGAGGGCAATTTCAATTTATAATTGGCAAGAACTATTTTTCAATTTATCCAGAAGTTATTAGATGGAAATTTCAATTTATAATTGGCAAGACCATGCAATATTAGAAGTCATTTTCAAAACATATTAGAGTCAGAATGTTAAATAATAGATGCCTGCTTCATACCAGAACCGACTGCCACAAAACTTCTTTTAAGTCATCACTAATATTCCTCCAATCATCAATGGTGTATGGAACCTGCTCCCGCACAAGCGGTCCAAGAAAAGAGGATAAATATACCGACCCTTGCCCTACTGGTATACCTAGATCATTGAACTCAACTTCAATTCGATCCCGACTGCATGACGGGAGTCTTTTTGCTTTTGCTGGACCTCTACCGCCTCTTTTCCGAGATGTACTTCCGATTTCAGCTTCACTTTGTTTCCCAATTTCCAGCTCGGCATCAGCAGTTTGTTCAGGACGGGTTTCATTTTCTGAGCGGAGTCCTTCATTTGGGTCAGAGGGGATATCATCTAGTGGTTGTTCGTCTTCTTCATTGTGAACAGTGGCTTGCTTCTTAGCATTGTCTGGTTGTTCTTCTATTTCATTTATACTAGTTGGAACTTTACGTTTTCGCTTTGACTGTTTGTTCTTAGCTTTGACTGTTTGTTCTTCAGCCTTTCTCTGCAAGCGGGTACGTACAGATGTTGTAGACATATTTTTCTGCAAGTGACAGAAAACGCAGTATAAACCAATAAGCACATGTAAACAATAAGAAGCGATAAATATTAACAAACAACACTTAAATATCATCAACATGTAGCTGAAAAGAGATGTGGCAGTTTGCAAACCAAAAAAGCAGGCCTAAAAGCCTTGAGATGATGAACAGATTTGTAATTTTATGAGAAAATGTACATGTAATACAAACAAAATTGATAAGAACACTACTCATTATCAAGCAATATATGCAAACAGAATTGATAAGAACATATAATGCTTTGTCTATGGAAGTATACAAAGATCAAAACACAAAGAACAAAAATTGAATGGTACATGCATTTGCAATGGATTAGAAAATTAAATGGTGCAAACTAACAGCCATTCGCAACATTAAAAAAAAACAAAGCATTAGTGCAGCAAATGAACAACAATCACTAAAGAAAATCAATACAAATTCAATGAAATTTCCAAATAGCCCGGATTTAATATATAAGTTCAACCATCACTAAAGCAAATGAACAACTATGCTCAAGTAGAACATATAATCTACTCAATTATGCCCTCGCAATCCTCTCTAACAAAGCAAACATCTTCATCATCCGCTTCAGTTATTTCATCTTCCACCACTTGAATATCTTCCTCGATGCAATCGTGCTCCTCTATATCATTAAAACTTCTTGATGGTGCTTTCATTACAACGTACCAATTAGAAACATCGTTCTCTCTTGAATAAAATACTTGTTTTGCTTGAGATGCAAGTATGTATGGGTCTCGTGAAAATGATGCTTGATGTAAATTAACAAGAGTGAACCCATCATCATCAACTTTTACTCCATTTCCTTTATACGTCCAACGACACTTGAAAACTGGAATATAAAACAAATGATAATCTAATAAAATTATATCTGTCAATATTCCATAATAAGTGACCACATCAACCACTTGGGACATATCTTTAGCACTTGCTCTACACATAGTAGTTGCATCAAAAGTCACCCCACAATTCTGAGTTTCTCTCCCTAAATCTTTTACATGAAAACGTTGCTCGTTGATGATATATCCTTTGAAAGACATGGCATCATCCTTCGGACCATAAGCAATCCATCTTAACATGTCATTATGATCCTTGGAGGTAATAGGTATCTACAACAAATTTCATTTAGCATGTAAATTTATATAGTAATCTTGATTCAAAAAATCTTCATCTTCATAGTGAATCATCTTGAATAGTTCATATACGTCAAACATATTTGTTTTATTCTCTACATTTATCTCTTCACCATGGTTAAACCATACACCGTCAATGTATTTAGGATCCATTCCTTTTATAATTAAATGTTCAACGATGATTTGGTCATCATGACGACTAAGATTCCGACAATCTTTGCAAGGGCATAAAATTTTTTCTACACTTCTTACATTCCTCTTTGCAGCATGAACGAAATTCATTGCTCCTTGTCGGTATTCTATACTAGTTCTATGAAAAAAGTAAAAAAAAGTGAGCTTTAGTATTAGATTATATGTTCTAATTCTCAAAATACATATTAAGTTAATCATGGTTTTATCACCTGTTTAAAAAAACCCAGCCTTTTTCCATTATCGACATTTGAAGGCAAAAAAGTTTCCAATCTTTGACGTATAAATTGGTTATCTGTTGTAATCAAAAAAATAACTAGACGTTGAAGTACAAATACTTGTAGCACTACTGCATATAACCCTGGTGGTTTAGTAGACAAAGGCAAAGAATACTTTTCCAAAAATATAAATTTTACACTTATATTTTGCATTTAACCTCAGATTTACATGTATTTATAATTAATCCATGCATGAATTCAAAGCCTAAGTCTAGCAAATTATAGAATTACCGCATATAAATTCAAAGCCTCAGAATGTACAAACCAACAGTTTCCTCTTACCAAACCAACAGTCAACTTCACCGCCTCCTCTTCACTACCTCACATCCACACAACTGACATATTTCCAGTGCCTGCCACTCCACAAAAGACTATTTATGCTCCAACATTTACCACTCTCAACCATTGAGCCAGCCAATACCCAATCGCAAACAAACCCGCGACCTCCATCAATGCTACTTGAACCCACCAAATTCCCGAAACACGCAACCTCAACCTCCTCTCAGCAAGCAACCATTGATTCACTGAACCACTTCAACAGAACATTCATATACTCAAAGAAATCAAAGCAGATATCCCAACAGATCATTGCAATTAGGGTTAAATCAACCATTTCAGTAATAGTTTAGGAAAAAATACGAAAATAAGATGCATTCAAATTCATATAAAATCCAAATAGAATCACAAAGTCGATTTAAAAGATTCATACCTAAATATACCTAATCGATTTAAAAGATTCATACCTAAATATACCTAGATCTGCTGGCTGCCGCGACTCGATGTTGAGTAAGGGGGAAACGACGGAGTTGACGATGATACTTGAGTGCGATGAAAATTTAACACGATTAAAAGAGGAAATTTTTTTTCTGAAGAAGAAAGCAAATTAGGGACGAGAATTTTGTTAAGTACGAGAGTAAAATGATAGGTTACGTTTATTTAGTTCGCGCGAACTCTTTTTTTTAGAAGCGGGAAACGTGAATTATTTTTTGCCACGTTTATATTATTTGGTAATCTATTTTTTGTTGCATTTACAATAAAATGCCACCGATTTTTGCAATTATAAATGGTTTTTCTTGTAGTGATTTTCCAATCACCGACATCTTATTGTAGGTTATAAAGATGCTGTGGATTTTAAGCTATTCAAATGATAGAGTTAGGGGTATGCCCTAGGGGCAATTATGTAATTTGTTACATATATCTAACTCGTTGAACAATATTGTTCACAATAAAGATGTTTCTTTCTATTATATACTTGATATAATGTGGTTATATTAATTAATTAATTTAATTAAAATTATATTTAATAGAAAATCCATAAATGGTATATTTTGTGATAGTAGTTACAAAGTGTTGTAACCGTGAGTAATTTGTCACAATAAAACAAATATAACATTTTAAATGTTCCTAGTCAAGATGCATCGAGACTGGATATCGATGTATCCGTTGAGACTAGAGTATGTAACGCTCTCCAGATGTTGGGCAGTGTATTACTCATGATTGCTGGGGGCACCTAGGGGTTACGTACTAATAATTATTGGATAACTATAGAACGACTCACTCGATAGTTTTCTGTTGGTTAATATAACTAACGTCAAACAGAAATATCAATATGACGGATTTACACAGTTCTCTCGACTTGAGAATACTGTAGATCTTTAATACAAAAGCTCCGCTTTGATTATAGTAAAATCATGGCATGCCGTTCCATCGAGTAATCATAGTTGGGTCGAGTGGAAGTATTGGAAGTGAAGCACAATTCAAGAGATGATTCATCTCCTCAGTTATATGGAGTTAGTATCATGGTCAACTCAAGTCAACTCAAAGTCAAAGTCTTTGACCATAGCATTTTGGTTAATAATAATTGTTATTATTGAACCAAGGACTTTGTGTTTGGACTATAAAGTTGAATGTGGGTGATATTGGAATTTTGACCATTGCCAAATTCCAAAAGTCCTAATGTGATATAGTTTTGACGAAGAGAATTGGTGTAAATAATTGTCACTATCAAGTACTGCTTATAATAAGTAAAATTTGATTTTACCGAAAAGACCAGTAGTCGATGAATTCAGCCAAACTCTCATACCACCTGTTAAGTGACGTGTGAACATTAATATTTGAATTGTTCAATATTAATTGTTGACTGAATTCACACCTCTAAGTCGCACAACTGCATTTGTCATTTCTCTGAAAACCACACAATTTAACTAGTTTGTAAAATGTTGCAAACTGATTAAATTAATTAATATTTATGAAATATTAATTATTGTTAATTTATTTGATGTTTTGAATGTTGTTGGTAATTATATTAATGCATATATAAAAGTTATATTTGCATATATCGATATGCGATATCGGTATAATTTTACATGTTTTAAATAATAAAATAATTACATAAAAGTTGTTTTCATTTATTTGGAAAAGTTGCATATTTGTCATGTGCTTGGATCAACCATATAATGGTAAGAGGAGGAAATCAATTAATGAGATTAATTGAAATTTAAAAAGAGGAAATAAAGAAGGAAATTTTGATAGGAGAATAAGAAAAGGTTCCTTTAATTCTATTAAAAAAACATCCTCATTTTTGAAAGTACACAGAACAGAATGTGAATATTTTTTTGTTTTTTGTTCTCTTTTTTTCCTCTTCTCTGTCACTCATTCATGGCTGAAACTTCATCCAAAAAAGACCATAAAAACAAATTCAAATCGACATAAAACTAAATTAATAAGGTGGTTCATTCTTCTCTTGCAAAGTGGGATGGTGATTTGCTTGAAATCTGAGGAGAAGCCACAAATCAAGGTGTAATGAAGGGCAAGGTCTATCGGATCTAGAGAGTGATCAATCATATCTAGGTATTGTTCTATCATTCAAGGTGTTTCTACATGCTTCATCCTAAGGTAATTATATGTGTGTATAATTCTATATTTACATATCTTATAATTTGTTCTTATCCCCTTAATCTCTATCTTTCCCTTCTGTTCATACTTGTGAATTGAATCTTGATTTGAAAATCTCCATTTCCTTGCTTGAATCAATTGTTCTATCATGTTAAAACATAGAATGTTTTCTTTTGTTCACCGCTATTTTTTTATGAATTATAACATCTCATTTTCTGTCTCATGTATAATTGTTTGATTAATTAATTTAACTTAGATCTAGACCTTCTTAATTTTATTTTATGTACTCTATGTGATTGTTTAAAAAGTTTGTTTAATCTAGATCAAGATATTCTTATCTCAAATCTATATATGCCTATGTCATTTGATTTTGTTGTTTAAAAAAAACAAAAACAGAACATAATTGAACTTTGGATTTTTTTTATTCATAATTCAGTTTTTCATATCAAAAGGTTTACACTTGAAAATTTAGACATGGGTTGCTATGTAATTAAAATTTGGTAATAATCGCATTAATTAATCTGCGTGTTCCAATTAATATGTTGTTTTAATTGTCATGTTTCAAATCTTTCTAAGATAAACTCTTTCTTTTAAAAGATAAAGGGAAACATTAAATCAACGATGTATTTCATGATTTGCAATTCCATCTAATTAAAAATTACATCTCTACTTAAAAAGGAAGGAATCTTTTCACAACTGTTTCAAACCATTTTAATTAATCTTAATATTATTTGATTTACTGCTTGTAATTGAAATGAAATCAAACATTAAATCAATGATATATTCCATGATTTGAAATTCCATCTAATTAAAAATTATATCTCTACTTAAAAAGGAAGGAATCTTTTCACAGCTGTTTCAAACTATTTTTATTAATCTTAATATTCTTTGATTTACTGCTTGTAATTGAAATGAAATCTATTTTATTTGAACAGTTATGCTAAACCTTAATTGTATATATGTGTGTGTACTTACTGTATATATATGTATGTATGTATGTATTTATATATTAATAAATAAATAAATTTGTTCATGTTTAGGATGGCAAAGGCATATATAGATGGGAAATGTGTCCATTGTGGTGTAAATCCCAACACATATGCAATATTTACATTATTTTGTACACCTTTATATGTTGGACTTACATTATACACACGGGCGCATGTGATGTGCTCAGAATCATTTGCAATTTATTAAATAAAATTGGACTAATGCATTCCTAATAAAACATTCATTTGAAATGTTAACATGTTTATTTAACATAGTATCAATCTAATCAGAGACAAAAATGAGAGGTTTCTCTCTCTTCAATTAATGTTGTTTACTTCCTTAATTAATTGCATAACTATTAGAGAAGGAAACTAAAGGTTTCCTTCTCATATTTATTTTAATAAGTAAATGTTACACATGTAGGCGTATTTGATACACTCATTCATTTAAATTTATATAATATTCAAACCCTTTTGAAATTTTTTTTCACCAAATTAAATAAAATATTGATTTTATTTAAAAGAAGATTTAGTTAATATCTAAGTGTGTTTGGACTTCATAGGCCTATTAAAGATCCAAAATGGTAAATTTTTTGAAATTCACCCGTTTCTTCCACTGCGGGCTGATTCAGTTCCAACATGAAATACCAGAAGGAAAATTCATGTATCCATTTATCATCACTGTGAAAGGGATGAAAAACAGACTCAAAGATGGGAATAGAAAGAGGCCAAAACAGGTGATGAAATTCAAGACATACAAAATCAACTAGAGAATATTCAATATCAATTAGATGCAGATCCTCAAAATGAAAGTCTTAATTCTGAATTCTATGCTCTATAAAAATTACTCAGGGCCTAGTTGAACAAACAAGCTATTGATTTAAGACAGAAGGCTAACGAGAAGTGGCCTACTGAGGGAGATGAATGCACTAAATTATTTTTACACTAAAATGTCACAAAGGAGAAATTATAACAACTTATCTAATTATTTAAATGAACAGGGACTTACTTTTGATAATGATCAAGAATTGGAGGGCAAAGCTATCAAATACTTTACAGAGATATATAATGGAGACTACAACCAGCAACTACCTCATGTTCAATTTAGAAGGCGCATCTCCTTGGAGGGTGCTGATATGCTGATAGCAATTGTTAATGTAGGGGAATTGAAAAGGGCCACCTTCTCCAGTCATAATGATTCTAGTCCCGGTCCTGATGGCATGGGAGCAGCTTTCTTCAAAATGCACTGGGAAGACCCGTAAGTTAAATCTTATCAAGAAGCATTTGACTCTGGTGAGTTTATTCAGGAAATAACTTTTATAACACTTATTCCTAAAGCGTATAAACAAAAAATAATAGATGAATACTGACCAATTGCATGTTGCAATGTCATATATAAAATTCTCAGCAAAATTATATGTATGAGATTAAACATGGTGCACCTGATCTCATAGCTAAATGTCAGAGTGCTTTTATTAAAGGCGGATTTATATTAGAAAATTCTCTGATGGCACATGAATTAGTAAGAGACTTTAACAAACAAGGAGCTGATAGGGTTTGTATGAAAGTAGACTTGCATAAAGCCTATGACAGAGTTAACAGATAGTTTATTTTACATATGCTTCAGGCTATGGGGGTGCCTGCTAAATTGATAAATTTAATTGCACACTGTATATGCACCCCAACCTTCTCTGTGATCATCAATGGGTCTCCTAAGGGATATGTTTACACCAACAAAGGAATCAGACAGGGTGACTCTCTTTCCCCTTATTTATTTTATCTGGTCATGGAATGGTTTTCCTTACAAATGGAATTGGCATGTCATCAAAATTTGATCAAGCCAATCTACAACATACATCCTACAATTACCCACCTCATCTATGCTGATGACCTGTTAGTTGTTTTCAAAGCTAATTTTATGGTTATTGAAACAATTAAGGAGATTTTTGAACTAATGGAGATATATACTGGTTTAATGGTTAATGAGCTTAGAACTAAATGTTACTTAAATAAATGCTGTAAACATGGAGATGAAATCGTTGAAAAACTTGGTGTAGTGGAAGGGGAGCTACTAGTTAAATATCTTGGTGTACCTCTATCAAATAATACTATCACTTATGCTGAATGTGGAAAATTAATAGATAGTTTAGAGATAAATTACAAGGTTGGAGATCTAAATTTTTATCATTTGCTGGAAGAGTTGAGCTTGTTCACTCGGTTATTACTTCTAAAGTCAGATTTTGGTTACAAACTTTTCAAATCCTAGATTGTTCTATAGCTGAAATTAATGTAGTGTGTGCCAATTTCATTTGGAAGGGAGGTATACATGAGGTGAGTTACAAAGAATTATGCAAGCCAAAAAGAGAAGGTGGTGTGGGTCTAAAAAATCCATTTGAATTAAAAAAAGCATATGGACTCAAGCTAGCTTTGAAAATACTTGAATCAAATAAATTGTGGGCAATTTGGATGAGAGCAAGGTACCTGAAAGATAACTTTTGGACAATCAAGATTGATAATAATGCTTCAACAACCTGGAATAATATACTAAGACATAGAGAGCAGATGAAAACCCTTATTGAAAGGCATATAACAAATGGAGAAAATACACACTTATGGAAATATCCATGGATCAACATCAGAAGTTAATTGATAGACTCGGATGGGATAGCTACTCAGCTAATGGTACTCCTGTATGGAAAGTGTCAAGCATTATGTATAACCAAGAGTGGGCAACTGATAGGAAAATTGTAACCAGGAATTTTAAGCAGGAAATTGAAGGCATTCCCTTATTTAATGGGAGAAATAGAGACAACTGGGCATGGAAAAGTAACAGTAAAGGACAGTTTAATTTAAGAGATGCTTGGGAGGACTGCAGACATCAACACCCTAAAGTTCAATGGTACAACATTTTATGGAGTCATTCAAATAGCCCTAAAATGGCGCACACAACATACAAAGCTATAAACCATCGACTACCAACCAAAGACAGACTAAAAAATTGGGGAATCGTAGAAGACGCAACATGTAAACTTTGTAATAGGGAAATGGAGATTCACAATCATTCATTCTTCGAATGCAAATATAGCAAAAGAGTTTGGGCCATTTAAAAATTAAAAAGCCGCGAACAGATGCGGTTAAAAATCTCCAAGGTGAAGCAACATACCTGAATGACTGGACAGATATCTCTTACTTGATGAAGAAAGTTGGAAAAATTAGCTTGACAACTATCATGTAGCACCTCTGGTGTGAATGGAACGAACGGACTTTCAACAATAAGCAGAAAGGAGAGTTAGATTTATATGAACAAATTGCTAGAGATATTACTATCATAATTGGAAGGATAAAGCGACATGGAATTACAAGCTTAGAGGGACGAGAAAAACGACTACTGGAGAATTGGAACTGGAGGGTTGATCAGCAAGAAAATCAAGCAACGACCTGGAAGCCGCCATAGCTCGTGAAGCGCTGACTAATTTTATATTTTGGGAAAGTTTTAGTTAAAAGTTGGAATGTTTACTTTAAAGTAAAGCGAGTTTCTGTTTTACATGCGGTTGTATAATTAGAGCTTAGGCTGCAAAGCCCGTTAATTAATTCTTAACCCATTTTTAATATATATATATATATATATATATATAGACATACACACCAAATTAATTGCTCAATAAAATATGTTAATAAGCCAACAGATAGACCAATGAATAAAACCATGTGCAAGCCTACTTCGAGTGTTGTTTTGTTGATCTGATGCAATTCTTTATCCATCTCCATGAACTCTTGAATCAACAACTCCATTCTTCCACGACTCCATCATTTAGACTCAGAAACTAGCTTACATTGGTGTAAACAAATATGGAATCACGAAGATAACCATAAGACAATCCAATACGAAGAGTTGAAGGCAACCAATTTGGCAATATTATGGGTGAGTACCGACTCCTACCCTTGGAGTTTTACCGATCCATACATGCTTATGAGGTGGCGACCTATTTTCATGGAGAATTAGTCTAAAAGCGTGGAGAACGGTTTGGAGATATTTTCTGTGAGATTTTAGGCTTCCAACCTCTATAAATAGGAGGGTATGGCTCTTTTTTAGGATCTTTTGGCTGTTGCTCTCTTTATTCTATTTTCTTGTAATCAAGTGTTGAAGTTGTACCGATCCATAAGAACTTCCGCCTCCAAGTCAGAATATAAGCAATAAAATTATAAAGTGGACGTAGGCCTTGGTTTGCCAAACCACTATAAATTGTTTTGTGTACTTTCTTACTCTTTTTTCATTTTTTTTCTTCACTTTTTATTCTCTTCTTTAACTTTTGGGTGTTTATGCCATTTTTGGCTCAAACATTTTGGTGGTTTCACTGATAGGGGAACTCAGACTACATGGATCTATCATCTATTATTGGATTTATTAATTCCAAGAGATAAATCCAATTTCTTACCTTATTTTCTACTATTCATATTTTTGTAGTCTAAGAGAAGCTATTTGCAATGGCCCCATCAAGAAGAGACCGTTCTACCAATTCCAGAGCTACTACTGAAGCTGAGAACCAGAATGCTCAACATGTGGATAATGCTGCTCAACCAGAGCAACCGGAGATCTAGAATCCAGCTGAAGTCATGACCAGAATGGAGATGGATAGGATGATGAAGTAGATGGAAGGTAGATTCCAAGCTAATTGGAATGAGATGAATCAAATGATGTAACAGGGTTTGAGATTTCTGAGTGAACTAACTCAGAATAGCCATAAGAGGAGTAGAAGAGATTCCAGTTTTGAGTCAGAAAGTTTCTCACCATCCGAGCAGATATGGAGAGATGGGAAACAGAAGAGGACTCAAAATGTTGTTGGAACATTTTACCAAGGAAGAGGATGAGCTCCAAGCACAAATTTAGGGATCGGTACTGACCCAAGGGCATGAGTCAGTACCGACCCATCCAATGGTAAGCCCAAAGCTCGCTATCTGGAAGGCAGTGTGGATTAGACTTCTAGAGGCACTACTGATGATCAGAATTTGGAAAATCTTGCTGTTGTTGATGATACCATTCACGAGAATCAAACAGGGGGATTGCTACATGAATAGATCTCCTGGAGGTTGGGGAACCTAAGTATTGGAAGCCAAATTGAGAGCATTCACTAAGCCAAACACTTAGGGCGGAGTTCTATTATCGCCGTTCAATCGAACCTGTTGACCCAGACTATTTAGAGGATATGGTCAGGAAACTTGCTAGTGAAAATCGCTTTAGAACCAATGATGAATGAGGTACCTCTCTTAGTCGAAATCCATTTACAGAGAACATTTTGTGTGAGAGATATCTCTGGAGATTTGCAATGCCAACTATGCTGTTGTACGGAGGGAAGATGGATCCTAGGCAGCATTTGATGAAATATGAGTGGCATACGAATTCCTCCAGAGCATCCGATGCCATGAAATGCCGCTGTTTTCTATTTTTCCTAGAAGAAGTAGCTACGATGTGCCTCCCTCGACTTCCATCGAGGTCTAGATCATCTTTCATTTAGTTGTCAAAGAAGTTTATAGAACAATTTTGTTTACATACTCACATCTAAAACATGTCATGTCTTTGTCAAACCTCTTCCAAGCGATGGAGATTCGTTGAAGAATTTCTTGAATCGATTCCACATAGCCATGACAGAAGTTACAAATCCCAAGGATGACATATTGTTGATGGCGCTAATTAGGGGATTCGTCCT
Organism: Allium fistulosum; assembly: GCA_030737815.1. NCBI lineage: Eukaryota > Viridiplantae > Streptophyta > Magnoliopsida > Asparagales > Amaryllidaceae > Allium > Allium fistulosum. The sequence goes on along the minus strand of CM060907.1, from coordinate 590,129,670 downwards.
GATGCAGATTCCAAGGAATGGTTAAAAAGGAAACCCCACCGACGATGGATGCTTTCTATAGTAGGCCAACGAGTACTTGCGCTTGGAAGAAGCATGCAAATGTCCACGGAGAGCTGATGCTGGGAGTTCAACTGGAGTGGTGCAGAGCAATGTCGCCATAAAGCAATATGGAGGAAGTTCTGGAAGTGTAGATGTCAATGTTGGCAACAAGAAAAATGACCGAAAAAGGAACGATGATGGGGCTAAGAAGAAGAAGCCAGATAATAGGAATTATAGCGAACTGAACATTTCAATACAGAATATCTATCTTGCAACTCAAAACACTGAGTGAGCAGTACAGAAAGCTGGCTTTAAGAGAGTCAATTGAGAAGGAGAGGAAGTCAGGCAAGTTCTGCAGATTCCATGAAACTCACGGTCACAATACAACCGAGTGTAGATTGCATGATATGATTGAGGATTTGATTTGCATGAAAAAGTTATAGCAATATATGAAAGCCCTATAGGATGGCGGGCAAGGAAATTCTAACGCTCCTGGATCGTTTTCCTAACGGGAGCAAGCTGAGCCTGGTGCTGATGCATTCAGGCGGTCGAAAAAATGGTTGGTGATTAATACAATTATCGGTAGGCCACATCCAACCAATAAGAGTCTGGCTGAGATGGACAGATATGTTTGTGTTATAAAGCATGTTGTGGAAGAGAGTTGCCTTGCAGTTGAGGATGGAATTCCGGCAAAACAATGCAGAACAATGACCGACGACATTGTTTTTTGAAATAGAGATGCTGATGGAGTGGAAGCTCCAATGATTGACCCACTCATGATCACAGTCACGATTGGTCCTGCTATCGTTCGGAAGGTGCTGGTTGACTGTGGGAATTCAGTCAATATTTTGTTTAATAAATCTTATGATTAAATGACGTTGGAGGAGAAGGATTTGAAACCTTGTAAATCTTGAATATAAGGGTTCAACGGGATGGCTACTGAGCCGATTGGATATATAGAATTACCGATGGTACTTGGTGAGGGCAACCACAAGCGAGTGCGTGTTGTGCCTTTCTTGGTGTTGGATATTTACTCAACGTACAATGCATTTTTGGGCCAAGTGACCCTGCTTGAATTTAGACTAGCTATAGCTCCTTGGTTCTTGACAATGAAGTATCCTATAGAGAATGACATAGGGATTATTCAGGGAGATCAGTTGACTGGATGTAAATGCTACATTGCCTAGCTAAGAGAGGTAAGGCGAAAGGAGAAATGAAAAAATATGGAGGTGGCTCTCTGCATTAAGGCTTTGCATGCATATCAACTACAACCTGAGCCCCGACTTGGGCAGCCTAATCGGTTCCATGAGGACATGGAGCGACGTAAAGAGCAAGATGGTGGAAGAGCAGCTCCAACCGAATTGACAATTGTTATTCCGGTTTGCCAGGATGATCCAAATTGGGTCCTGAAAGTCGGATCATAGCTCGATGCAAGTGTGATGAAAGAGTTGGTTGGTTTTCTCTAGGCAAACCTAAATGTGTTTCCCTAGACACACTCGGGTATGTGTGGGATCTCACCTGGGATAGAGATCCATGCATTAAACGTAAATCTCAAATGCATTCCTGTGAAATAGAAATGCCGCAGTCTTGATCTAGAGAGATCCACTGCACTCAAAGAAGAGGTGGATATGCTGAAGGAAAATGGTTTCATCCGCAATGCCTTATACCAGGATTGGGTATCTAATCCTGTCTTGGTGAGGAAAGTGAACGGGAAGTGGAGGACATGCATCGACTGTTCTGCTTTGAATAAGGCATGCGCGAAAGACAGCTTCCCACTCCCGAAGATTGATCATTTGGTGGAGTCGACAACTGGACATGAGCTACTTTCATTCATGGATGCGTACTTTGGATACAACTAAATCTCGATGCACATCCCGAACCAAGAACACACCAGCTTCATAACCTACCTCGAACTGTACTGTTATATGATCATGCTCTTTGGATTAAAGAATGCAGCAGCAACTTAACAGGGGCTCGTAAACCGGATGTTTAAAGGTCAGATTGGACGTTCGATGAAAGTCTACATGGATGACATGCTTGTGAAGTCGCGACGTTTGGTAAACCACATTGATGATCTAACAAAGATGTTTGGCATCCTCCAAAAATACGGGATGAAACTCAATCCCTTGAAATGCTCTTTTGGCATTGCATCAGAGAAATTCTTGGGCTTCATTGTTAACTCCCATAAGATTGAAGCCAATCCTGAAAAGGTCGAGGCACTGAGAAATATTGAGGCCTCGAAGATGATCAAGGAGGTCCAAAGCTTGAATGGGAAGGTCGCCACCCAGAGTCTGTTTATCTCCAGAGCCATGGACAAATGCATTCCTTTCTTTGACATCGTTAAGAAAGGAAAAAGGAATTTCATGTGGAACTGCGAATGTGAAGATGCATTCCGAGCTTAGTGGGTCACTTGGAGAGACCCCCTATCCTCTCGAAGCCGTTGGATGAAGAGGACCTGTTTGTATACCTGGCAGTGTCGGTGTATGCATTGAGTGCTGCACTAGTGCGAGAGGAATCTCTCATCCAGCAACCGGTCTATTATATCAGTAAGCAATTGACGGGAGCAGAAAGAAATTAACCAATGCCGAAGAAGCTCGTATATTGCATGTTGATCGCTTCGAGAAAGCTCCACCTTTACTTTCAGGCTCATCCGATCAAAGTTCTCACCGACCAGCCTTTGCCACAAGTATTGCAATGACCTGAGACTTCAGGAAGGTTGCTGAAATGGAACATTGAATTAAGCCAATACAACATAATGTATCACCGTCAGAGAGCAATCCAGGGTCAAGATTTAGTGGATTTCATAGTTGAATTCATCGCACAAGATAATCCCCCGGAGAGCAGTGGTGAGAAGGATACTGGATGGAAGATGTACATGGATGGTGCATCTAATGGATGGTGTTCTAGTGCTGGAGTTGTACTTGTCAGTCCCAAGGAACACCCAATCTATTACGCCTTGAAACTCGACTTTTCGACAACAAACAATGAAGCTGAATACGAGGCCTTGATTGCAGGACTCAAGATTGCCAAAGAGCTGGGATTAAAGACTTTACACAATTTCGGTGACTCCCAACTGGTGGTTTTCCATGTTTGGAAAGAGTTCATGCAAAAGGAGCGAGACTAGTTCCTTATCTAAACCGGGTCCTTGAGCTGCTTAATGACATTGAATATTACACGATAGCTCATATTTCCAAAGAGGAAAATGAGAAGGTTGACTCACTGGCTAAGTTGGCTAATTTCGGAGATGCGCAGCTCATTTGCCTGGTCCTAATGAAAGTACTATCACCTCTGAGCATCGACCATACGAATGTTGATTGGATCTTGGAGGTTAAACCCGAAAGGGAGTCATGGATGACTCCAATAAGAGGTCATTTGCAGAGAGGAATCCTTGCGAAGAGAAGGAATGAACGATAAGAGCTCCTTCGACAAGCTTCGACATATATTATGCGGGAAGGAGTACTTTACAGGAGAGCTTTCTCCATCCTTATACTTCGGTGTGTCTCCCGCGATAAGGCCAAGCGAGTTCTAAAAGAAGATCATGAAGGGGCTTGTAGCGACAACACCGGGGGGTAAACCCTAGTGAAGAAGATCCTCTGCTATAGATACTTCTAGCTATCTGTCAACCGGGACACAGCTGATTACACCCGAAAGTGTGACAAGTGCAAAGATTTGCTAAAATACCGAGAACCTTGTCAATGGAGATTAATCAAATGGTCAACCCTTAGCTGTTCGTTCATAGTTTAGGGAATTGATATCATCGGTGTATTGTCGATATCTAAAGTTGGCGCAAAGTACGCCATCGTCGCAGTTGACTACTTCACCAAATGGGCCGAGGCAGAGTGGTTGGCCATGATCACCACAAAGAATGCAATCAACTTTGTTGTCCGGAATATCATATGTTGTTTTGGAGATCCACAGGCAGTCGTTACCGATAACGAGACTCAATTCGACAATACCGAGTTCAAATATTTCTATCGCCGAAATTGCATATAGAAGAGATTTTCTATGGTGGCACATCCCAAGCAAATGGATAGGTTGAAGCTATAAATAAGATTATCAAGTCCATTCTTAAGAAGTGGTTGGAAAAGGCCAAGGGCAAGTGGTTTGATGAACTTACATTAGTACTATGGGCTTACCGAACAACTCACAAGTTAGTGATTGGCCACTTTCCATTCACCCTAGCCTATGGATCAGAGGCTATGATTCCGGTTTAACTGAAAGTACTTTCTCATCGAGTGACTCTCTACAATCCATGAACTAATGAACAACTCCTGTAGGAGTCTCTCGATATGTTCGATGAGAAGTGCGATGAAGCTAAGTTGAGGGTAGCTACACACCGACACCAAGTCGCTCGATATTACAACCTTAAGGTCAAGAATCAGACCTTTGAGGTTGGCGACCTGGTTCTCAAATGAATCTTCCCTAGCCCTGAAAACTTGGGCCCAACCTGGGAAGGTCCGTACACAATAAAGTAGAAGTTTGGAGATGGAACTTTCAGGCTTGCGAGGATAGATGGAATTTTGCTCCTGGGGGCGTGGAATAGCGAGCATTTACAGTGCTATTTCACTTAGAAATAAATTTGCAAATAATTGGATAGAGCCGTGTAATAAGACAGATTCTGTCATTTCTCATCTTTTATGGAATAATATGAGTCCAAGACTTTGTCTTTCCATTACTTAAGAATTGTGACTTGACCGACTCGAGTGAATCTGCATATGAATAATGCAGGTGTGCAGGTACCTGAAGGTAGGTGCTAACCAAACTTCTATGGACCATAATCAGACCCTTGAAGTCTTTCTCGATATCCAAAGATTGATACCAATTAACTCTTGTCCTTGATTGGGGCAGAAGTATAAACTAAATGGACGTACTCCAACCGTCCATCAGCCAACTCTTGTCCTCGGATTGGGGGCAGGAGTTTAAACACAAACTGAATGTGATATGACCGTCCATACACTAACTCTCGCTCTTGATGTGGGGACAAGAGTATAAACCTAACGTGAACGTGAAACGACTGTTCATTCACTAACTCTTGCACTTGATTTGGGGGCAGGAGTATAAATCAAAACACACGTGATACGACCATTCACTCGCTTGACTCTTGTCCTCGGATTGGGGGCAGGAGTATAAACCAAAATGGATGTGATAAGACCCTCCAACTCTTAACATTTTGCCGGAAGTAGGTAAAACGAAAGGTCCATACCCGCCGTAAGGTGGATCTTACCTATGAACTTCGAATCGATGCTCGAAGTTAGGCGCAATTGGAAATAAACATCATGGATAAGGATATGCAAACTACATTATTAAGTAGTTAATTTAGAATTAGTGCCCGAAGTTCGGTGCAATCGAGTATCATTATCCTAGAAAAGGATAACTAGACCACTGTCATATGTTGTAAAACTTCAAATAATGCCCAGAGTTTAGCATTACAACAATTACTTTACGTTCGCAAGAGCGACAAAAGACAAGTAAATTACATAGCAGGCTAAGGATTTAGTCTGATGATAATCGCTAAAAGGAATGGATCACAAGTACATTGAATGGAAAGCGCATTTCTAAACAGCTTATGCAAATTCACTTAAAGATTTGACAAAACAAAAGGTCTATGTTATTAACATTCAAAATGAAACTTGGAAAGCTAAGTACAAGTTTACTAACACCTAAGGAAGAAAAAAAAGCGGAGGCCGAATCTGGATAACACCGGTCAAAAAAAGAAAAAGCAGGGGAACTGGAAAAATGCCTAAGTACTGCTATACAACCAAAAGGCACAATGAAGACATATAATCTCTTCTTGGGTTTCTTCTTTCTTTCTTCTCCTTCTTCTCCGTTAAAGAAGCCATGTTAGATCTTTCCGGCTATTTCCTTACTCTTCCCCCATTACCTTTGTCCTTGGGTGGAATGCTCTGCGATAATCTAGCAAGCACACTTTGAGTGCTCCCAGGTGGAGGAATGGAGATTGGAGTGCTTTGCGAAGATCCTATAGGTATGCTTTGAGTGCTACCAGGCAAAGGAATATGGACCGGAGCAAAGATTGTCTACCTGGGTAAGGCAATGGATAAAGGAGGAGGGATGACCTCTGACTTCTCCTGCTTAAGCTCTACAGCAAGGAGAATTTTCTTTTCAATCTTCTTTAACTTGACTTTTTGGCAAGGCCAATTTCCCACTTAATATTGATCATGGTAGGGCCCAATAGGGACTCGGACACTCCAGTTATCACAACATCATCATCGATCTGAGTATCCTGAGTTTCTCCAGTCCCCTCATCCAGCAAAGCATCAATCATTTGCTAATCAAGGTTGGGAGTTTCTTCAACCGGGATGGTTGGAATAGTTATTGAAGTTGTAATGGTTACTGATTCCATTGTAGACGCCCGTTGTCCTGACTGAGAGTCCTTATCTTGAAGAGGAACAATTTGGGGTCGACCTGAAACTTAAGAGACATAGAAAGGTAGATTAGTGATGTCGATCGGTGACACATCAACCCTTTGAAATATAGGGGAAGTCAGTGAGATACCTTCTTCTGTTTGGGGTTCTGTATGAGCCAGAGTGCCACTAGAATTTCACTCCGGGATGGGAGAAAGGATAGTAGGCTTATGCATCTAGGGAATTTCTAGATCATACCTAAGATCAGAGGATGAATCCAGAGTAGCTTGTGACCTAGGTGTTTGGCTGGCAGTGGCATCATGTGGCGTCGATCCTGAGCCCTCGCTCAAGTTTTTTGTACTGTAACGGCTCACTTCGGACAAATAAAGAGCTTACACTTTCTCAACACACTGGGCTTGTCGTCTATCAATACCTCCTCCAACCGAGCAAGGTCCTCCTCGCCCACTTTCAAGAATGTTTTCTCCTCCGAGACAATCTGTTCCTAAGCCAGGACTAAAACCTTGCGCTAATCATCCCCAAGCCATTCCAGGTTGCGGAACTTGAGAACATTAGCGGTGTATTTGATGAGCCCTGATTCAAACCTATCCATCATCCGCTGCTCTACGGCCTCAACCTCCCTCTCGACAAGCGTCTACATCCCTAACACGTTCGACCGCCTTGTCCCTTTCTTCCTTAGCATTGAGCAGCTTATTGCAGTAATCCTGAGCTTGTTGGAGCGCCTCCTCTTTTCCTTTATTTCACGATCAAGCTTGATCTTCAGTTCAGCAGTGCTCTTGTTCGCGGTATCTCTCTCTAACACCAAATCATGGTTCCGATGGAATGCTTTCTCCATCTCATCTCGATGCTTGGTCCTCTCGTCTTCGAGTTCCTTGATGGCATCCTCGGCCTTCCTCTTGACTTTGGCTTGGGGTTTCCTTAGTTTTTTGACCTCAGCATCAAGATTAGCTATGATTCTTTTATTATCGGCCTTGATGAGTTTTTGATTTTTGATTCGAGCTGCCTTTCCCTTAAGACCTTGGAGGTTTCTTTAGCCACTCATAACCATTCGTTGTATTGATTATGAACATCAATCATGCAAGCAATAGTCATATCTTAAATCACAGATGGAATTCTTTTCATGTTGGGCACAAACTTAAGCCCATCAAAGCAGATCTTTGGAAATTGCTCCTTTAGTTCAGGCATTCGGACGCTAGCGGCATGTTGTTGCTCCGTAGAGATGGTTGGAGCTTTAGTAGTTTCTTTGCCAAATAAATGATGAGAAGTCTCAGAACCACTCTTTCGGTGCTCACAGTTAGAAGATCAACTGTGATGGGCTGAGGCCAACTACTTAGCAGGAAGGGAAGCTACAAGTGGAGCACGAGATGTGCCTCCTGGTGGGATGTCATCGCAATGATCTGAATGCTTGTCCAAGTACTTTAGAGGAAGAGACCTGGACTTGGGGCGATACCTGGAGCTAGAGTCATATGATGGATAATCTCTGCTATGGCTCTTTGTCCTGGTCATCTCTATCATGACTACCTCTATTGTGATCAGATAATTAGCTGGAGTTTGAATCCCGGCCGCTACCTTGATGGTAAACACTTGGATATTTCTACTGTCGAGTTGTATTATCCTCCACAGATTGGAGTGTATATTTTCTTTTTTCCATGGATCCTGCAAATAAAATAAGAAGAAGTTAGATCCAAAGAACAAGGAGGCAAGTCAAGTGTTGTGCATTGGCGTGAAGTGCACATATGTTTAAGTGTCCTAGTGCCCCCTAATAGACCGTGAGTTGAAGCTTTGCTCATGGGTGTTATCTCTCCCACACTGGTAGGTATGGTATCCTTATCGAAGCAAATGGGGGAGTCGATGCCCTCAAGACTAATGTAACTCACATCGAAGGAGCCTAACTTGGTAGGAAATGTGCCTATTGATGGAATAAAAGGCGTTTTTTCTACAGTTGTGATTAGCAGAGGTTGTGTAGAGGTCCGTGCCTTGGAAATCTTCACTACTAACCTTTTTCTCGGAGCAGACCGTTGACCATCTTTAGATTGCTTAGTCTGAACTCATGGCCCACGTCAATATTACCTTCGCCAGCCTCATCACTTTCACTCACTATCTCACCTTCCTCGGTGTGTTCTTATGTTTGCTTAACATTTTTTTAACTCCAGCCCTGAGAGTTGGGACATGGGGCACTTCTGGATCGATATTGCCTTTTCTAGGCGAGATGTGATCGTCATCGTCATCGTCTTCATCGTCATCATTGGCAACCACTTAGACACCAGTACCATGGTCCGCTTCCGACAAATCACTAGCGAGAAGATTCTCATATGACAGAAGGGTTCAGATATCTTGATTTTCTACCAAAATGGCCATAAGAGCATTAACGGCGTCTGAAAGTGCCATGCTATTAGGTCTCATTGGAAAATCTGAATAGAAAAACAAAATATGAGTTAAGTCCTCGAACTATAAGGCAAATTAATATAATACACGTGAATGAGACCTACGTCCAGATAGCCATCTACATGTGAATCCATGTAGACAATAAACATAGAGCCACTCGTTTTTGAAATAGCTCAACTTGTTCCATGTGTCGAAGACTGCCTTACAACCCCTGATTGGTTCCAGGTAAATTAAGGATGTACTTTCTTTTTGGCTCTTGAAGTAATAAATGTACCGAATTTCCTTATCGTTGGGCACTCGGTGTAAGTGTTCAATGAAGACAAGGTATGTGCTAAGAAGGAAGGCATAAATGTTTAGATGCAACTATGTTGGAGCCAGCTTCATGAAATTCAAAACTTAATGGATGAACTGATTGAACGGTGGGGCGTAGCCTGCCAAGCACATAAATTTTTTTAGGCAATATTACCTTCTTAGGGATTGTAGCTCTCTGATCGCGAGACAGGACTAGGACATCATTGAATGGAATTCCATGCTTGTTGCATATTCTCTGAAGGGAACCTTCGTCAATTTTGAAGGCAACGGAATCAATATGATTATTTAAAATTACGGCATCCTCTTGGATGTCAGGTGAGGATCTACTTCTGGCCTATCTACTGGGTCTACTAGATTCTTTAGAACTTGTCGTTCCATCTATGGATTTTCGGGCTGCTATGCACGCTCTATCGGAGTCTACTGTGCATGCTCTATCGAAGTTTGTTGTGCATGCTCTACCAGAGTTTGTTGTGTATGTGGAGTCGTAGTTGAACTTGACTCAGCATCGGATTCAACATATCTTGAAGTGGATGTACCTATGGCTTGAGTGGTAAGATGTTTGGAATGTCTCCGATCTATTTCTACAAAAACTCGACAAATAGTCAACATTAGAAGATTAATTACAAGCTGTACCCCCTATTTCAAAGTGGATCATAGTGCTGTGTCACGCAGTGTTGTGCAGTTTAGAAATTTGATATTACTTAAATGTTCATTTTAATCTTTAGATGTCGTCGAAAGTGACCATCATCGTTGACCGTCCTGACGAGCTTCATGTTATTGGGTATGCTTTGGAAGTGCTATGAAACCAAGAAGAAGAAGTTCAACACCAATCGACCAAGGCAAGGAACTCTTGTGGATTCGTAGTTCATTGAATTCTCTAAGTATTGGAGTCGTACCTACCCCACTCCAAGGAGGATTTCATCTTCCTCCTCTTTTCTATTTTCCATCCCAAACCACGGTCGTCCATGTCCAAGCCCGACCACAATTGTTTGTTCACATCCAAGTTCACTACCATTCATTCATGCCATCACCTACCTAGCATGGTTTAAGGGTTGGATCTTGGGTCGGATTCAACTACAAGATGGAGTTAAGGGGTTGGGTCGAATTCAATCGAGGCGAGGTGAGCGGTGTCAGAGACAAGCGGAAGTAGGTGGTGGTGGTCCTTGGTTCAGATGGAGGCATAAGTTTGGTTCGAAGGTGAAAAGCTTGTTAATGGTGGTCTTAAGCTTCAGATCGGTTAGCAAAGCAGAAATGTGGAAGGAAATGAATGGAGACGGTTTATATACACCCCTTGGACCAAAAGTTTTGGAAATAGGACTTGCGAAAATCTCCCAAGTCTTAGGTCGGAACCGACCCAAGAAAATGGGTCGGTACCGAGTCCCAAATTCCTACAAAAATATATAATAAATAATAATATATATTAATATATGTATATACATGCGCATATATGACGATGAAAGTGTAATAACCCGTAATTCTGTACATTTCAAGCTGACAATAAACCACACATGTCCAACTCGAATTGAACGAAAAGGCAAATAGTTAGGGGAAAGAAAGAAGAAGAAAGAAGAGAAAAGAGAAGAGAGAAAGAAAACCAAACCACACAAAACCTCACAATGCAGTGGAACAACATATAATATAATATCAATGATCTTTACAAAAGAGAAACTGTAATATGCATACATCAATCGGAGTACAACAACAAATCACTAATCATCATCCTAGACGGTTATAACAATCTATCTTCACAAGTGCTGATAAATGCAGCGGAAAATAAACATATACACGAATATGACTTGAAGACCTCCAGATCACCTTCGAAAGCTCCAAAGCATCCACACTGAATCTGTAAATATACTCAATTTGACCCAAGCATTGGAAGGGAATAACGCCCGGATCAATATGGTAAGCCAGTGTGAGAAAATACATCTTAATTGGATTTTTAAAGTTATAAAAACTTCTCAAAATCAAAGGTATCTCGTAAGACCACGCCGCACATAAACACAGACAGATTTTTACCTTAGGATAACCAAAACACTTCATATCAAATCCTCTGATATTATAATAGTGTCTAGGATACAAATACCTATACCTATTAATCATAGCCGAAATTATTACATTGATCAAATTCCAGCATAATAGTTTTATAACTAAAATCGTAAAGGCTCGTATTAGAGAATGGATTCCATACAATGGCAGTTAAGAGACTACCTTTCGTACAGTACATTTCTAGAGGAATGTACTAAGGATCAACACAATGATCCTTTGCATCTGGCATGACCGGCCTACCCAAAGACCCATTTGGTGTTAGAAATAGAATCGAATATGACATCACCTTAGTCATTCCCGACCTATCCATGGCCACAACATACACAACAAACCCGATATATAGAGGGTAATCCAGAAAGGTTATGACCATACCTTAATGGGAGCGACCTACATAGCCTTAAGGCATACTCTGTTTTAGCCATTTTCGATGTACGAGGCTTAAGGTTATGTTTACCTTTCACATGACAAATCCAACTTTGAATGCCACGTCGCCATTTCCAACAACACACTAATTGATTTCCATAAAAGTACAACCCTCGAGTTCATATGCCTCAAAGATAGGTGTTGAGTGCAAAAGGGGTTACCTTCTACACCACCAAACATATATATGTTTGTAAAAACCCCTGTACGTGGTTCATAGAAATGCAATGTCAACATTCATCCATATAAGTCATCCAGGAATAGGACAAACCGAAGGCACTCTCCTACTATATCCTGTCGGGAATCAACCCTAGGATTAGTAGTGAGCGGTCCTTGCATCAAAGATTTTCAGAATGAAGCACTACTGCCACCATATATATATATATATAATATGGAATCCCAAGGCCAGTGGAAAGTAGCCCTACATCATTAAGATCTCCGTCTTTAAAAATCAACATCTTCAACCACTCTGCACTTTCGAACGCATATGTTGATCCGAAGTGGTTTTTGGATAAATCCGATCCCGATCTCTCCGGACCAACAATCGATAAGAGGCCCTCAACCTCATATGGAAATCAATCCTCACAAACTTATTACATTTTCAACTCTCAACTTGCTATCCTTCGGCCAAGAAGGAAGCTCAGTAGATTAGAGTACCATAGTCACTCTACTCTACTTGAATCATCATTCCGAACACCAAACGATAATCAAGCCTACTCAGTTGGCCTCGTACTAAGTGCACGACTAATCAGTTCCCACATCAAGTCAAGGAACCAAACATAGCCAAAAATACAATCTAGCACACAAGCAGTCACTAGGCCTATTTAATTAATCTTTTATTAATTAAATCACTTTCCAAATATTTATCTCAAAATATCTTTAAAAAAATATATTCTTAAATCCATTTTAATCCTTCAGTATTTGGAAAACATTTCCATATACTTATTCCAACGGTATAAGTATATTCACAAACCATCTCATTTTCAACACTTAGAAAATATCTCTATATACTTAAATCCATAATAAGTATATTTACAAATCATTTCGTTTTCAACACTTAGAAAATATCTCTATATACTTAAATCCGTAGTAAGTATATTTACAAATCTTTTGATGAAAGCTTCATATTTTCCAAAACGCGCTTTATTGGGTCAAAGCGAACGTTGCATAAAACATCGTTACGACAACCCAAAACAATAGTATAGGGATTCGATTATTTATACTTATATAAATCCCATATACTATATAAAACATTTCCTTTTGGAGATCACTTACTATAAAAACGGTGTTATAGTCTATGCCTTCCTTGCTTTCTCGAAAACATTTATTACAACAATAAATGTTGAAATCTATGTTTTCATCTCTTAGTACGTTTTAAATCACTTTTTAAAACCATTAAACCCCATCTAAAATATCACTTTCAAAACATTCCTTTATAAGGTTATTTTAACTTGTAAAACGTGAATGTATTTCCTTTATAAAAATTCGTATTCAAATCTCAACATAAATCAATTCCATATTTATAAAACTATATTATAAATCTCCTTTCTATTTTATATAACTTCTCTTTATAAAATCTCTTTATTTATAAAATTCTATTTATAAATCCATTCCTACATAAATCTCATTTGTTTATAAAATCCCATTTATAAATCTATTTACCAAATATCAATTACAAATCCATTTTTAATATTTATAAAACTCCGTTTATAAATTTATTACTTTATTTATAAAATATTACTTTTATAAATCTTTTATTGAAACCATTTCAAAAATATTTGTTTCAAACTATTTTTATCTTCTTCAAAACTGTATTTCCTTTATAATACAAGATGGGATTATTTGTTAAATTTTTAAAACCTTTATAATATAGTTCAAAAATCTCTATTTATAATACTTCATAAACTATCAATTTATAATACCAAAAATCATACGTTTTATTTTATTTAAAATGAACTTCTTCTTTTAATAATTCAAGAATAATTATTGAAAACATATGTTATTTGAAAATCACTTTAAAATCCTTTTACATCAAAATCTTCACTTTGTAGTATTTTGAAATACTAAAAATAAAGCCAAGTGCTACTATAGCACTAAATAAGCAAAATTATGTCCATGTCATCAAATATGGCATCCAACAAATCATATATTACAATATATATGAAAAGTAAAATCAACAGTGGTGAGGAATCTTGTTAGATCACTCTAACATGTTCTCTATATCACATATAGTATATAATCATATAATAAGGGTTATCCATAACTAGGCGGGTATATATAAAAAGGTCATCCGCTCCAAGGGCGGGAACAAATCCAAACCAACTGATAAAATAGTAAATCATCCAAATAATCATCAACAAGCATAAATAAAAATATCCACACTTATATAAAATATAAGTGAATCGAGAGAGGTGAGTTAAATTCACCAGAATTCTAGTTATTACCAAAGTGTTCCAATTTGAATTAAAATCAAATGGGCGTTCGATTTTAACACAAATTCCTACTAGCTCCAAACTACCCTAATCCAACTCCATAGTGTAGTATTCATCGATACGAACCTAACGCGACTGACAGCGTTCAAACCCCGCTTCGTATGAACAAGATACGAATTAATGAAAGTTTGAGAATATTAATTATTAATTAAGTTAAATTAAAATAGTTCTAAACATGTTAATTACCTTGCTCTATCGTTGAACCCATGTTGCACATTTAAAAAACAATGCGACTTCATCATCACCGCGCTGCCGCCAACAGCCACCGGAGCTCGCCGCGAGTTCACCGATGGTATTCCCATCCAAGACGAAATCAAAGACCCCTGCCTCGCCATCGTTCTTTGCCAAACCATCGAGATCCAACCCAAAACTGCCGCCTCCGTTTAACTCGAATCGCTGCCGCCTCGCTTCACTATTCGATAATCGACCACTATAGATGAACTCGTCTGTCCACCCTCTATAACTTCCATGTTGACTACTTCGCCTAAAACGGCTCCAAACGCCATGGATGATGGCGGTCGTTGGATGAAGACAGCTAGGGTTAGGGTTTTGAACAAAAAGAAAGAAGTGAGGGTCCTTTTATCGTAAACTTTTCAAACACTATTCATGCTTTAAATTTCTGAACTACAATCATGGCGTGCCGACTAGCGTTCTATATTGAATACCCTCATTCTAAACACAGTGGAACTAGTATCGGGACCCAATTCCATCATATACCGAGTTAGCTTTCAAAATCAAATTATATTAATTTAAATTTCTTTAATTAATTTCTATGTATTTCGAGCTCGCACGACTAAACGATATGTCCGATCGCCATGAAATTCGTTAACATATAATAATTCACTATTACGGATCCAATGGCACTAGTTTTGTCAAAATCCGAGGCAGTGTCCTGAAACGCTATTTTCACATGTTAATTAAAATGAATTATTATTAAAACCATTCTAATCACTTTAATTATAAATTAAAGTTCACACTAACCATCTCTTATTTAAAATTGAATTTAAACAATCTTTTGAAATACATTTATTCAAATTAAATTCCAAGATTTAATTATTTAAACAATTCCAATTATTAAATTTAACAATTCACATTATCAAATAGATTGCTATATTTGAATTTTAAGCCGTTTGACTTATAAAATTAACTCTTCAATATTTAAAATAAATTAAATATTTCAAACTCAATAACCAAAATCCTGGGTCGTTACAGAAAGTCTATATGTATGTGTGTGTATATGCATACCAGAAATCATGGAATCAAATTCAAGCCTGATAAATTCATGGAAGGAATCAGTTCAAAATCGTCAAGCTTGGAGTGACAAATCACGAGAGTGATTCTAGATTTATAAGCCTAGATGCTGGTAAAGTGTCACGACAAATAGGTATGGACATAACTTTTCACAAGAAATGATTTACAAGAAGGATAACGACCATTCGAAACACTGAGAGGAGTCCTTCGTAGTAACTCCGGCTTATCTCGATTCAAAGCACATCACGGTTTAAACAAGATGTACTTTGGGGGGAAAGTGTTATCTAGCCTTTTGACCAGGCAGTATTCAGACAGATTGGATGAGTCAAACTTGGTGTTATCAAGGTAGGAAGCCCAAAGAGATAGCCCAGGAGTTCAGAAACCAAATGCAAACAAAGTCACAAGGCCAATGAAAAGACAACTCAAGCCAAGAAAATCATAAAACCACCCAAGTGGTGGGTCGACACCGACCCCACTCTTTGGGTCGGTATCGATCCATATTT
The DNA here is from genome assembly GCA_030737815.1 of Allium fistulosum. NCBI lineage: Eukaryota > Viridiplantae > Streptophyta > Magnoliopsida > Asparagales > Amaryllidaceae > Allium > Allium fistulosum. The sequence continues at coordinate 590,113,839 of CM060907.1, read as the reverse complement.
TCTTCCCTAATGATGGTCATCTTCTGCCTATGCCCTCTACTCGATGCCAAAAGTCTACTTTGAGTGTTGTTTTGTTGATCTAATGCAATTCTTTATCGATCTCCACGAACCCTTGAATCAGTAACTCTGTTCTTCCACGACTCCATCATTTGGACTCAGAAACAAGCTAATCTTGGTGCAAAAATCTATGGAATCATGAAGTTAACTATAAGATGATCTAAATTAAGAGTTGTAGGCAGCCAATTTAGCAATATCATGGGTCAGTACTGACCCCTACCCTTAGAGTTGTATTGACCCATACAAGCTGATGAGGTGGGGGACCTATTTTCATGGAGAATTAGTCTAATGCATGGAGAACGGTTTGGAGATACTTTGTGCGAGATTTTAGGAGGATAGAGCTCATTTTTCAGGATTTTTTGGCTCTTGCTCTCTTTATTCTATTTTCTTGTAATCAAGTGCCGAAGTTGTACTGATCCATAAGAATTTCTACCTCTAAGTCAGAATATAAGTAATAAAATTATAAATTGGACGTAGGCCTTAGTTTTTTAAACCACTATAAATTGTTCCGAGTTGTTTCTTACTTGTTTTTCATTTATTTCTTCATTTTTATTCTCTACTTTAACTTCTAGGTGTTTGTGCCATTTTTGGTTCAAAAATTAATGAAACATAAAATATCGATTATGACAACTTCCATAACTACGTGCTCTTATTTTAAATAATTTAAATTTGATTTTCTAAAATTATAGTTTATTTTGATGAAATTAAAAATATTTTGAAAATTTTAAAGAAGTTACAATATTAGTGCCAAAATTAAAGTTCATTTTGTTGAATTTTTACTTGATTGAGTACTAGGTATTTTTAATTTTGTATAGTTTGGAGTTTTAAAGATGGAAGATGATAAAGAGGAAAATAAGGGTAGTTTTGTAAATGAGATGGTATAGCACAGTAATTTTTGGTGTACATTATATTATTGTATTTTACAATGTATGCTAAGAGATAATTGGTGTATGAATAGAATTATCCATCTAAGATTGATATGTTGAAAAAATAGACTTTAAGAAATAAAAAGTAAACTAATTAACACCTCTGTGTTGATCGAAACTAGGATCGTCCACTAATTTCACTTGGCTTCATCTATTAAACGAAAAAAATAATCTTTTTTGGCTTTATGGTTTGAAAAAAAAATTGAATTTTTTTTCTAATTATGTTTTGATAAAGTGTGCATGAGTTTTTCCAAGGAAGACGAAGAGGCTACAGTTGTTTAGGCTGAATAGAAAGTGTGCATGAGTTTTTCTAAGGATGATGAATAGGCTACCGTTGTTTAGGGCTGAATGAACAAATAGATTTTAGTGGCCATAAGCATATGAAAATAATTGATTAGTAATAAAATTTTAGTGGTATCCATAAGAATTTTTCTGAGTATCAATAGTAGCACACTAATTACAATTTAATATTATGGCAACTCGTAATAACATTTATTAAGACATTCGACCATAACATTATGACTTTTGTTATACGATTTATTTATGATATTTAATGTGATGTTTAATTAAGGCATTTATCTAGATGTTTGTTATGAGATTTATTTATGTCATTCATGTACTATGCCTAATATGATGTGTACTATGGCATGCCATATATGACTTTATTGTTAAAGTAGGAAATATGAGTCTATAATTAAATCATGTTTTATTATAATTATAAATTAGATTTCTAATACTGTTTTGTAGACATAAAGTAATAATTAAGATAAATTCAAATTTTATTTGGTGTCTCTGTATAAATTATTGTATAACATCTCTTTTTTGGACTGAATATGGCTATCTTACATTCCAAGTGAAATAATTGAAACAAGGTGTCACCAAGGTAGCCTCTCTTGTGTGGATGATTCACAAGGATTGATATTTGTGTGCATGTAATTCTTGCGAATATTGGTTAGTTTAAAGGACTTACACATGCATGGTGATAAATATGTGATGATTTTAAGGTTTTACAGGTGATAATTAATCTGTCCAAAAGAAGATTGTTATTCGACTTGAATTTATTGTCGGTGTTTGTTCATTACAACAAGTGTAAAACTTATAGTTAATATTATTTTCCAAATACTTATATTAATGTTATGCTAGGTATCTTGAGAAGAGAATTATCAATTATTTGAATTTTGCTATGATTGATTGTGGATGCGGGAAAATATCTATTTTCGGCTAATTTGACTATAGTATATACCAAATTTAATAATGTTCTCATCTAGCTTAGGACCACCTTTAAGGATTAATAAGTGAACATATTATTTGTTCATAGTTGTGTGGATTTGGACCTTGCATTTATGATGTACACATCCATCCCTCTTACAGTAGAATATTCTTACGATGTTATGAAGAACATTGAGAGATAAGATAGTTCAAAATGCAAGAGTCTAATGATCATGAGGAGTAGCATTCTAGAAGCATTCAAGGGCATTATATCCTAAAAGATAACCAATACCAATTAGTTCCTTGCTGATATTGAAAAGAGTTTTGTCAAAAATGATAAGGCAGAAACAAGCATGCTTTTGCAATGCTTGATTTCCATAACATTTCTTTACGTGCTCAATAAGGAGACAAAAAGAGAAGGAGTTGGTTGGTTTTATAACAATTTGAATCGTGCACATCTTGATTATTTTTACTGGATTTTAGTTGGGTCGTGTGCTTTGTGGACTACTACTATTGTCTTCTTTGCTAATAGCTATGTTTTTTTTTAAAATTTAATTGCACTGGATTTGGATTAATTTATTATTTTTGTATACTGCATGGTAGTAAATATTCAAATTTTCAAAAGTTTCCTATTCTACAGTGACATATGCTAGGTGTATTTACGAAAAAATTGTATTGGAATTGTGTGGTGTAAAATAAGTTGGTTAAGTTTTCTTCAAGATTCACCCTCCTAATGTAGGAATATTGAATAAAATCCTCTAAGAGAAATTCCATAAGCCTTCTACTCAATATGACTATGAAGGTTATGCTCTCCAGTATGGAACGTTAGAGCATCTCCAAAAACCTTCTATTTAGCATAAATGTGAAGGATGTTCTCTTCAATAGAAAACATTACTCGGGTTACTCAAGGTATGTTCAAGTATTAATTCACAATGTTGAATTGGTATTAGGCGCCTATTTAATAGTCATCCTATATTAACCGCCTATAAAATAAGCATCCAACACATGTGCTTATTTTATAGACATCTAAAACCAAGCACCCATTGTTACTTAATTTTTTCTTAAGTTAGAAGGTAGACTAATCAAGGTATCTTAGCCTGGTACAGTCCGGTCCAGGCCAACTGGGTCCAAGTCAGCTTGTAAGCCAGTCGTAGCTGGGAATTGGTCAACCGGTGTTATCGTGTGTCATGATAGCCCGAATCTAGTCTAGGCCTGCATTAGGCTCCTCTACTCAATTGCACGTCAAGCCTTCTATTAGCGAAGCTTTCCAACGTACCGCCCCCAATGACCAGCTCGCCCGTAAGTGCAAGGTGCATGCTCGGCTTGGCCCATCTTCCATTGGTCGACCGACTCTCTTTCTCCAACCCGCTCGTAACCCAATAACAGGCCAGCCTGCTTATTCGAGCATCTCTCCCTTAGCTATCTTCAGATCGACATGGTTGAGACTATCTCAAGAATGGCCCATCATCGATCCAGTTTCAATACCACCACCTACGACATGTACTCCATCTTGTCTCACATGGCTCAGCACGCTCTTAGTTCTCGTTGGTCCCTCATCCTCCTTATGGTCTAAGCAGACCAGCTCGGCCCGTCCTACCACCTATGCATGTAGGAGCAAAGCGACAAAACGTGCAACCAGGCGTACCTACTTCTAACATAAAGCATGTCCCATTTCCTACAAGCATAATACAAGTACAAGAGTATTTAATACAAAGCATGGTAGAGAATATTTCTGGTACAATTCCATTGGCCTTCATCTCAGCCATATATTCCTTTCTTTCGCCAGGTGTCTTTCATCAAATTCATTCGATCAAATCATTAGCTAGGCATGCTTCATGCCTATTTTATGGCATAATCTTAGACATCCTAGCATCAGTTCAATTGCTATAAGAACCCCATGCATGGCCACTTCCAAGGGGTGGGTTGGGCCCCTGTGGTAGGGACCTCAGGTTGTTCAGGCCCTCGGTGGAGGGGATCCTAGTTGGAACCCATGATCCGCTTCTCAAGCTCCCCGAGATCAGCAACTTCATTAGTCTAAAGTGTATCATCTTTTCCTATCATTCTTCTGAAATTATTTATAATTGTAAAGAAGCCTTATAGCAAGAGAACTTTATAGTGGATGTAGGTAGCTCAGCAGAACCACTCCATATCTTGTGTCTGTTACACCAAAAATCAACCTTTCGACTAAGTCGAAAGGTCTTTCAACAAAGACAAAGGAAAATAAGCACGGCTTAAACCTTTCGAAGGAGTTGAAGGGATGCAGTCATCAAAGTTTAACAGTCCCAAACCTTTCGAAGGAGTCAAAAGGTTCCTTCTCTCAGTATCCAAGGTGTTCTTACATTTCGAAGAGGATGAAGAAGTCAAAGAAAGTGTGAGCCACTCCATAGTGACCTTTTCGAAAGCATAGCAAGCCTTTTCAAACTGGTTGAAACACTTCTAGGAAACCTTTTGACCAAGTCAAAAGGTGTTATGAAGAAAGCATCACTCATAAGCCAGCAGGGAACGAAAGACAACATTTCGGCAACATTAAGGGAAAGCATAGCTCTCGACAACAATCAAATGAAGAGCAACCTTCCAACAAGGTCGAAGGGTTCACAACAACCAAGAGAAGAGCAACCTTCCGACAAGGTTGAAGGGTTCACAGCAGTATAAAGAAGGCAAACCCTTCACAAAAACGTCGAAAGGTTCATGAAGGCATAAAGAAAAGACAAACCTTCCAACAAAGTCGAAAGGTCCATAATAGCAGATGAAAGGTCCATAATAGCAGATGAAAGACCCAGTCGAAAGCATGGAGTCGAAATGGGGGCCAACTGCATCTATAAATAAGACCCAAGGGGTCATGTTTTGGGGATCCGAATTCTCTCATTCTAATCTTGTATTTTCTTAATCAATACATTGTAACCCTAATGGAGTGCTAATTTGGGAATTTAATAAAATAGAGTTTTTCATGGATAAAGAGGGAAGTCTTATGCTCTATTAATTACTTTACTGTTTACTTATACTTTTGTTGGATTAACTCCTAATTACAGGTTCAATATAACTAAAAGGTTCTTGTCGATAAGGTCGACAACACTTTTGATACAGTTATCTACTGCAACCTTTCGAAGTCTTCAACCTTACAATCTTAACCCTTAAGGTCGACAACTTAATTGGATCAACGTCTACTAGAACCTTCCGAAATCATTGACTTTATGGTTTAAAACTTTCGACAAGGTTGATAATACATTTGGTCTAAACAACAATTACAACGTTCTGAAGTAATCAACTTTGAGGCTTAAACCTTTTGACTAGGTCAAAGTCTCCACTATAAATATAGATACCTGGACTTGCAAGTCCTAATCCTAAAGAAGCCATCCCTATACCTCTCGACAAGGATCAAACATATATCATACAAGTGATCTAACCTTTAAACAAGGTCGAAAGCTTCTACATATCCACCAAGAAGTTTGATATCCTACCTAAACCCAAAGAGGACTATAATCCTAACCTTTCAGCAAGATAAAAACTAACCTTTAAAGGACAAACTCAAGGAACTTCAATCTAACCAGAGAAGGGAACTTTTTGAAAAGGATCTCACTCTAACTTAATAAAGATGGAAGGTTTCATAACCCAACATCTATACCTTTCGACGACATCGAAAGGTCTGATTCGAAAGCTATCAACCAATAAGGCAAAATTTGAAGGCAATTCCGAAGGGATTCACATCCACCATTCATAGGAAAGATTCCTATCTTTCTTAGCTTAACTTTGGGGTGTTAACAAGAAATCTTGTTAACATTTTTGGCACTAGAAGGAGGGCTTGAACCTCCGACTTGGTTAACCCCTTAACACTACTATTCTCTAACCCCCCTTGGATCAGTCCCACATCAAATTTATCCACTTTGGTTTGATCATGGCCAGAAGATTTAAAAGATCTGAACAAGGGCCTTCTGAACCACACTTGACAAGATTCTCCTAAGTAGACATCAAAAGCTCCAATCAAGATGAAGAGCAAAGACTAAGGCTCGAAGCCTTAAAGATTATAAACAAAAAGAAAGTAGAATCTTATGACCCTGAGAAATGGAGTCTAAATCCTTTTTCATGTAGGCCCTACCCCAATCTTTGCACTTGGAAATAGAACAAATGGAAGTGACAATATTTTTAGTCAAATGAGAAGAACAATTCAACATTATTCCAAAGACACAATCTTTGAAAGGGAAATAATGAATGATTACAATGCCTTTGCACATAAATGGCAACCAACTGCAACAAGAGCACTTCCAACCCAAGAGATTCAAAGGGTAGCAAAAAGAAAAATAATTGAGGAGCATGAAATGAAAAGGCTGAAAAATAAAAAGCAAAAGAATCATCCTCAAGAGTCAAGTTTCAAGTCTAGACTTCCAAAAGAATGCAACGTAACCACATCAATGGAAAACGTCTACTTGCTTACGAAGGATGAACTTAACTATTGGCCATCATAAAGAAAAAGCCAAAACATGAAAGGAACTTGGGAGGATGCCTCTGTCACTATCATATGATGAATGGTCATGAAACCAACCATTGCAAAGCCCTGGAGGGGATGATCATCAATTTCTTTAGACAAGGAAAGATCAGCGAATTTGTAAAGAACTTGAGAAAGATTAATAAAGATCGACCTTCTGTAAAGAGAAAGTCTACATGGTTGGAAGTGAAATGCTCCTCAAATTTGGATACTACCTAAGATGGTAGAAAAGCCTCTGTTCACGCCGAGATGGCCAGTGCAGAGCGCCTTCTAGAGGGAGGATGGAGTAAGCCTCTATCCGTGCCTAAGATGGCCAGGGTAGAGCACCAAACAAGCCCTTTACCGCACCACGCTATGGCTAGGTTAAGGCACCACCTGGAGGGAGGACGGAGTAAGCCTTTATCCACGCCTAAGATGGCTAGGGTAGAGCACTGAACAAGCCTTTGTCCATGCCGCAAAAGGGCCAGGGCTGGGTGCCTCCTGGAGGGAGGTCGGGTAAGTCCTTGGTTCCAGCCTCTAAGATGAGCTAACCAAGAGCACCGGACAATGGACTAAGATGTACAGGCCCAAGAAGAGGCCCATCAAACAACGGACTAAGATGTCCAGGCCCAAGAAGAGGCCCATTAAACAATGGACTAAGATGTCCAAGCCCGGGAAGAGGCACAACCAATAATGGACTTAAATGTTCAAGCCCAGGAAGAGGCTCTTCAAATTATAAACTAAGATGTTCAAGCTCAAGAAGAAGCATATCCGATCATGGACTGAGATGTCCTAGCTCAAGAGGCAGCCAATCAAATTATCCTTATTCAAAACCTGGAGGGTTCATACATGTCAAAGAAGACAAAAGCAAAGGAGTGAGACGAATCTCCATTGATCATTACCCGAATCTAGGTTTCGAGACTTCTTTAATATCATCTATTAATGCTCGAATCTGAGCTTCGGGATTTTTATTTCTAAACATCAGCTATCAATACCTGAATTAGGATTTCGGGTCTTTTATATCAAAGTTTCGTCATCTAAATACCCGAATCTAGGTTTCTAGTCATTATCAACCACTCACTTACTATACCCAAATATAGGTTTTTGGTCTTTCATTTCTAAACGACAGTTATTAAAACCCGAATCTGGGTTTTAAGTGTTTCATATAAAGATTTCATCATTTAACACCCGAATCTTGGTTTCGAGTCATTATCAATCACTAACTTATTATATCTAAATCTAGGTATCGTGACTGCTGTTTATTTAAACCCTAATCTGGGTACAAGATCCTCAGATTTCTATTCATCTCAAATGCCCAAATCTGGGCAAAAGATATTATCAAAAAGATCGCTATTAAGAGCCTCCAAATGGGAACTATGGGCTTCTAACTTTTAAAATCCCATTAATGTTAAGGAATGGGTGAGAGAATTACCACTTCAAAAATTTCAGACATAGACTCCTGAATCAGGTTCTTTATTGAATAAAAGTTATATTCTGATATTCATGATATGTTAAGGTGGAATCTACCACCAACAAGTTTTATACATTCCAAACAAGTGGAAGGAGTGAAATCTTTAACCATTTCTCATCTTGGTTAAAGATGGGATCTTAACATTTTGAATAAATCACTTTTCATACAATTGGAAAAATGATTTGCTAATTTAGGAAAATGGTATACATAGAAAAATATGTCAATTCCAAGCTAACAATTAAAGATATTGTTTGCTACATGTTTCTCAGGAAAATCAGAATGACAAAGAGTAACAAAAGATCCGGCAAGCACAAAAGTCGCTGAATGAGTAATTCAAAAGCATATCAAAGGTTACACTACAAATTAGGTGATATTTACAAAATTTATATAATTTACATAAGTTATGAAGTCATTTACAAATGACAGAATTTTGTACAAGATAGATTTACATGGCTCAAATACATAAATAAATTACAAATCTTGAGCTGCTTTATTAAGAGTCTCCGCCACCGAAGGATTTACGACATGATTGATTGCGGCACGAAGAACTTCCTTAAGCTTATTTTCTTTTCTTTTTATATTGCTCTCATCATCAATAACATCAATGTTGGTTTTCAGGGCGAGATTAAAGGCCCTGCTTGCAGCCCTAAGGGTTTTATTTTCGCTTTCTAACTCTGCAACCCGCTTGTCGAGCAAGTAATTATCACGCTCTAGCTTCTGATTTTTAGTAGTGTAATCATTGATAGTCTGAGAATACTTCATCTTCTACCGCTCATCAAAATATTTGGCGATTTCGAATTTTACCCTTCGATACCAGTTCCCCACTACATTATCATCTAAGCCTGGGGGAAGGTTGATCATAGTGGGAAATTCTTGAGCTGCGAGAAGTTTTGACCTAGTAGGCATGGCAGTTGAAGGAGTTTCTTGTAGGGACGGAAGCTTAATATTTGGGGTCTTCTCCCCCAAGATGAATTCTAAAGAGGCACACTGCGCTTGGCTATCTTTTAACTTCAACTCTAAATCACTTATTTGTTGAATAAGTTCAAACATCCTTTGGTCAAAAACAGTTGTGGGATTGGTCTTCACTTGTCTCTTAAGTGCAGTGATCATCTCATCCTTTTTCTTGACATCAGCATTGAGATAGGCTATATGGTCTTTGTAACCACTGGCGATGGTCTTTTGAATAAGATATATTTTATGCCACTTCACGGCTTCAGTGTTGCCACCAAAACGCTGGAGAAGGACTTCGGCATGGACCACGATCTCGCCATTCCTTGTTAATAATCTATCTCTAATAGCATCGGCGTGAGAAATTAAATTTTGAGAATGATGAAACATAGATGGCCGTGGCTCCTATTTAAATAAAAAGAAACGAGAGAAAATCAAAGTTAGGATAAAAGATATCTTTATTATTACAGTAATGAATTACAACTCAAATAACCACAAAGTTAAAAGGTACAACAAACACTTTCATCACATCTAAAGTTGAGAGACCACATTCCTAACTTTGTCTAAAGTATTAGCAGAAAGCATGACTGTCGAATCAAAAGGTATAGTGACTCCTTCAGGAGTTATAACCTGCGTAAATCTACTATAATCCCATTTTCTGGCTGGTGGACTATCGCGACAACAAATTAACTTGGAATGGAATGTTCTGATTTCTTTTAAGAATGATTCGTTTTCTTCGCCGAGGAAGTCAAAGCGGAGACGAGGGTATTCCAAGTATAATTTTTGTAAATCCCGAAGAAAACAATATCTCGCTAACTTCGAAGTCTTTAAAGTTGGTGCATTTTAAGAGTAAAATCTCCTCAAGTTAACGTATTGACTTAAGTGATCTCCGATATTTTCCTTCAAGAGAGCGTCGTACCGGAAACACGCTTTCTTTAGTAATGGAGCCACCCTATGATATTTAATAGATGCTAAAACGGAGGTACTTCTGTCCAGACTATGATATTTCTCAGATAGAGCATTGTGTTCCTTTATTAATTTGTCTACCTCCCTATATAACTTGTTAATTTCCGCCTGTTTGCTCTTAAGTTTTGTTCTATGAGGAAAATTTGACTTCTTCTTTATCTAAGACAAATAACTTATCACTAATTATTATTTTCGAAATATAAGACATTAAAACAGATAAGCCCATACTTGTGAAACTGGAATGGGAGCCTGGGGAGCTTGTTCATTTTCTTGTGGATCCTCGGTATGAGTGGGAGCAATTTCCTTCTCCGAAGGGGCAGAGGGACCAGGGGGTGTTGGTGGCATATCTTTTGAAGGGGATTGCTCTTTCTCAGGAGCTTTGACTTGATCACCACTGTCCATTTCTGAAGCACCAGAAGGCCCTCCTTTGTCTCCACCAGGGCCTTGACTTCCAAAGGGGTTATCATTGTTGTCATCATCATAGTCACTGTCCAGTCAAGTTCATCATCATCATCATCATCATCTTTTTCTGTGGGATCGTCATCTTTATCATCCTCCTCTTCAGAATTAGATTCAATGTCAAATGAGGGGATATCAAAAGAAAGAGCTTCCGCAACGTTAACTATCTCCTCCTCGCCTTTGGGCCTAGAACCCTGCCTTATTTGGTCGATTTTGTCCATAACTCTTTTGGCTAAATTTTGGTCAAGAGAGGGAAAGCTAAAGTCAGGACATCTCTCATGATTGTCGGCATAGGCGAGCATGGGAGCATCTTCGTAATGTTTCAGCATCATGGGCCCTAGGGTGGTTTCAGTGAACTTAGAAACTTGCTTTTTGACATTGGAGAGAGTTTGAACAGCTAACTTAAGTGAAGCTCTGGTCCTCTTGAATTTGTCTTTCAATAAAGTACTCTTAGAAACCAAGCGAGCTTTCTCATCTTTCGAGTCTTTCAAAGATAGCTCCATTGCAAATTTTTCATCGGAGGAGAGTTGGCAAGCTTTCCTCTCCGCTTCTAAATCGGCTTCAGTCCTGGTGAGAGAAGCCTTGACTCGCTCTAACTCAGCGGAAGTGTCATTTTGAGCGGCAGCTAAGAGGACAGTTGATCTTTAAGTTCAGCATTTTTCTTCTGTGGCTTGGAGGATCCAGCAGAGAGTCTGGAGACATGTTCATTTAACAAAATCCAATTCCTAGAAATCTGCAACAAGGAAAAAGAAACACAAGTTAGAGATTAGAAAGATCCAATGATGATAGAGTTAGTTGGGAGAGAGCTGACCAAAAGCTATTGCTCCATCAAGGAGCAATGATTTTCTGTCAAGTCTGGACTGAATGACAGTAGAGAAGAAGAAGTGAAAGACTCTGAATGAAGAATGAGTCAGACGAGTTCATCAAAAATGGTCGACAGAGGAGTAGAAGATGACGACTCCGGAGGAATTTGTGTCTTGGAAGGAGTCGACATTAGGGCAAGCTACATCTGCGCTAGTGCAGTTGGAGAATTGGTGATAGTAATATGAGGAAAGGGTGCCGGAGAAGGTGGGGTTTACTCCGTTGTATCTTTATAGACTTCAATAGGGGGCTCTTTGAAACTTTCTCAGGAGATACGCGCTTTTATTCCTCCTCCATATTAGTAATTTTTGCAACTTTTGTCGGAGGAGCGTCTTTAGAAGGCTTCGTTAGTCTTCTCTTAAGAGATCTTTTAGATTTAGCGAAAGCCTCTAAGATCGATGTAACATCTGAAGATGACGGAAGAGTGGCAGCACCACTTGAAGATACAATAGCCTTGGAGGGACCTAAAACATATTCAAGCAGATATGAAACCAGTCAAAGTAATATGAAGAATCCCAGAGAAAAAGAAAGAAATTTCTAAACTAATAGTATACCAGAAGTGTCAACACATATAGGTTACACTGAAGTGAAGTGCTCAACATTGCCTAAAGAAAAGAAGTGCTTGCCATGAGAAGTGTGCATGATTGCGGGAGGAGTTCCTAGAATCCTCTGGCTAGGAAGCAGCAAAGAATGGTTTCTTAAATTCGAAGGGGTTAAGAGCCTCAGCCTGCTCCTAAGTTGCTTTGAAGCTGCGATTAAAGAGTCAATGGTTTTCTTGTCAGCATCACTAAGTTTCTTAGAAGATTCACCTGGAAAAAGTCAGAGACTAGTTAACAGAAAACGTAGAGAAAAGCAAAGACAACATTAAAATAGACTTACTGGGGGAGGCAAAGGCCCCGTGAACATCCGCAAAGCATTTGACGAAGAAAAATTGATTTTCCCAATCTTTATTCTTATTGATGCCATCTGAAATCAGTTTCTTATATACATTAACTCTATAGATCTGCTTGTTAAGTTTGCTTAACCTTGCCAACTTGGTCAAGGAGTTTAGGACTGTAGCATTAAGCGAAGGAAGTCTGTATTCCAACGCCAGCATTTCTAGAGACAGAATATGCGTATAAACATTTGGAGATAGCTGTATTGGAGCAACTCCAACATGAGACAAGCAGGAAAGCAAGAACTCGTGAAATGGAAGAAAGCCACCATGCCATATGTGGATGGCAGTGTATGAAAAATACCCTTCTGGAGGGTTGTCAATGGTACCTGTTGGTTTAGGGGGGATGGCTTCGATCCCAGTTATACCAAAGTCTTTGAGTATGACATTGACTTCGCTCTGAGATTCGATGGAAGATTGCTTAGCAGTGGCTTTGATTTTTGGAGAGCTCATGATTCTATTAGGTGAAAACATTTAGTTAAAACTCTTGATCAATTATGAATTTAGAAAGCAATCAAGAATTCAAAAGTAAGCAAGTTTGTTTGGATAGCCTAAGTGTGAAGACATACTTAAAGTTTTAAAAATAATGCAAAAAGTTTGAGTCAAAAAACTTAATAGTAAAACCTTTTGACAAAGTCGAAAGGTTATAGTAAAGGCTTTCGACAAAGTCGAAAGGTTTATAGATCAAGCTTTCGACGATGTCAGAAGGAATGATGACATTAATCTTAACCATCACACTTTAAAATTATTGAAAACTTAGAAAGTGAACAAATAATGGCATAAATTCCTTAAGCTTACGACAAAGTTGAAAGGTAAAGATGAAATATTAACCCATTCACTACCTTTCGAAAATGTCAAAAGCTCTATGGAAACCTGGATATACTGCAAGTGTAACACAAGGTTAAATGGCAAGACCTTTCGACATGGTTGAAACCAAAACCTTAAGGTAATTAAGTTAAAAGTGTTGATATTGTTGATGTTGTCGAAAGGTCTGGTCAATGTTGTTAAAACACGTTCTACCCATCGAAGTCAAAAGGTTTCAGGTTTGACCCATGTGTACTTTAAATCTTTCGACAAAGATGGGCAGAACCAGCTCTAAGGTTGAAGAGTTCCAACCTTGTTGAAAGCTGGTAGTCGAAAGGTTTGAAATTCCCTAACCTTGTCGAGAGCTTGTTATCGAAAGGTTAGACCATTTAATCATCTAACCTTTCGACGACAATGGTAAAGTTAATATCACAATACCTTACGACCCCATCGAAATGTATAAGGAGGGCAAATCTATTATTGCCGCCTCAATCTCTTTGAAGGGGTATAAAGGTCATTTTATATTACCAAATTTTACATGAGTGGGTTCCAGGTTATCATATTGGGTTTAACCAAACCCAAACCAGATAATAAATGCAGTTTACAAATTCTTCTTGAAGAGCAAGTAAAACAAACCCATTATCAAAAATGGTTTCATTTGGAATCGATCTAATTCGATTTCATAGAAGAATAAAAATTATCAATAAGTCAAAAACGCAGGATTAAAAACAAAAAGCCAAATTTATAGACTTTGGATTAAAAGTTAAACCCGATAAGGGGATTTCCTTTATCAAACATCACCAACTTCAAAATCCAAAGCCAAAGATGAATTTTGTTAGTTGTAGAAACTAATTTAGGAAGAATATTTCTCTGAAAACCAAATTGAAATTAAATTTCAATTTTGGATTTAGAAAACTGGAAATTTGATTAAAAATTAGTAAAAGCGGAGATTAATTTAAAGTTTTGAATCGAATTTGAAAGATTACCTTACTGTTTTGAAGCGAGATCTGAGAAGTTTTGGAGAGCTCTTTTACTTGTGCACGATAATGTTGATTTCAGGTAAAGAGGAAGAAAGAGAAGAAGCGTACTATATAAGAAAAGTCACCCAAATCCTCAACCGTTGAATCAAATTTAAATAGACATCCCGGATCAACACGGGAAGGCTAGGAGGCGAAAAGTTTTATAGCTTTCGACAAAGATAACTTGGAAATTCAAGGGCATCCCTTCGAATGGGGGGCAAATGTTACACCAAAAATCAACATTTCGACTAAGTTGAAAGGTGTTTCAACAAAGACAAAGGAAAAGAAACACGGCTCAAAACTTTTGAAGGAGTCGAAGGGATGCAGTCATCAAAGTTTAACAGTCCCAAACCTTTCAAAGGATTCGAAAGGTTCCATCTCTCAGTATCCAAGGTGGTCTTACCTTTCAAAGAGGATGAAGAAGTCAAAGACAGTGTGAGCCACTACATAGTGACCTTTTCGAAAGCATAGCATGCCTTTCGAACCGATTGAAACACTTCCAGGAAACCTTTCGATAAAGTCAAAAGGTGTTATGAAGAAAGCAACACTCATAAGCTAGCAAGGAATGGAAGACAATCTTTCGGCAACATTGAGGGAAAACATAGCTCTCGACAACAATCAAATGAAGAGCAACCTTCCGACAAGGTCGAAGGGTTCACAACAACCAAGAGAAGAGCAAGCTTCCGACAAGGTCGAAGGGTTCACAACAGTATAAAGAAGGCAACCCTTCGACAAAGTCGAAAGGTTCATGAAGGCATAAAGAAAACAAACCTTTCGACATAGTCGAAAGGTCCATAATAGCAGATGAAAGACAAACCTTCCGACAAAGTCTAAAGGTTCATAGCTGCATATAAAAGGGAGACCTTCTGACCCAGTCAAAAGCATGGAGTCGAAAGGGGGGCCGCCTGTATCTATAAATAAGACCCTAGGGGTCATGTTTTGGGGATCCGAATTCTCTCATTCTAATCTTGTATTTTCTTAATCAATACATTGTAACCCTAATGGAGTGCTGATTTGGCAATTTAATAAAATAGTGTTTATATGGATAAAGAGGGAAGTCTTATGCTCTATTAATTACTTTACCGTTTGCTTATACTTTTGTTGGATTAACTCCTAATTACAGGTTCAATATCACCAAAAGGTTCCTGTCGACAAGGTCGACAACACTTTTCATACAGTTATCTATTGCAACCTTTCAAAGTCTTCAACCTTATAATCTTAACCCTTCGACAAGGTCGACAACTTAATTGGATCAACGTCTACCTGAACCTTTCGAAATCATCGAATTTATGGTTTAAACCTTTCGACAAGGTTGATAATACATTTGGTCTAAACAACAATTGCAACCTTCCGAGGTGATCAACTTTGAGGCCTAAACCTTTCGACTAGGTAAAAGTCTCCACTTTAAATATAGATACCTGGACTTGCAAGGCCTAATCCAAAAGAAGCCATCCTTATACCTCTCGACAAGGATCAAACATACATCATCAAGTGATCTAACCTTTCGACAAGGTCGAAAGCTTCTACATACCCACCAAGAAGTTTGATATCCTACCTAAACCCAAAGAGGACTATAATCCTAACCTTTCGACAAGATAAAAACTAACCTTTAAAGGACAAACTCAAGGAAATTCAATCCAACCAGAGAAGGAAACTTTTTGAAAAGGTTCTCACTCTAACTCAATAAAGACGGAAGGTTTCATAACACAACATCTATACCTTTCGACGACATTAAAAGGTCTGATTCGAAAGCTATCAACCAATAAGGCTAATTTTGACAGCAATTCCGAAGGGATTCACATCCACCATTCATAGGAAAGATTCCCATCTTTCTTAGCACAACTTTGGGGTGTTGACAAGAAATCTTGTTAACAGTGTCATTTGCCTCCAAAGGCTCTTTCCCCTTTATTTTTCCATCATTAATTCGAATTATTAGTGAGTAACCTTTTCTCTTCATAACACATTACCATAACCCTAAGGTTGATGGAAAACATTACCAACATTTTGATGCTAGAAGTAGAGTAACCTCCGATCTTATGGATGGTTGTTTCCTGTGCAACCTCTTTCCTTGCTTAATACCTCGCATCCAGCATCAATAACAACAACGGTAATGATGCTCCACCCCCTCCTCCAATCACCATGAAGATTCCTCATCAGTCTCGGTTTAACTTTGCGTTGTGCATAGTTGTTGTGCATGCCCACTCATCTCCTCACATCGCTGTTATTATCAACCAAATTTTGGAAGTCATGTGCACACCTAGTTTGAGGGTTGTGCCCATCCACTTAGACATATGCCTCAAGATTCAGACCATCCTCGTCAGCCTGCTTTATGGCAAAACCCATGGGCAGGATACCCTCTTTTGGAATCTTAGTCGTTCGCCAAGCACTCCCGCACAAAAAATCTAGAGACATAGCACTTCTATTGAAGCCCGAGGCAGCCCCTCGGTGGTCGCTATTGTTCTCTCTTCGACCTTAATGGCGTCCAAAAGCCGCCAGATGTCTACCTACATGTCTCAAGGTGCATAGATTGCACCACTTGTTCCTTTCCCTTGAAAGCCTTCGAGCCCGTACCCACTTGTGAAGAATGCATCGAAGATCGCAGGGCTTGGATCATTCAGCACCTTCACCAAGGCTATCCAACAGGGACGAGTTTTCATGTCTTATTACCTTGTATAGGGACTACCGACCTTTGCCGTCCCGAACTGTGCGAGCCATCCATCCCTTCATGCTCGACCGGCTATCCATGAGGGTGGATTATCAAGAATCTATTTTTTCCAAGGATTGCCAAGCTATCCAGCGAAATTGATTCGCTTGCAGATTCCTTACTCGAGGACTGCCATCTACCGCATGAGTTAGGGTGAGAAGTTGTAGCAACCTTGCTTTTTACGTTAGAATAATAATAAGTAAATTTGATTAAAATAACATATTCGAATTCGACTATTTTTATAATTATTATTTTGAAAATAAATTCCTATTTATTTAAAGTCTATTTAATAAAAGATTTTTTTAATAAGTTAAATTAAATTAATTAATCCTTTTTAGAAAATATATTGAACTCGAATAATATTTTTTTGTACTGTAAATAATTTACATATGGTTGAAATGGATAAAAGGATATTTTAATTAGATATTAATAAAATTGATTAATTCACAAAGATGGGTGAACATTAAATTTAAATATTTGAAAAGTTTATAAAAATATATTTTGAATTATATTATAAACTAATTCATATTGGAAACAAAGTTATATTAAATGACATAATTGTTTATGGGTAAATAAAAAGATTTTAATTTAATTTGCAATTAAAAGAAAGCGTAGTGTTTAAATTAAATAAATGAAAATGTTAATAGTGGCGTTCAAGTATATTCTCTAGCCTTCTTTTCTTTTCTAAACTTCTCTTCATCCAATGACCCAAAAAGCCATACCTGTTTTACCAAATTCCCTCTTTCTAGCCCTAATCATTTTCGAGCATATGAGAAAAAGAAAAAAAATAATCCAAATCAAAATCGTGCACGAATGGTCGAACCCTGCAACATTGACGACTTCAGAGGAGAGAGGCACACACGATTGGGGATAATGGCTGCGACCCGGCGGCTTGAGGCGATGCGATCTGGGGATGCTTTGTGCACTTATATACACATGGAGAGGCGTGAGGAGGAGCGACCGTGATCTGTGGATTTGGGGGCAGCGACGATGGAGGTGTGTGCTTCTGTTCACCTAGGCGATGATGCAATGCAGAGGTGGAATTCATGGCGATGGGAGATGCTGACCCGACAACATGTGGTGGAGGTTGGCGTAATGTTTTTGGGTGGTGTCGATGTCTTTGCTGGCAGCAGTATTGGTGAGCGTCGACGATGCAGCTGGCTAGAGGAAGTTTAGGTGGCTATTGTTTTGGTTGTTCGAGCATTAGTTCTGTGAGTTTTCACACTTACTTCTATATCTATTTCAATGCCTGCTATATATACATATATATTTATCCTGATAATTTATTGCATTGCTTGGTTGAATTGATTGAGATTATCGATTGAATTATTTGGATGAATTGTTTATTCGAGATATTGGATTGATTATGTGATATTGGATATGATTTTAGATTAGATTGGGAGATTTTGTATATGTTGGCTTGTCGAAAATGCAAAATGTTGTTTGATTGTATTTTGATGTGTAGTTTATTTTATATGTGTGTGTACATATTACGGATGGTTGAAAAATCTGATGTAATTCAATTCGGGCCAAATGATAAAATTTTTATTGATGGTTGGTTAATGATTTTGGAATATTTTTCTCCACGGTTTATATTTTGGATGTTCAATTTATTTTCTTATTTTAAAAGATGTTTGAAAAGCTTTGGAAAATTATTCAAGCGTTTTAAAATTTAACAAAAAGTATTTTATAATTAATTTACTAAAATTTTACTCAATTTAGTTACTTTCATATTAATATATCTATTTTTAAATTTATATATAAATATAGTATTCATTTTGTTAAGAACCCTTCTAAATCACTATTATAATAATATCATAAAGAATTGTTTTAAAGCCATAAATAAAAAATATCATTGTTTTATAAAACATATTATTAAAGTAATAATATTATTTTAATTGATTTTTATTATAAAGATTATTATTTAAATACTTTTGAAAAAGTTTCCAAACCGTAGAAAAATATAGAACCCTTTTTATGAAATAATTATAAGGTTATATATATGTTTTGAATAAATAAACATCTCTTTCTATTATATGAGAATATCAACTATGGTATAATTTAAAGAATTTTTTTTTATTTCCAACTAGTTAGAGTATAAAGTAAATATTTTAAATTATATTCTATAGTTTGAAATAAATATAATTTATTATGTAATTTATAAATGTATTTTGAAATAGTATTTTGTTGTAGAAGATTATGAAATGAATTTAAAGTAATATTGGGTGATTTTCAATAGGAGTTATTAGAATTTTTGAGCATATAGTGAAGGTTTTGAATTATAAATTATGGTTTGAAATGAAAAGAAATTATTTGGAGATTCATAAATTTATTTTAGTAGTATTTAGTTATAGAAAA
Source organism: Allium fistulosum (assembly GCA_030737815.1). Lineage (NCBI taxonomy): Eukaryota > Viridiplantae > Streptophyta > Magnoliopsida > Asparagales > Amaryllidaceae > Allium > Allium fistulosum. The sequence goes on along the minus strand of CM060907.1, from coordinate 590,094,664 downwards.
TTATGAGATAGCCTTTATAATTATTTTTGATTTATGAAGTGATTTTTGGAAATTTTAAAAATATGTATAAAGGGATTTGGAAATGAACTATTGTATTTGAATCTTTATATTGGGATTAAATAAACAAAGTGAATATATTATTCAATATATATATATATAAGTGTTCTAATTTTTTTTTTCTAAGAATAAAATTGATTTAAGAAGTTTTATTACTTTTTTATAAATATAATCTCTTTTCTAAATTTATATTTGAATATTTGGATTGTTTTCTGTTCTGTTTAACGAGAAATCTAAATAAACAGAGTTATAATATCGTATAGTATGGGATTTTCGGTATATTTCTTCGACTATTCATTAGACTCGTTATAGAATATTATAGGGATTGAGTGTAGTCTATGAGAAGCGAATAAACGTTGAGTATCATGCGGTGGTATGGGACACCATTGTGATATTTGTTCGATTAGTGTAAGTAAACGTCACTTATATGGGGATTTCTTACGTATGATGAGGCTTGCTGCAGTGAGTCACGTATTTAGCCGTGTGTTAGCAATTGTATGGAGCATGTGCCGACCAGTATATAGAGTCGTGTGTTGGCAAACATGTAGGGCTATGTGTTAGCCATTGAATATAGATACTATAAGTCCATCTATCTTTGTCAAACTTCATTTATGATTTGGGAGTGAACCAAATTAGGCCAGTATCCACCTGGCAACCTGATTGCAGGGTCGTGTCTCGAATCCATGACACCCTCATACATATTACTATGTGCTATCGTTGTTTGATTCGCCTTTATGCCACCTAGGCCAACAGTCGGTTAATTATAAGGGCATGTGCCGGGTCGCGATTGAGTAGAGTCCTAGCATAGACGAGCACATAGGAGGATCTTGTCAAGATACCGAGGGAAGGTAACCAATGACTGTAGGAATCGTGTCAGATAGACACACATGTCACTCTTGGAGAAAGCATACATACTGTCAGTCTCCCGTCTGGTTCCAGTGTGTGTGGTAGATAGACATATATTATTTATACTCTTATGAGATATGACGCTACATGGGACTTTTTGTATGTCGTACAATCATTTTCCATCAAAATATATTTGATTTATTTATGTACGAGGAGATGAGATTATATCTAGATAGGTGTCCATGATATAGTGGATTCTCTTATCTTTTATTATACATAAGATTTTTGAAATAGGCGGCTTATATTCTATATTGATGTTAGTATTCTATTACTCTATATTGAGAGATATACTTTGGCATTGCTATTTGCTAGCCTAATTTACTTAATGACATCTCGTATCTGTTGATTTTTGGACTTCGATGATGATTCTGGATATGGATGATTCACCCATTTGTTATTGTTTCGATTGGATAATATTTGATGTGATTTTATTTGGGTGACGACGTCTTTATGCTTAGTTTATGGTTGTTTCTATTTCGTTATACTATTTTTTGTATGTCATCATATTATACTATGCATATTCTATATCTATATATGTGTTGACCTCTATATTCAGATATAGTCTGACCTGTGTGTTATTTACGTAATACTTGGGTCAGTCCGAGACATTTCAAGTTCAGGGACGATTAGACCAGCTTGTGTTTTCTGGGCATAGAGGAGACTAGATATTCAGTATTGTAGATTATCATCTTGTATTGTATAGTCTCTTGTATATATATCTTTGTATTGTATATTGATATACCTTTTGTATTTTTATATTATATATTATCACCGCGTGACTCTATAATCTCTAATATTTACTGTATATTATGTATTGTTTATCCTAGAAACACACATGTTTATTGCTTTGCGCCGATACTGTGTATGTTTTGTGGTGATTTGTATTGGATGTTTAAATATGTATCTGTATTAGCAGGGAATATTCACATGTGTATTGCATATAGCCTCATTCTTCGTATTATCCGGCAGATTACCTAGTAGTACTCTTGGATAGTATGGGAATAGAGATGGGCCATCATATACATCTCTTTCCTTTATGCCGGGTACATCGACGATCGGATATGTGGCTGCAACGGTTCATACCATTCAGCCGTGATTCTGCTCATCCTCTGTATATGATTGGACACTATTTTTTGGACCAGTGCTATTATCCCGAGTAACGCCGAAGTCCAGCATCCATAGTGTGTTCGCACATAAATAAATCGGGTCTACCTCCTTATTGCAGTGTGTCACCCTGGGGAACCTTTAAGTCCCTCGGTGTTTAGGTTCCAACTGGACCCACTTTCCAGCTCCTTATTGCAGCATGTCACCTTGGAGAACCTTCAAGCCCTTTAGTGCAAAGGTCGAGTTGGGCCTGCCTACAGCTCCTTATTGCAACTTTATCGCCCTGAAGAACTTTCAAGCCCCTCCGCGCTTAGGTGCATGCTAGAGTCACCCAACAGCAGAGCTACACACAGATAAGTCCACTCTTTACTATTTCTATCTACTAAATTCTTATGAGCAACGACGCATGCCGCTTGTCTTGTCACTACACAACACCCATATGCATGAGTGTTCGAGCCAGCCATGCGCCCCAGTTTGAGCCAGGACCTGTGGTCACCTAACAACCAACGGTGTATCACCCTGAGGAACCCTCGATCCCCTATGTGCTTCAGTTCGAGTGGGACCCGTCCGTCACTTCACACATGACCGCTTGTCACCCAGGAGAACCCATGGACCAACGTGTGCATTAACTCTTTGATAATGCTACCTACTACTTGATAACTGGTCGGCACTTAGCTCTTCTCAATCCCCCAGTTTGGTTCATTGTATGACATCATTACTATTTAGCATGCCTTAAAAATGGAATTGTTCTGAAAATAGTGCAGTAATTCCTCCTAATTGCATGTCAACCATGAGCAATTCAGTGCTCAGATCCATGCTGAGACATCAACATGGTAGCACAGTAAAGCTCAACCATCATTTTCAAGCCTTGGCACTTGACGAACAACCGGGTTGCTTAGTTAGTGCTTGCTTCCGAGTCCATTGACTGGCCCGGCCTATCAGTCAATATACACTACCCTATTAGTCGTTGACAAATAATCAAAGATAACTAGTTTCATAGATAGTAAGTTTTCAATGAAATATATGTTTTTATTCAGTTCAAAAAAATGCGAGGTCATAATGCCTGCCCTGCTAGGCTTACAAAGATTTTCAATCGCTAATTATTTGAAAATAAGAAAAATAGAAAGGGAAGAAGAATCACATCGATAGCGCTCTTCAAAGGCTAGCCGACCCTTGCTTGTATCTCCGCCTAGAATGTGCCGGGCTATACCAGTGATACTCCCCCAACATTTCAATTGTAACGAGCCGCCTATCTTATTCCTAAAGATGACATCTTGTACACCAACGGTATTCATGTGCCAATCATCTAAGAGTCCAAAAGACAAGCCATTAGGGTAAAAAGAAAAGAAAAGACAAGGAAGAAAACATAGAATCTCACATCGCAAGGCAATCACATATAATAATCAACATAAGATAGTACATAATATGATTCCCAAAATGAACATAAGAGTTACACTAATACCAACTTCAGCCAGGGACAAGTATAATTGCATGTCCCATAATGTTGACACAAGATATACACACAACGGTAAATAAAATAAATAGCTAGATAACGATGAAGCCATATGCTTCATGCTCCTACAAAGGCATCCGTAAAACCTGGAAACTTGGCTACTCATACAAATTTGAGTACCCAAGAGTTTTAAGGAAAGGAAAAAAACTCTAGGCCAGACATGGGTCTGGTGTGAGTAAACTCCAAACAACTGAATTATTAAGCTTATAACTCTTTAAAAAGATGGTATCTCTTTAAGACCACGAGTGCGATGAGTTTTTACCTTATGATGACCAAAAACATTTGTATAGAAAAATCCAGTGATATTATGATAATGTTTAGGGTTCTAAAGTAAATATAGAACATAGTTGAAATGTTTGCATCTCACATTCCAACATATTTGGGCACAACCAAGTCTGCAAAGGCACTTATTGGAAAATGGATTCCATACAATGACAAGCCTATTGGGGTACAGCCTACCACAGTACACCTCTAGATAAAATCTACCGAGGGCCTCACTTGAACCCCTGCAAATCAGGACCGACCTACCCCTTACTAGATAGTACTGAATATATTACGACCCCGGTTGTGATCAGTAACTGTTCCTGGGTCACTAGCATTCATATTATAATAACTATACCCTAATGTAGGGGTGGGCGCGGGTCGGTTTGGTGCGGTTTGAAGTCCAAACCGCTTCCGCACCGCATCAAACGGTTAATAAAAAATACAAACCATTATACTAATCTTTTAAACGGTTCGGTTTCGGTTCGGTTTGAATGTAATACGGTTCGGTTTTGGTCCGGTCTTGTTTGAACCCATATTAAATATGAAATAAGAGAATTGCTTCCATCAACAATCTATTTACGAAGGCAATTGTGTGAAGCTTTTACACTTAAATGTTAAAACATACAGTGTTATACTGAAATGAAAGATTAGTTCTTAACTGTATGAATATTTCAATTTGACATTTAGCTACAAGGGAGATTTTTTTGGTAGATTAACCAAACATCAACATTAATCAATACATAATCATCAAAGAAAATGACTATGACTAGAATAAGATTATAATTAACATTTATCCAAAAAAATGAGATGAAAAATATTATACCAAAATTATAACTTCTTCCTTTATGACAGCGAATATTATTAATATAATAACATACACTAAAAATTGAATATACATTGTTAGTGTAACAACCCGCATACTTATCGATTTTATATTTAAATATCTTATTTAAATATTTTAATCGTTAGTCGGATCTTAGTCCGAAAAGCTACTTTTTGCATACGGTCAAATTAGGACTCGAGACCACCCCCATTGAGTTCAAAATGACGTTTGCGATCTTTGTGAGTGTAAACTTCGATATGTTTGGAGATAGTGGAATTTTCATCACTTTTTGCTTTGGGCTTTTGGTTTGGGCTGAACCTCTTCTAACTCAGCCCCAACCCATCTCCTCTTCATCACTTCTTCAAAAACAACAAAGCTTCATCAAAAATGGTGGAGGGAATGGGAAATTAAAATTCCAAGCTCAAGTTCATTAGCAAATTCAACATCTAACTCCAAATTCACGTGAAGACATTGATTCAAGCTTGTAATTGTTCTTGCTTTGCTTTCATACTTCATCACCATCAAATTCCGTGAAAAGGTGAGATTTTTATCTCACATTCTTGCCTATAACTATCATTGGATTGTTGGGAATGATTCCCTATCACTTGTTGCACATGCATGTGCATTTGGTTTGGATTGAATTGGTGAAAAACCCAATTTTTAGTGTTTTGGCAAAATTCTGGGCTTAGGTCGTTCGGCCTTGGAGAAGACAGGCCTGCAATTCTGTCACGCCTCGTTAGGTCATTCCTCACTTAAGTCGCTCGTCCCACTTAGGTCGCTGGGCCTTAGGTCGCTCTGGCGTGGATAAGTCTCTGCCTACATATATAAGCTCGTTCTGGGCTTAGGTCCTTCACTTCCTTAGGTTTCCTCGCAGTTAGGTCGTGATCCCTAGGTCGCTCAGCTTGCTTGCAGTGTTAGGTCGTTCAACCTTTTAAGTCGCTCGGCTATAGCTCGTAACCCGCTAGGTCGTCAAACAATAAACTCCTTAGGTCGCTCGACCTTATCACTACTTAGGTCGCTGGACCTTATAACCCTTAGGTCGTTCGACCTCACAACCACTTAGGTCACTGGACCTTATATCCCTTAGGTCGCTCGACCTTACAACCCCTTAGGTCACTTGCACTTTGGTTGACCTTGTTAGGTCGCGCCTTTCCTTAGCTCAGCTAGGAGTTAGGTCGCTCGACCTGTCTTCCACTTGGGTCGCGCCTTTCCTTAGCTCGACCTTGTTAGGTCGCTCCTCCCTGTTGCTTAGCTCGACCGAGTTAGGTCGTTCACCCCCTATGTCGCAACCCACTAGGTCGTTCGACCTGTTTCCTCTCTTATGACTCTTGACCTTATTTTCTTTAGGTCGAGAATCCTTAAGTCGCTCGACCCCATCACTGCTTAGGTCGTTAGACCTTATTTCCTATAGGTCGCCGCCCTATTGCCTTGCTAAGTCGCTCGGCCATGTCACCAAGATAGGTCGCATCCACCTAGGTCGCTCGATATGTTATCCTTAGGTCGTTTGACCTATTCTGCTTTAAGTCGCTACCTCTTTAGGTCATAGTACTTTAGCTCGGCCATGATTAGGTCGCGTGGGTATTTCTGCTTTGATGGTTTTGGAAGTAATTTCCTTGGGTTTTATTCACGTCTTCGAATCTGAATTTTTGTGAAAGGTTGTTCTACAATCATTTTTGTGACTTGTCACTTAAAAAATGTGAAGGTTTCAATACTAGTAATAAATATCAAAACTCTTTTATCAACTCGATTTCAACACCATTTTATTACAAAACTCTTTTTCTTAAACCGTTTTTCCAATCTACTAGTATATACAAGCCTTTACTTCACTCGGATGAGAAATCTAATTAAACTGCTTAGTAAAACGAGTGGTATGAAACGCTTGCGTTCACTTCGTCGGTTAATTCTTGGACTTGTTCGATTGAACCTCTTATGGCAATTTTCTAGTGAAGATCTACAGTTTGTTCATAAATATTTAAGTTAAGCAAGTGGTTATGGGACATGAAGCTAAACTCATATATTTACTAGCTTAGTGTGATTGACACTTCTTGATGATCAATGATGATCATTTTCGTGATTTAGACTAGCAATGTGCGATGTCTCTTTGATTCGGATCATCGGATGTTACGATGTACGACATCGTTGTTCCTTTTTATTGTGTGTTGGTTCATCGGACGTTACGCTGTACGACGTCGTTGTTCCATTTTACTAAGTGTTGGTTCATCGGATGTTACGCCATACGACATCGTTGTTCCTTTTTATCGTGTGTTGGTTCATCGGACGTTACGCTGTACGACGTCGTTGTTCCATTTTCCTATGTGTTGGTTCATCGGATGTTACGCTGTACAACATCGTTGTTCCTTTTTATTGTGTCTCTGGATCATCGGACGTTACGCTGTACGACGTCGTTGCTCCGAATTATATGATTTCTGGATTTCGTATGTTGATTTCTGGAATTTATGTTTCACCGCCTTTTTCAGTTGGCATTGATATGTATGTCGTTTATTGTGCATTGGTGAATTCGTGTGTCATTACCCCTTTTTGTGGACTTGGATCTTTGAGAAGATTCTTGTGATATTGATTAATCTCTTCTTGATTATCATTTACATACTTATAGTAGTATGCTATTATGGTTATTATATGTTTATGCCATATCTTTTATTCTATATATCATGTCATCTGATATTTATAGCTAGACTGGTCCGTTTATTATTTTCTTATAAATAATACTCGGGTCAGACCGAGATGTTGCAGGTGCTTCTGCTTGACTTCTCTTCTGGGATCCCTCTGACTTTTGACTAACTACTTAGATTAGTAGTTTTGTTGTACACATTTGAGATATAGACTCCGTGATGTATTCTTATGCTTTTGTGTAGCTTGTAGCTATCCTTTTGTATTATCGTGGATCTTTCAGACCACTACTCTGATGCACACTTTAATGTGTTATATATTCATATCTTTTTCCGCCTCTGTGATATGGATGTCTATGACTGGTTTGTGTTATGTTCTTTTCTATGTTTGTTTCCGAAGAATCATATATAGCCACTCTGTGATAGCTTTGAGTTTGTATCGGTATGTCGGATTTCCTCCTTAAACGAAATGCATGCTATACTATCTGACATATCGGTGCTCGCACAAAGAAGTTACACGGATGGTCGCTCCTCAACAGCCTTTTTCTCCGTGCTAGTTGACAGCATTACTCCGTAGTGTTCTTGGCTAACGTGGGTATAGAGGTGGGGCGTCACAGCTTGGTATTAGAGCCAAACTTCGGAACAATGTAGAATAACTTAACAAGGATCATCGTCCTAAGTCCAACTTAGGAGTCGTGCCTTAGGATTTAATTCGAGTCTTCGTACCGATTCATCCTATTTCCTTTTATGTATCCTTGTTTTATCTATCAAGATTTGCTTGATAATTATTTGGAGAATAACTTTTCTTCTTCTCTCGTTCTTAAAGAAGAGAATGTCTAGACCAGGCCGTCCCAGAGCTGGACCTTCTACTATTACTCCCCAGGATGGAGTATTTATGTCTGCCCAGCAGCTTCTTGATCTTGTAAAGAATGCTCAAGCAGCCGGACCCATCCCAGAGCCTACCCATCCTAGATCCGGTTTTGCACGCTTGTGCAGAGACTATACCGATTTGGGTGGAAGGCCATTCAAGGGATCCGAGAGTGTTATTGAAATTCAAGCTTGGCTCAAATCATGCGATCGCATCTTTTCTCGCATGAACCTTATTGATCTACATAGAGTCCAGGTGGCTTCTAGCATGCTCTAAGAAAGAGCATTGGATTGGTATGAGCTTTTAATTTCTGAAATCGTAGAAGCGGATCTTACTTGGGAGCAATTCCGGGAAAGATTCGAATTGAAATTTTTGCCGGAGGCTGAAAAAGTAACTTTAGCACGGTGCTTCATAGACCTTGTTCAAGGTGAATCTTTTGTGACAGACTATGTCGCATCTTTCGAATCTCTTTCTAAATACGGGGTTGAGTATATTAATACCCCGATGAAGAAAAATCAGAGGTTCGTCTATGGGTTGAATAAGAACCTCAAGAAGCCATTACTTCTGAAACTAGAGGTTTCATTTGATCAGCTTATTGACATCGCTCTTCGTATTGAAGAGGCCGATAGAGAAAGCGATATTGATGTTGTGCGTGCCAAACAGAACTTCAACGACAACATGAAAAGACCTATTAAATTCACAGGCCCCAATCCCATCAAAAAAGGGAAGCAACAAATTCCGGTAGTAAAGACTCCTACCTCTAGTCATGGACGATGCTACAATTATGGTCTTACGGACCACTATGCAAGGGAGTGCCCGAAACCTCTCTTTTTCCGTTATTGCAAAAGTTCGGGTCATCTTATATCTACATGTCCCATTCTTAAAAGTAGGAGAGAGGGAGAGCTAAATGTTGTTCAAGCCCCCGATGACACTTCTCTTGGTTAAGGTAATTCTCCTTCTATCTTTGACGATATTTCTTTTGAGATTATCTTATTCGAGTTCTTTATGATATGGGTTTCATCTCATTATTTTTATATCAAAAGAACTTGTGATTCTTTTTCTTTAAAACATTTCTGGGCTTGATGACTTCTTTGAGGATTGCGAATCCGGATTGGTGGATCCGCAACACTCAATTTGCTTTTTATTTATGTCAAAATTATTTTATGTGATTTTTTCTTTCCGAGCCGATTTTTACTTATGCTTCGGAATTGACTTTTGTAAGGATTAGCTTAATTATTATTAAGCCATATCCTTTGTCCCGTGTGGACTATTCATCTTCGACATTTTCAATCTGTTAAGCAGATTTCTGTTTTTCCTTTGTGATTTTGATCCCAATTTGATGGCATCATTTTATTCTTTAAGCTCACGTGATGAGGAAAGCGTCATTTCTCTCATTCATGTAGTTTGAGAATTTTCCGGTATTTTTGAGTTTGTCTTAGGATTATCACCTAAGCAATCTTTTGAGTGGTGATAAGGTCTTTTTCTAGCTCGACCTTGCCACCGATTTTCATTTGCTACGAGTTGTGGGAGTTAGAATTCCATTTACCGCATCCCACACTCGTTATGAAACTTATGAATGACTTATTATGTCATTCTGTTTGTCCAGCTTATTTCATCCATTTTATGAATCGAGTATTCTACGATCTCGATGACTCCATTCTTGTATATATTGATTTTGGATGAAAATAGCAATTTAAAATTTTGTAAATCTTTTTCATAAGATTTATTTATAAGTACAATTTGATTTTCTCTCTTAAACGAGCAAAGAATATTCTTAAAGGTTTTTAAGAAATATGTTTATCATATAGAAAATGATTTTGTGATTGTATTGCCCATTGAGTGCTTTAAGACTTCTGGTCGATGCGCTTGATCAACGTTATCGATAAGAATCTCCTAAACGCTTTGATGAGACAGTCAGGCACGATAGATTGATTTGTAAAAATGTAAATTTTTCTAGAAAGATTATTACATTAAGATAAATGCAATTTTGAAAGTTTAACCTTTTCGGGAAAGAGGATTATTTAAAAGAACTCTTTTCCGATACTCTTATTCTTGTGATTCCCGACGGGAACCAAGACTTTATCTTTTGTACCAATACTAATCGTATTGGTTTAGATGTCGTTCTCTTGCAAAAGAAAACGTGCTATCTCTTGTGCTTCTAAATCATTAATGCCTATTGAGACTAGATATGCCACTCATTTATTTTTGGCATCATTATTTTTGGGTGAGAAATTTGTTCTCGACCCTGATCCTAAATCTTTGGAATATTTATTTTCTCATAAGGAACTTAATATTGGATCGAGTTCCTTGCATCTAATGATCTTGATATTCTTTGTATATTCCCAAAAAGGGGAATTGTGTTGCCAATGCACTTTGTCGTAAACAACAAGTGGTTGTTTCTTTGATGATGTCCAAATGGAATGATCATCTTTCCAACATCGGACGTTTCGATATACTTCATTTTATTGAGTTTCATCTCATTCCCTTTATGGACTAGCGTCCGATGTCCTTTTATGGTGTTCGGTTCACTTGGACGTACCGTTTTGTACTACGTCGGTGTTCCAAATTATTCGAGATTCTCGTTTCTCGGGCATACCGTTTTTGTACTACGCCGTTGCTCCGGCTCAATTTTCTGCTGTTCTTGACGTTTTCCACGTCTTTTAACTATGGAAACACTTTTGGGTTTTCGATTTTATTCTTGAGCCTGGTGTTATAGTAGGAATTGAAGTTTCATCAGATTTGACTTTTGAACAAACACATCTGGACTTGCTTTCTCATGCTCTTTGTGGTGAACTTCTTATTTCAAATTTCTTTTTGTGTTAATATGCTTTTCTGGTTGTTACTTTTATTTCCATCTTATTTATTGCGAGGACGCAATTTCTTTAAGGAGGGGAGTCTGTAACAACCCGCATACTTATCGATTTTATATTTAAATATCTTATTTAAATATTTTAATCGTTAGTCGGATCTTAGTCCGAAAAGCTACTTTTTGCATACGGTCAAATTAGGACTCGAGACCACCCCCATTGAGTTCAAAATGACGTTTGCGATCTTTTTGAGTGTAAACTTCAATATGTTTGGAGATAGTGGAATTTTCGTCACTTTTTGCTTTGGGCTTTTGGTTTGGGCTGAACCTCTTCTAACTCAGCCCCAACCCATCTCCTCTTCATCACTTCTTCAAAAACAACAAAGCTTCATCAAAAATGGTGGAGGGAATGGGAAATTAAAATTCCAAGCTCAAGTTCATTAGCAAATTCAACATCTAACTCCAAATTCACATGAAGACATTGATTCAAGCTTGTAATTGTTCTTGCTTTGCTTTCATACTTCATCACCATCAAATTCCGTGAAAAGGTGAGATTTTTATCTCACATTCTTGCCTATAACTATCATTGGATTGTTGGGAATGATTCCCTATCACTTATTGCACATGCATGTGCATTTGGTTTGGATTGAATTGGTGAAAAACCCAATTTTTAGTGTTTTGGCAAAATTCTGGGCTTAGGTCGTTCGGCCTTGGAGAAGACAGGCCTGCAATTCTATCACGCCTCGTTAGGTCGTTCCTCACTTAAGTCGCTCGTCCCACTTAGGTCGCTGGGCCTTAGGTCGCTCTGGCGTGGATAAGTCTCTGCCTACATATATAAGCTCGTTCTGGGCTTAGGCCGTTCACTTCCTTAGGTCGCCTCGCAGTTAGGTCTTGATCCCTAGGTCGCTCAGCTTGCTTGCAGTGTTAGGTCGTTCAACCTTTTAAGTCGCTCGGCTATAGCTCGTAACCCGCTAGGTCGTCAGACAATAAACTCCTTAGGTCGCTCGGCCTTATCACTACTTAGGTCGCTGGACCTTATAACCCTTAGGTCGCTCGACCTCACAACCACTTAGGTCGCTGGACCTTATATCCCTTAGGTCGCTCGACCTCACAACCCCTTAGGTCGCTTGCACTTTGGTCGACCTCGTTAGGTCGCGCCTTTCCTTAGCTCAGCCAGGAGTTAGGTCGCTCGACTTGTCTTCCACTTGGGTCGCGCCTTTCCTTAGCTCGACCTTGTTAGGTCGCTCGTCCCTGTTGCTTAGCTCGATCGAGTTAGGTCGTTCACTCCCCTATGTCGCAACCCACTAGGTCGTTCGACCTGTTTCCTCTCTTAGGTCGCTTGACCTTATTTTCTTTAGGTCGAGAATCCTTAAGTCGCTCGACCCCATCACTGCTTAGGTCGTTAGACCTTATTTCCTATAGGTCGCCGCCCTATTGCCTTGCTAAGTCGCTCGGCCATGTCACCAAGATAGGTTGCACCCACCTAGGTCGCTCGATATGTTATCCTTAGGTCGTTTGACCTATTCTGCTTTAAGTCGCTACCTCTTTAGGTCGTAGTACTTTAGCTCGGCCATGATTAGGTCGCGTGGGTATTTCTGCTTTGATGGTTTTGGAAGTAATTTCCTTGGGTTTTATTCACGTCTTCGAATGTGAATTTTTGTAAAAGGTTGTTCTACAATCATTTTTGTGACTTGTCACTTTAAAAATATGAAGGTTTCAATACTAGTAATAAATATCAAAACTCTTTTATCAACTCGATTTCAACACCATTTTATTACAAAACTCTTTTTCTTAAACCGTTTTTCCAATCTACTAGTATATACAAGCCTTTACTTCACTCGGATGAGAAATCTAATTAAACGGCTTAGTAAAATGAGTGGTATGAAACGCTTGCGTTCACTTCGTCGGTTAATTCTTGGACTTGTTCGATTGAACCTCTTGTGACAATTTTCTAGTGAAGATGTACAGTTTGTTCGTAAATATTTAAGTTAAGCAAGTGGTTATGGGACATGAAGCTAAACTCATACATTTACTAGCTTAGTGTGATTGACACTTCTTGATGATCAATGACGATCATTTTCGTGATTTAGACTAGCAATGTGCGATGTCTATTTGATTCGGATCATCGGATGTTACGATGTACGACATCGTTGTTCCTTTTTATCGTGTTTTGGTTCATCGGACGTTACGCTGTACGACGTCGTTGTTCCATTTTACTAAGTATTGGTTCATCGGATGTTACGCTGTACGACATCGTTGTTCCTTTTTATCGTGTGTTGGTTCATCGGACGTTACGCTATACGACGTCGTTGTTCCATTTTACTAAGTGTTGGTTCATCGGATGTTACGCTGTACGACATCGTTGTTCCTTTTTATCGTGTATTGGTTCATCGGACGTTATGCTATAAGACGTCATTGTTCCATTTTCCTATGTGTTGGTTCATCGGATGTTACGCTGTACGACATCTTTGTTCCTTTTTATTGTGTCTTTGGATCATCGGACGTTACGCTGTACGACGTCGTTGCTCCGAATTATATGATTTCTGGATTTCGTATGTTGATTTCTCGAATTTATGTTTCACCACCTTTTTCAGTTGGCATTGATATGTATGTCGTTTATTGTGCATTGGTGAATTCGTGTGTCATTACCCCTTTTTGTGGACTTGGATCTTTGAGAAGATTCTTGTGATATTGATTAATCTCTTGTTGATTATCATTTACATACTTATAGTAGTATGCTATTATGGTTATTATATGTTTATGCCATATCTTTTATTCTATATATCATGTCATCTGATATTTATAGCTAGACTAATCCGTTTATTATTTTCTTATAAATAATACTCGAGTCAGACCGAGATGTTGCAGGTGCTTCTGCTTGACTTCTCTTCTGGGATCCCTCTGACTTTTGACTAACTACTTAGATTAGTAGTTTTGTTGTACACATTTGAGATATAGACTCCGTGATGTATTCTTATGCTTTTGTGTAGCTTGTAGCTATCCTTTTGTATTATCGTGGATCTTTCAGACCACTACTCTGATGCACACTTTAATGTGTTATATATTCATATCTTTTTCCGCCTCTGTGATATGGATGTCTATGACTGGTTTGTGTTATGTTCTTTTCTATGTTTGTTTCCGAAGAATCATATATAGCCACTCTGTGATAGCTTTGAGTTTGTATCGGTATGTCGGATTTCCTCCTTAAACGAAATGCATGCTATACTATCTGACATATCGGTGCTCGCACAAAGAAGTTACACGGATGGTCGCTCCTCAACAGCCTTTTTCTCCGTGCTAGTTGACAGCATTACTCCGTAGTGTTCTTGGCTAACGTGGGTATAGAGGTGGGGCGTCACAGTTAGAATCTAAAATAAGATAGGAGTTGCTTATATTTTTATCATAAGATTACTAGTGTAAATATTCGGTTCGGTCCGGTTTAATATGGTTGGTTCAATCATCCAAACCGCAACCGAACCGTATCGATGCGGGTCGGTCCGGTTTGGGGTATTTGCTTTGTTTAGAAGATTCGGTGCGGGTTTCCGCACCGTTTTTGCGGTTCGGTGCGGGAGGTTTCCGTATAGCGGTGCGGTTTATGCCCACCCCTACCCTAATGGGTGTGACCCATATAGCCCTGAAGCATATCCTCTGTTTTAGTCATTCATGGTTATTAGCAATCCTACTTTGAATACTAACATTTCCCTCCAAGCGACAATGTAATGCTAGCATTCATCCATACAAGTTGTTCAAGATACGAACAAACCAAAGGCACTACTTCTACTACATCCATTTTGGAACCACCCTTGGGATTAGTAGCAAGTAGCCCTATATTTCAAACATCTTCATCTTCGATTCCATCATCCTCCATATGTTTCCAATTCAAACGCTTACGTTGGTTCGAATTGGTTTTCGGATAATTCATGCTATCCGATCCCGGTCCCTTCGAACCAACATTCGATAATTTTATAAGGGTCAAGTTATCGATAGTAGACAAATCCACTATTCGAGGGGTGGAAAGGTTGGCATATGAAAATAAGACATCCTATACTTATCCCCACTTTCTGATTTCAACTAATACTATCGCTTGATTAACAATGAAGTTGAACAAGTTAGAAAACTAACCTTGACTTGACGTACATTCTTACTTCTCGGGATAGAGATGAGTTTCCATACTTCTGAATTTGGTTTTAAGTATACGATGGAATATCTTCCATATACTAAATTTACCATGAACCTTTTGTCGAAATTTGCTCCCTTGTATTTATCACGTATTCCGACATTTCAACTTCTATATTTCTCACCTAGAAAATCGAGGTCCTAGATCTCACAAATAGAAGAAAGCCTACTCATTGGCTTTTAATGCTAAATACAAGACGACGTCAACATTTTATTATAACTTATTCATATTTTTTTGGCTACTAAATGACACAACAATGAGAATCCCTTGTATTTAAATTCTTTGTAAAAGAAAGTTGCTTTTTAAACAAACCAATCCTTGTAAAATAATGTAATTAAAAATTAAAAACCTTTATTTAATAATAATTAAATGTTATTTATATCTTAATTAAACCTTAACTTAATTAATAATTGAACCCTACCTGATTATTAATTAATTAATAATTAAATCCTACTTAGTTAATAATTAATTAAAAATTACTTAAATAATAATTAATTAGATAATTAACCTTTTCTTAGTTAATATTTTATTAACCCTTACTTAAGTAACTGATCATAATTATCTTACTAAATAAATAATTAAGTACTAATTACCTTCTCTTAACTAATAATTAAGTACTAATTACCTTTACTTAATTAATTGATTAAATAATCATAAAACCATTACTTAATTAATCAATTAAACAAAAATTAAACCTTTTTAATACTCATAATATGATTTGAAATACTTTTCAAAATTATATTTAAAAATAAAAACACTTTTAGTTTACAAAAAGAATAATTCTTTTTTACAAACTGCATCCATAGCGACTATTGCTATGGATACCATAACTCTAAACTAGTTTTATATATCAATACCCTTCATGCCTTTACTTTTATTTTAACTTACTTTATAAACATAGTAAAAAGTTTTTGGAAACTAAAATGTAAAGTTTTGAAAACTTGCAAAACTTTTCTAGAAAATAAAATAGGTAAAAACAGGTTTAAACCCAAAGGAATCTCTATGTCACAACTTAAAACAAGTTCAAATGCTAACTTTTCTTTAGCATACAATATCGTGTACATGAGCTCAAACATATATACACATACCATTACATCATACAACAAGTAAAAATCACAACTTGCAAACCATACTTAACTTTCGACTTCATTTCCAAGTCCATAACCAACATTACATATAAACTTATATATGCAAAACACAAGCTCAACCAAACAACCAACATCAATATCAACATATAAAGTTTAAAATTAGCTTTACTCATCAAAATCAACCGAAACCAAACCAAAACTACTATAAACTCTTTACCAACACCTGAACTTAGCTTTTCTTTATAAAAACTTGCTTTTGGATTTGGGAAGTAGGCTTTTTGGTTTGGCCTTGGGTGGAGGAGGGCTTGGCCTTGGGTTGTGAAGGAGTTTTGTTTTGGAAGAGAAGGAAGTGTAAGGTAAAAAGAGTATTTTTAAATAGGTTTTAAAGGATTTAAAGTAGAAAAATAAGGATTTTTATTTTGAAAATTTATAAGGAGTCTATGGGAGTTTAAGAGAGCTTTGAAAAGAAGATGATGAAGTTTGAAAATGGGAAATGAAATGAAAAATGAGAAGGTAAAAAAAAAATTATTTTTATACAAAATAGAATAAGTAAATTACCTAAATACCCTTTGTTCATACCCTCCACCATTTTTGTGCCACATCATCATCCACCCCTTAACCTACTCCACACACAACTACCACCCCTTCCATCATACCATCTCACTTCATTCCCATGATATTACCTTATAATGTGACATTTCCTTTTCATTTTCTTTTTATTTTATTTTTAAAAAATAAAAGAGTCAACCTTTTGACTTTAAGTAAAACTATTTAAAACCTATTTTTACCTTTTACCATATCATATGTTATGTATATAAATGTGTATGTATAAATGCCCTAATGTACACAATGTTTTCTGACAACTTTTAGACAATGAAAAGTCAAAAATTCGAAAAACGATTCCTGGTCACATTTTTTATTTTTCTTCGAACAAATTATTTTTGTAAACAAAATTTTAAAATGACTTCACCGTCATTAGTTATTATTCAAAAGAGTTTTTATTTGAGTTATAAAGTCCATAAATTAATTATTTAAAAAAATACTAAATATTCTTATTTAAAGTGGTTAAATTACGGGTCATTACATCAATCGATCAAGAACTTGTTGAAGAAAACTGAGGGTACCGCCACCTTTGAAGCCTCCCACATCGAATCTCTTGAGAGACCCTGAAAGCCTTCCAAACAACCTCGCTAAGGGGCAGACCAAAGCTTTGGCTACGGTAGAAGCATCAGAGGTGACAGAAGCTTCCAAACCAATCTGAGGTTGACAAGGTCAGAGCATCGAAGCAAGCAATCCCCCTAGCTTCATCTGGATCATTAGTCCAAGACCAATGAGAAATCACCATTGGGGGGTGGCCAAGGAACGGAAGCATAGATCTAAGCTAAAGGTAAGATCCATATCAAGAAGCAAAAATTCAGGCAAGCTGTCTTTACTGCAATTGAAAAGGCTCGACCCCAAAGAGCTACTTCCTTCCTTTTAATCCTAACCAAATTTGATAAAAACCTAAGCACTCAAGAGCTATTGGAGAGGAAGAGGAAGGCAAAGTAATTTGTTTGTCAATAGAAAATTGTGCAAAATTCAAGTTTGCTAGAGAAATTGCTCGTTGACAGCCCCATGGGTTCAAAAGGAAAGAAACGGGGTGTATTAATACACTTCTTCTTTCAATCGCAGCTGTTAGGATCAGAAAAGCAGAAAGGATCTTCAATGATTAAGAGTGATAAGTGTTGTACCACACCACGCAGGTGGGAGAAATAATACATCTCTGTCACATCTCGAGAGGCATAACTACCCTAGCCAACAGTGCAATTCCACGTAGGCAGCGCATTAATTGCATAGTAGAACATCATTCAATGGAGTCTTTGAGATTTTTACAAGCCTGCGCCTATTCTTAGGCATGTACTTGAGGGACAAAATGTTACTCAATTTTTTCGTATGTAAGAAGGTAGACTAATTAAGGTATCTCAGCTTGGTTTGTTCCAGTCCAGGCCGACTGGGTTCAAGTCAGCCCGTAAGCTAGCCACGGTTGGGAACAGGTTGACTGGTGTTCTCGTGTGTGATTATAGCCCCAATCCATCCCAAGCCCGCATCGGCTCCTCTACTGGCAAAGCTTCCAAACGCAGCAACCCAATGATTGGCTCACCCATTATTATAGGGCGCAAGCCCTGCTCGACCCACCTCCCATTGGCCGGTTGACTCTCTCTCTCAGGCCACTCGCAACCCAGTAACATGCCAGATCACTTGCTCAAGCGTCTCTCCCTCGGCTTTCTCTCGATCGGCATAGTGTAAGACTATCTCAAGGGTGGCCCATCATCGATCCAGCTTTGATACCCCTACCTATGACCTTCACTACATCACATCTCACCTGGCTCAGCATGCCCTCGGCTCTCGTTGGTCCCTCATCCTCCTTATGGTCCGAGTAGATCAGTTGGGCTCATCTACCACCTAGGCATGCGGGAGCAAAGCGAAAAGAGGGACAACTAGACATACCTACTTTTAACAAGAAGCATGTACCATTTCCTACTAGCATACTACAAGTACAAGGGCATTTAATACAAAGCATGGTAGAACATACTCTTGGTACAGTTCTATTGGCCTTCGTCTTAGCCATGCATTCCTTTCTTTTGCCAGCTATCTTTTATCAGATCCATTCGATCGGATCAATGGCCAGGATGTTTCATGCCTTTTTTGGCATGATCTTAACTACCCAAGTAAGAACCCATGCATGACCACTTCTAAGAGGTTGGTTAGGCTCCTGGTAGGGGGAACCCCAGGTTGATTGGGCCGCCGATGGAGGGGACCCCAAGTTGGTCGGGCCGTCGGTGGAGGGGACCTTAATTGGAAGCCATAACCCGCTTCTCTAGGCCCCTGAGATTAGTAACTTCATTATTCTTAGACGTATCATCATTTCTTATTATTCTCTTATGATTCCTTGTAGCTGTAAGAGAACCAAATAGTAAGAGAACTTCATAGTGGATGTAGGCAGCTCAGCCAAACCACTTTATATCTTGTGTCATTTGTCTTCGAAGGCTCTTTTCCTTTCATTTTTCTATCATTAAGCCTAATAATTAGCAAGTAACATTTTCTCTTCATAACGCATTACCATAACTCTAAGGTTGACGAAAAATATCGTCAACACCTATTAAATAGGTGTTTATGTGTTGGGCACCTATGTAATAGGTGGTTGAAAACGTACAACACACAATGATCATAAAGTGATTAGTATGGAGATCAAATGGCTAGTATTTATTTCCAACCCCACAAGTTACCTCAATTTTGAAAATTCATTACATTCTACGTCTCTTCCACTACAACCATCTATTTTCCTCCAATTCAATACATAAAATTTCTACACCGTTTGGATCATTTTCATAGACATTAACTTCAAATAATTTAAAATTTGAGGATGATCAAGGGTAAAGTGAAACCCTTCTTAGCTTTCATTCATCCGCTCCATGGTAAAATGACAAAGGCTATGATTTGTGTTACAAAATGTCACTATTCTAAAGACTTTACTAAGGGAAGTGACTAAAGTAGTGATAATTTCTGAAGAAAAGTTAAGGATTACTACAAAAAAAACATGTTGACAAGACACATCCATGCCACGATCCGAGGTCGATTTGGAAAAATTAGTTGGTAAACTCAATTCTATGAATCACAAATTTACAAAATAAGAAAGCGAGCCTAGTAACATGGGATGAAAACATCAACTGGTATGTTTCTTTAATTTCTACTTTAAGTATTTAAAAATTTTGATTATTCATTTGGTTTTATTTTGAAATTGGAAAAAATGGAGAATGCAGAGTACTTAAGTTACTTGTAAGGGAGAATGGTTTCATAAAACCTCACTATTACCACTTTGAAAATTGTTATGGACTATTGACTTGTCAAGCAAAGTGGAATTATGATAATGCAAAGCACTTGAGAAATGTTCAAACAAAACAAAGTAATATTAAATCATCAAAATTAGGGTTCTACTCCAATCAAGGAGACTCATCAGGTAGAGATATAAACTTTGAGATGAAAATGTTGTGGGTGTATTTGCTCAGAGACCATACGAAGATTCTAGACCAATAGGAGTGAAAGATGTGAAGAAGAATAAAAGATCATTGAGGCCTTGGATTCTCGGTTAACTGCAATGTAAGAAATGATAGAGTTCCATATATCTAACTCGATAACCAATCTTACTAAAAATAAAAGGTATTATTTTCTTATTATTATATACTTATTATATTATGATATAATTAATTAAGTAAGTAATTTAAAATATATTAAATAGAAATTCCTTAAATGATTGATATGTTATATGATAGTAATTACATTGTGTTATAATCATGAGAAATTCATCATATTAAAATGATATATTATTTTAAATATTCCTAGTCAAGGTGTTTTAAAAAAGGATATCAATACATCCATTGAGACTAGAGTATGTAACGCTCTCCAAATTTGGGCAGTGTATTACTTAGGCCTGTTGGGGGTACCAAGAGGTTAGGTACTAATAATCATTGGATAACCATGGAATGACTCACTCGTGAGTTTTATGTTGGTTAATAATGATGAATAGTTTGAAAAACCACATGATTTAAATTAATTTATAACCATTATGAACTAATTAAACTAATCTATATTTTTGAAATATTAATTATTAAATTTTATTTGATTTGTTTTGAATGCCATTAGTATTTAATAAAGTGAATGTATAAAATTTATATATGTATGTATCGATATACAATATCGACAAACATTTGAGTTCAGTTTAAATCAATTAATTACTAAGTGATTTTGGAAATTATAAGGTTCCAAATAGCCTCCATCCATGATTTTCCATGCATGATAAGTGGAGGGAATTTGATGGAGATTTAATAAAGAATTAAAGGATGAAGGTTTTAAAGGAGGCAATTAGAAAGGTTTCAATGTTTCCTTTAAAACAAATTCTCTTTCATTCATTTATTCACTTTCCTAACAATTCATTTTCTTTCTCTCCTCCTCTCCCTTATGGTCAAAAATTAATGGCTTCCTAGCTATAAAATTTCCTAAAATAAATCAAAATAAAATAAATAAAAGGTGGTGCTTTAGATCTTTGCAAAATTTGGAGGATGATTCAATTGAATCTAGGAACTTTATTCATCGTTCAAGGTGCATATTTTTGCTATATGTTAAGGTAAAATTCTAATTTTATTTATTTAAAATATGCATCATGTTTACATGGTTTAGATCGTATACTTCTACATCTCATTCATTTAACTATATAATTTAGATCCTTTTTTTCCACATCTTATTTAATTCTTTGTTCACATTTATGATATAGTTTAGATTTGAACCTTTAACAATAAATTTATATCTGCCAAAGTTGTCCTATCTATTTTGTTATTAATTTAGAAATTATTGTTTAACAAAAAAGATTTGAGTGAAAACTATAATTAACTGATGTCTTTATTATTTGTTATATATAAAAACATAAATGAACTACATAAGGTGTTTATTAGAAATCATTTTGGAAATTGAATATGTGTTTTACATGTTTGTTATTTCAAATTTAATTCATTTGTTATTGCTTACTTTTGTTTAAAAGTTGTTTTAATTAAGAAACCATAATTTGACTTTTATGTAAAACATCATAAAGCTTTTGAATCTCTCTCTCGTTAAATTTATATTTCAATTTGTTGTTTTAATTTCAAAACATATATTAGATTACAAAATTCACATATATTAATGTTATTTCCAAATCTAAAACATAGTCTGCAATTATATATGTGCAAGTGTTTTATTTTAACTCAAAGTTCATGAAATAGACTATTGTGTAAAACTATAAAAAATAATTTTATACCTTTCCTTAGTTGAAACTATATTTATAATTGTTAATTTTAGGTTCTAAAACATGTAAATGGTCAAATTTAATTTAGCATATGCATATTTTCATATGTATACATTTATATATATATATATATATATATATAAATCAAAATTATGGACACTAAAAGCATATATAAAAGGACAAATTGGTCTGTGCGGTGTAAATCCCAACACTTATATGTGACCATATTAGCCATATACATTGTTTATATCTTATACTTGCATAGTTTACGTTGGAGTATATTTAGATATACTCACAATATATGCCAAGTAAAAAATTTGTTATATATGTCATTTAATAAATCAATCAATTTTATTAATAAATCAAATAGATTTTATTAAAGAGTGAGAAATGAATTGTTTCTCTCTAAATAAATAATAATAATGCCCCCTTAAATAAATTTAAGAGAGACAAACAAAAAGTCTCCTTCTCTAAATTAACTTAAACAAGTAACTGTTCACAAACAGATGCACAAGAGTATATTTGATATGCTCTATTTTATATAAATCTCATATTGATTAAAATTTGAATGAAATCAAAATTCAATATTCAGACAAAATAAATAAATAAAAATTTTTAAAATTATATTAGAGTTGGATCTAATAAACTTTTTAGACTTCATATGCCCAATTGATCCAAAAATAGAAAAAAATTGAAATTTGCCTATTTCATCCGCGTTCGACTGGCATGGTTCGTTCAATAGCATCAAAGCCCAAATGGTCTACGTGATCTAATTTAGCAATACTAGGGCTAACTAATTAAAGTCCATCCATTTAATGGGGAGTCTAAAAAGGTAGTATCTAAGGTTGGGTTTGGGTAACAAGTACTCAACCCTACCTTGCTACCGGCCAGAACCGAAGGATGAAGCAAGCCCAAAGGTTATTCCCAGTATGAAGGCCTAAATTGTTTTAGGCCTTGGGCTAAATTTTCAACATGTTTGAAAATTTACAATTACATTTTAAATTTAAAAATTAAGTTTAAGATATAAAACAAAATTTTTATAAAAGTTATAAAATACATTCAAAATTTTCAAAATTGTTTTGAGAAATTAAACAATTAATTTTAGAATTTAAAATTTAATTAATAAGATTAATTGAATTAAATTAAATAATTAAATAAAATTTAATTGATTAAAAAGTATATATTGATATATGTGCGTAACTATAACTGTTGTAGTTATTTATTTATCTTACAATTGTTTATAATAAATTAAGTTAAAATTTCAAATTAATTAAAATATTTAATTAAGTAAAATGTATTAAAATGTACACGTATATTGATATATACATAAAAAACTATAAATCTTATAATTGATTGACTCTCTTAAATAGTTTTAGATGAGTAATATAAAATTTTATGTAAAACAAACTAAATTGATTAAATATGGTTTAATTAATAAGAACTAAAACTAATTAAATAAGATTTAATTAATAATATACAAAGGAATATTATATAAGTTGATTAAATTATAAATAGTTATAAATAAATTAAAGTTGTGTAATATGAACGTATAACATAATTGGAACTGTAAGAAACCCAACTCATATTTAAGGAACAAGTACATGTGTATTGTACGTATGCCGTGACTTCGGATGTGTTGAATCACGAGGGTATTTTTTAAGATATATGTTGTTCCCTAAACCGATATCACTATATATATATTAAAGATTATGAATCTTTAATATAAGTCGTCCACTATCATTTATATATCGATAGATTATTTGCATATTCTTTAGTTTTTAATATTCCTCAAGCTAAAGAAGTTATGTGCAGTACTATCAATATAAGCGAAAGAGATATTTCTGTAGACAAAGAGATTTTTAGGAGAGATTCCAATATAACTTACTCACCCACCCAATCATGACTATGGGTAGCATAGAAACAAAACCATATAATTTGAAATATGCCTTAAAACTACCCAATCAATTAAGGAGAGAACCGACTAACCGGTAGGAAACCAAGTAGTTCTGGGGACGTAGTGAAGTGAGAGGAGAATCTAGTAGCCAACCAAATTCACATTCACAGAAGAAAGCTCCTTTGTAATCCAACTCCTTTAAGCCCCAGGTATATTGAAACCAGCTCCAACTAGTTAATCCAACTCCTTCTTCTATATGAGGTAAGATATATGTACGTATTTATCGATTTTGTCAAGGCACATGCATAACACTTAGGCCGTCACAAAATGGCGGATACGAGTGAATAATCCCTTTTGATTTTTGATATTCCACGAGGTGAGATGAGATCAGGACAAAGACAATGGGCTAGGAGTTATGTATAATACAACCAATAATGTATTATACATCTCTAGTGGGACTATGATTATTGATATTCCTCAAGGTCAGAATCCCAAGGGAAACGAGTTCTAATGCCCACTAGTGAAATCAAATGATTTATATGTTTTTCTTAGGATTGCAAGAAACATAAAAATATAGTAGGAAACTTATTAGAAAAATGAAATAATAACATTTGAACTTTCTAATATTGTAAGAATATATGTAGTAAAGTTAGAATAGTCTACTTATATAAATTTGTGTTACCATTATAATTGATAAAATATTTATCGGTTACAATAATCTACTTAGATAAATTTGTGCAATCATTATAATTGATAAAATGTTTATCGATTACAAATGAACTGAATTAAGATTGACATAGAAATATAAAATATACTTAATAAACCTTTTTTGCATGTTTTCAATTCAAGGCCCATTCAAGCGCCTAATTATACAACTACTAAATACCTTTGTAACTTGATCACTTACGTGTTTGTTTGTCCGAGACTATATATTGTCCTTTATTAGTTTTGAACTCTTTTGTGATATAAGAATATGGATATTTGATCCACATTCGGTTACATATAAATGTTATATAGTGAACAATCGCTGTTCGTAATGTACAAAACATCGATGAAATTAGTTCATTAGAAATAAGCAAATAAACCATAATTCGAAGTCGTGTATTCAATATGATTGATTACAATAAGGATTTCCTTTGCATATTTCGACCATTTTGAAAGGGAAGAGAATGTACGAGATTGGATGTAAATTATGCACAATTAGAGTGAAGAGAATGCATGGTTACCTCTGCTTCTTGAAGAGAGAATGAAAATGAGAACGAAAAAAATAATACTAAAAGATACTTGATATAGAATGAGAAATGTGATTTTTATTTTAATTGTGTTTTCATATAGATAATTGTTTTCTACAAAAGTTAATTTTATGAGCTTTAGATATTTAATCGAAAATTCTAGACTGTAAATCAGTTCCAATAAAAGAAATAAATAGCGTATAATATGTAGTTAAATGGCACTTCATATTTCATACATTATTATTGTAATGGCAGAAATAATGGGAGTATGTCATGTAATAATTATTAGTGGATGCATCAAGATATGAAAATTTATTTTTGTAATCATACCAAATATTATTTATGAAATAATAACTGTTTTCAGTATTGACTGAAAATATAAATAGTTTTATTTTGTTATAACTATTTTGAATATTCATGATAAAATATTAGAATAATGGTTTTTGTTGCATTAGCTACATAACCGGCAAGTATGTAAATTTTTGAAAATTATTTTAGAATTATGAACCAAGCCTTGTTTTTAAGAAACAATTCTTTAATCATATGATTATGAATCATATAGTATCAGTGAATTATATCTCAAGCGATTAATGGCAAAGCACCCATTCAGTGGAAGTGCATAAGAGTTGGTGAACTTTTATGATAGGTTCATATGCAATCGTAGGTCTAATAATACCTAAAGAGTTCTACATATTTCATTAAATTCGCCGATGAATTATCACAAACATGAATATGTATATTTGATACGCGTGTAGTATGTGTATAATAAGTTCATAGAATATAAAACGGAAGTAAATAACATGACTTGCAAAAGAAAATAAAAAGATTTGATTTGATCGAATATGTGGGTTTATTGGGAAGGAGTTCCAAATGTACCTAAAAAGGAATAAGATTCAATCTCAAAAGTCATTCCTCCATAGGATACATAATGATGTATGGATAAGGAGTAATCGAACATTGTTAGACAAAGTTTGATTGATGGTGAGTGAAGTTGAGTCAACTTCTTTTTGTAAAGATAAAGGTTGTCGCGGCACCTGTAGTAGGACAGAGGACTTATAGCGATGCCCGTAGACCGATTCATGTACTTTAGAGTAAGTGCATAGGACAAACTTAATTTCATCTAAAACGAAGTTTAAAAAATCATACAAGATAAGAATTAATGAAACAATCCCTACATATCATAGGTCAAGGAGTTGATAGGTTGCGGTAGTCGAGAGACTAAATATAATACTCTTTTGTGAGGTATCTTATATGGACCACCCCAAATGAGTTTGGGACTGATCAATATTAACTGACTAGTTTATGTTATGACCATAAGTACATAAACTTAAAACCAAATTAGTTTTACACACGTGCACGCGCGCTCGCGCGCACACACACACACACACACACATATATATATATATATAGGCATCATAAAATATTGATGTATCTATTCCATTGCATTGAGAAACAATTGTTATTTCAGAAAACACAGCTTCATGATAAAGAAATTTCTTTTAGAAATTATTAGTAATAAAATGGATTTGGATACTATCCAAAGATATAATTGATTACAAAGGATGAAGACATAAGTAATTTGAATGTACGATAAGAACTCTCGTACATTAAAGAGAAACTATGATTATCTTACCGATGTCGAGAAAAGAATTTCCTTAGTTGTCAATAGGCCATTAAGAGTATTGATTCTACCATATAGCATGATGTGCGAACGTGGAATGGATTCCAAGTACATTAGCAGAATATGATATTGGTAGTTTCACCTGAAGGGATGTGATCCATTAACTGCAAATGTTTCTTTAAGAAGAAGACCAATGCAGTTGGAATATAAGCAACATTAATAGAATAACAATGTAAATTTCAACAGTTGAAATTAACGTACAGATTCGTCATTCAACATACTTAAGATTATGTGGATTTTTCTCACAAAATTTATCGCATGGTATGACTTTTAGTTTGGGCATTTATATGTTGAAAGGGAATTGTAAATAATGATTTATAATAGACCGTTTGTACAACAGCCACCATAATATCTTGAAGTCAATGGGAGTGATAACTAAGTTCGTAAGTATTGAATATGATCCAGGAAATGATATGAAAGTATTATTTGATATGCATCAGAGTTAAGCAAGTTTTTTAATGGAGAAATCAAATAGTTTGGATTTTAATCAAAATGTAGAGGAATCGTGTGTTTGAAGGAAAGCACTATAAAGATACTAAAATGTTGCAAAACTATAAATAAACAACAAATTTATAATTATTAACGATATACTCTTATTAAAATCATTTTGGTTTGATTGTTTAATTCTCGATATTTAATTTGAAACTAACATCTTTTATAATTGGTATAAAAGAATGTTGAAGTTTTCCCAAAATGATATATATCTATACTATATTAAAATGTTTAATATGGAGCATGAAAGATGGATTCCTAATGCATTGACAGTTGGAATTATCATACGTGCTGTATTTTCTATAACATCACACTTTGCTTATGCATTTGATACATAGAGAAAGTATCAAATCCGAACTAAGATCACTAAATAAAAATTTAGAGTATTTTCTAGAGTATTTATGAAATACTATAGAATTATTTATAAAAACAATGAACTTCTTATGAAGGAGTGTGTGGACTCGAACTTCATAAGTGTTACCGAGTATACTATGTCAACCATAAATTAAGAACTTTAAGTTGGAAATGTTCCAAACAATAAGTAGTGGTCGATTTAACCAAAAGCTAAGTATATTGCCTTGAATAGTACTATAATAAAAGAAGCATAAATAAATGCACAAATTTATAACTGAGTTAGGGGTGATTCCTAATATTGGGAGTCCCATGATATTGTTAAATGATAGCAATGCTATGACACATTGTGAAGGAAACTATGCTCATTAGAAGTCGAGAAACGTACTTCGAAAATTTTTACATGATAAAGGTAGTTTATCAGTGTTAGAGAGAGTTTATTGAGAAAGTAGAAAATTAAAACAATACAGAATACCCGTTCACTAAGGGACTGCCCTGATTGGTTTATAGAAAAACTTATCAAAGTAGTTAGAATAAGATTCCGTAGTTGACCCCAAGTGCAAATGGGTGATTGATAGAGTTAGGGATATGCCCTAGGGGAAATTATGTAATTTGTTACGTATATCTAACTCCATAACCAATCTTGTTCAAAATAAAAGGTGTTTTATTTTTATTAATTTAAAGTATATATTGCACCAAAAAATGACATGACACCCCAAATCAAGTAAACGAGAATCAAATATAAAATTAAAAATGAGGAAAAACATGATTTTTAAGTGGTTTAGCCTCAATTCGATTGCCTACATCCACTATTAGTTTTGTTTCAATTAATTGTCACAAGTACAAATAAACTACGAGCGATTTCATATCTCAAGTAAAATAGAACTTGAAAAGTGGCAGTATATCCTTGCAAAAGTCTAAAGATCCTTTTTACGTTGCTAAAAGATGGATTCTTATAGTCGAATTGATCCTTTAAAGTTGTTAGCTCATGGAAGAATGAGAGAAATCTCAGATCCAAGCATTCAAGCAGGTAGAACTAGTAAAACTTGATAGTCAAAACAACTTGGTACCGACATGATCATGTCTGTACATACATATTTTGATAACTTGCTTCTTCGACTTTTCTTCTTATTTGTCCAAGTCTTCAAGCTTCTAATCTTTGCTGATGAAATTTTCCCTCCAAATCAAGTCGATATCGACTGGATTTTTCATATACGAGTTTGTCTTTTTCTTCAAAATACAAGACAACTTCACCTACAGTTCCAAAGTGGGTCCTTATTTCCAAACAACTCGGTACCAACATGTTTAATCATGTCGATGTCGACATGATTTGCCTTGTGCAGTTCTTGTCCAAACTTCTTGCACTTCATCATTTCTGACATCTCTTGGGGTTTTTAATCAATTTCTCTGTCATTTTGAAATCCATATTCGTTGAGAAGTCGCTTGGTTTAAATGCGAGGTAACACTTGCCCTCCCCAAAATGCTTTTATGAAATACAAGGCATGCTTTAGATCAAGACAAGCAACCGAATCCAAGTCCAGATCTGCAAAGATGGCTCTATCTTTTGAACTGCATTCTTGAAACATTGCATCTTTCCTCAGAGGATCAGTGAACGCTTCAAATAGTTGTGTAATCACATCTTTTTCATAGATTTAAAAGTAGAAGTTCTTCCCATCAGAATTTTTGACCCACTTCTAAGATTATCTGGAAGCTACTCCATTTCATGGTCAAATAGACTTCTCTTCTTTTTTTCAACATGGAATTCAAAAGATGTCAGTACCGAAATGATTTTCTGGATTCATATATAAGTGGCACTAGAAAATTTTTCTAAGTTCAACTCACTCACTCAGCATTCTCATTTTCCTGCCTTTGTGACTTTTAATCGCCGCCACTACATTGCCTTTCTCGACGTTGTTGCCACACTTTAAGCACCACCGCTATTCTCTGAATTACCCTAAATTAGCTGTCACTGACCAATAGTACACCATCACCCAGATCTCAATCAAATCCAAGCCACTGCCATTCCAATCTCGTCATTAAAGGCTGGTGGTTGTACTTGGCAAGGTGCCGCCATCACCTTCAATTCGTCATCGCCAAAGGCTTGATTTTTTAACACCGTTCCACTATCGTCTGACATTGGGCTATGACTTCCTCTCTCCTCCGTCACTGCCACTTACTTTTCAACAACCTAAAGGTCCACTTTGGGTATCCCAAGGAGGTGCCTCGAGCCAATTCATTGGCAAGATAAAGGTAGTGAAGGAGAAAAGGACACACATGTATTTTAGGCCACGACCAACATGGATTGGTGGCTCGGGCTTTGATGAGACGTTTTTAACAAATCATCTCATGAATCACTTTGGCACATTACAAAACCAAATGCCAACATTTTGAGTCGAACAACACCATCATATGTCCTGCAAAAGAAAGGCTCCATGTCGCTTCGAACAATGGTTCTATTATCATTACTCAATGATAATGGGTAAAATCTAACACAATTCCATAGGTGCCAGTATGAGCAGGCTATGTACATAGAGTGTTCGCATGCACTGTACTGTGGGAAAGCACGCACTGTACTATGGGCAAGCACGCACTAGACCGATTAACACATTGCACTGCACCAGTCAATTTACAGATTCCCGTTAGTCAACACATATCAACATCTATTGAAATATATATGTCAACTACGTTGGTTTTAATTAAAGTAAAATGTTAAGATAAATATACGTGACTACATTCGTTATCAAGTTTTTTGGTATAGAATGGCCAACCTTAGATGATCATCTCATCCTCGAAATGACACCATATCTTCTATGCCTCTAGAAGTAAGTTCATCTTCTTCCATGGCATCTACATCTACATCATCAAGAGTAAGGTGTGAGATCACACGAGAGCTGCAACTTCAAGCCACTCCAGTTGCTGAACCTTATGATCCCACCATTCTTGGGGATGATTTAACCATCTTAATGATCTTAGATAATCTTCCCAATGCCTCAACCTCCAGACTGACTGCCAAAGAGATAAGGTTGATCTGCTTTAAACTAAAGATTCCCAAAGATAATGTCCTTCTCCCTGAACCTCACAAAAGGGCTCAAATTCCTCTGGCCGGCTACACTTCATGTAACATTACTTGTGCCTTTTTGTAGCCATGCCTCCCTTCAACGAATTCTTAAAGTTCATCCTTCAGTCATTAGGCTTAGCTCCATTCCAAGTACACCCAAATGTCTATGCCCTATTGAGCTCTCTCTACATCATCTTCATGATGCATTTGGGTTGGTCACCTACCTTTAAAGAGCTTACATATCTACTTAACTTTAAAAGAAGGCAAGAGACTCCTTCACTATTGATCATTGAAGCCTTCAATCGTTGCAAGGTTGTCCGGATGCTTCACGACAAAAGGAGCTACTTCAAGGATGAGTATTTCTTCAGTTGATATCCAGAGGGCTTCAACCGCTACTAATTGTCCAGCCGTAAGCTTCTTTATCCAATACCTTCATTTCATTAAGCACTCTTTACCCAAGTGACTAACTTTCTTTCTATATCCCTAATAGATATTCCTGAAAGAGACGCAACTCCTGCTCTGGCAAATACTCTAACATTCTTAAAGGGAGTCAATCCTAGTTTTATGAAAACTTCCTTTCTCCTTACGAATACTCGTATGCATCAATATCACCTCCTTTATAATGGAAGGAGCACATAGCCTAATCTAGTTCTTGCTGCAGCAAATTAACTTGCTTACGATCCTTTTGCTCTAGCTCCCGACTCCGACGATGATGCATAAGGGAGTGCATAATGCCAAGGAATCAAAGAAAATCTTGGAGAGGAGGAAGAAAACATAGGATTTGAGAATTTAGAGAAAGAAGAGATATGAGGAAGAGAAAACATAGACAATAGAAGAGACGAAGAAGAGGATGAAGAAGGAGATGAGGGATAATAAGACGAGGATGAAGATGCTAGTGGGTACGAATCATTCGTGGAGACATCCTCTAAAGAAACCCTGGCTACATCGCCTTCCAAACTGAAATGATTAGTCATTAAGTCTTTCCAGCTCATGTTTGAACAACGTCAACACCCTGTCGAAGAGTCAATCCCTCCAACAAGCGCGGCGGATAATATCTTTAGTTCTCTGAGTGATCTTTGGAATCTCTGAACTTCCCTTGGGGAATAAAACTTCGACGGCATTTTAAACTCTAGCCCTTAGGCTTTACTTTTCCTCTGGGAGAAATGCCCCATCCTACCGAGGGTGAAGAAACTTCATCCTTAGAACCCCTTGAACATGGTTCGTTGGTTACTTAGGACACAACAATGCTTCACACATTTCTAGGGTCATAAGCACAAACATTCTGCACTTTTTTCAATCAATGATCCAATTTTGATACAATCCTTCTTCTTTTCAGGTAAAATGGGGAAGAATGGCCTAATGAAGAGACCACATGAAGAAACTGATCAGTATCACTCCCAACCTCTGGGGAGTTCCTATCCTTACCACGACTCTTATCACAAGTCTGAGAATGAGAGGTCGAAGAGGAAGGATAAAGAACGATGTAAAGCTGAGGAAAGGTGGTGTCCCTATGATGAACAAAGCGAACCACACAACCTCTCTTGGCATGACTACTATTCCCATCATCAACAACATTCACCTTCTCAGTCTTTCCATTTCTGCCAATCTTTTTATCCCGCTCTTCCTCCATCTTCTCGACTCCCAACTGCTCTTATCATTGAATGTCCTTGGAGTCCAATCATAGTTTTCCACTAATCCAAATCAGCCAGCCTTTCTCATTCTCAAAGATCACGTAGGGCTAGCATAGAAACATCTTCAAGCAACACTACACTACCTCCTTCTCAAAAGGCCAATCTATTGCCCCCTTTCAAAGATGTAGGCGAACCTTCCAAGGTTTTTCCTAGAAATGGTAAAGTTTGACTTTTAGTTAAAGAATTTCAATGGAGCTTTGTAAATGAGGGTATTAGCAAGAATAAGGAGGTTACAGACCAGTGTTCAATGGAAGAAGTTGACCAAGGGCCTCTTAGATGTTAACCGTGCAAACCGATTACTCTAAAAAGACTCGTATTTTACGTATCAAATGATCATAAAATATTATTTTAAAATTCATAATTGTTCGTATGAGATTATAACATTAGCTAATGTTAGGTAACGACTTTTGGACCCTTAGAATTTTTGTTAGATAGTTTTGATCCTAAGAAATCTCGTAAGACCTATAACTATTTGTAGGAGCCAAACTATAGTTTGAAACCACTTTCAAATGAAAGATACGATGGTTTTCCATTTCCTAGAGCGGTCATGTTAGGATTTTCGACTTACGGTTTAGAAGTTATAGCTGTTTTAAGCTTGGGAAGTGTCTAGGTAGATACGTGGGTAATTAAGCGGTGGTAAGTGTAGCCTATTAACCAAATATGGGATTATGGTTAATAACTGCCTTCTTCAGTAGTCATTAGTCATTTTTCTTGTTTTCTAAATATTCCTTGTTATCCTACCTTTTAGTTAGGCCAGGATATCATGGATTTGGCTAAAGTGGATGGATTGGAAATCGATTACAGTTAAAACTATGGACGATAGTTGAATGGATTCGGATAGACAATGCTCAAAAAATGGCTAAGTATCCAATCAAGGTGTAATTAGTATAAACTGACAAGGAAAGCCCCATGAGGCCATATTTCAAATTTCAAGTCAATTGGAGTTTGTATGCTCGAGTTATGGACAAATCAAGAATTTATTTGGATCGATTTAAAACGATCCATAAAACAGTGTAGATCGACGAAGATTGATCAATATCACAAGATCCATTTAGCCAATTCACTTGAAACTTTCAAAGCGTCAATAAAATGAAGAGTGGAGCTTACAAAAACAACCGCAGGTCAAAATATTGAAATTCAAGGACGATCGATCGTTTTGGCCAAGCCCTAAAAACGATCGGTACGACTCAATGAACGATCCAATTTCAACCAAGATCGATCCATATCTCCTAAGTTACAAGTCAGAATGATCCCATATTTCAGAAGTAGTGTCAAGAGACATATAGGACCCTCCAAAAATGATCTCGAGTCCTAAAGTTGCATTTAGGATTTAGCCGATCGTTTTGGCCAAGTCCTAAAAACGAACGGTGTCTCCCAGTGCATAATAAAAATTTATGCAAAGACTGATCCATATCTCATAATCTACATGTCAGATCGACTTCTTATTTTATGGACAAGTTCAAGAGGCATATGGACCCTCCAGAAACGATCGCTTGTAAATTGGAGGCAAAAATAACGATCGGCTAAACTTTGGTCGATCATTCCAAATCGTCGAGTTAGGTTCGCCGATCATTATAGTGGGCCCCTATGGACCTAGAGAGCCTTCTGCTGAAATCTTAGCGAAATATCTCTTCGTCTCTTCCTATAAATATAGCGGAGTTGGCTCATTGTAAGGGACTTTTTTTGAGGGGGGTTCTCCTTCATCACTACCTATTTCTTCCTCCATTATTTCTCTAAGGCAAAAATAATTGTACTTGTAATCTTATAGTATAAATAAAAGATATTGGAGTGGATGTAGACCGGAGTTTGCCGAACCACTATAAAAATTGTTTTTTCATTTACTTTTCTGCAATCTATTCAGTGATCTGTGAATCTATACTTCTCTGTTTAGATCTAAACATTGGATATTGGTGTTTTCACATACAACAGGGTGTTTGTGACCATTTTTGGTGCAAACATTTTGTTGCTTTCACTGAGAAAGCTAGCCCTCATGAATTTGGAGTTTATATTTGGAATCTACTAGAGAACTTGGAATTAGAGTAATGGTGAAACCATCAACAAGGAGACAGAGAGCGGATGGGAGCCATCATGAAGGGAGTCAGGAGGCTTCCTTAAGAGTTAATCAAACTCGATCTTCATTACCATAGACGAGATGGAAAAGATGATGGAAGCTATGCAAGAAAGGATGCCAAAGAGACAGGAGGAGATGATGCAGAACCTATTCCGATAGATTTGACAAGCTGTAGTGCGAAACCAAGGAAACGGCATAACAGGAAACACTGGAAATATGGATCATGGAGTTGGAGCAGCAGGAGTTGAGGAAATCCAGAATCAGGACCATGGAAACGAAGCTAACCAGATGCAGGATGGAGTGGAATAGCCGGGAGCGGCCCCTGACTAACTAAGAATGATCAGGGTCGATCGATCCATACTTGGGGGCATGCCCCCGGGTCATGCTGAATCGATCCCAAGTAGGATATTGGGCGGTGCCATGCAGTTTGGCGTCGATCAAAATGTGGATGCTCATCTAGAAGAGCAGATTTCACGATTCCCCCTTGGACTCGAGGGGTAGGTTGGAGACAATGATGGAAGACCACCATTGGATGGCAATGGCAGGTTGGCGGAAATGATCAGACGTGCTACGCGAGGAGGATTGGTAAATAAGGATCTAGAAGATGTAAATAGGAGTCCCTTCGCTCCTAATATCAGACAAGCTAGGAATCCACCGGAGTTCAAACTACCAACGCTTGAGCATATGATGGAAAAATAGATCTGTTATTCATCCGACGAGATACATGAGACACATGGAAGTACTAGAGGCATCGGAGGAAGTCATGGCACTGTTCTTCCCCTTGTACTTAATGAATATAGCTACGCTATGGTTCAGATAGTTGGAAAGCGGCTTTACTAGCACATGGATGGAATTGATCGAAAGGTTTATGAGGCAATTTAGGGTTCACATCTCGAGACCCAAAAATGTGATGAGTTTGGCAATACTGAAAAAGAGGACCGGAGAGTCCTTGAGGAGTTTCCTAACATGGTCGGCGGCATCGGTGGATCATCCAGATCCATCCGAGGTTTTGATGGCAACCGTATCTAGAATTGCTGATGGAACGAAGTTCAAGGATTCACTGGCACGGGATCCACCTATGAATCTCGGGGAGTTTTACCATGAAGCAGAAAGGTTCCTGCGGCAAGAAGATGCACGAGCAAACAAACTGGAGGTGAATGCTGTGCAAAGTGAAGGATCATCAGAAGATGTAAACAGGATTGGTAAAGGCAAACGGAAAATGAATGATGGCATTAATGTGTCAAAAAGGCAATGGAGAGAACCAAAATTCTCTTCTAATACAGATTTGACCTAATATCTGGAAAGGATTCATTTGGATACTCGAGGACGCCTTCAGTATCGAAGGCCGGCAAGGAGGGAACCCTCCAAACACGAGCGAGCATTAGGAAAGCACTGCCTATTCCATGAGCTAGATGGGCACAATACTAATGACCGTGGGCATTTAAAGGATATAGTTGAGGAATATGTGAGGAGAGGTCAGTAGCAATGATATAGGAGGACACGGGCTGCGGCGGCGGAACAGGAGCAGCCACCGTCCACCTCGAATGAAAATGGCACTGGATTAAGGCATCATCGTACACTTGTCATCAATTGATTGGGATGGCATGGAATTAGTAATAAATTCCGCAGTAATACGGCGAAGTCACTTACACATGTACGGGCTCGAGGACAAACCCTAGGCATGCTCTGAGATGACAATGAACCGTAATCTCGGGTTTGTGAAATTTTGTTTTTTCTTGTTTACTTCGAACTCTTGTTTTCCTGATATTTTGGTTTATTAGTTTTTTGGTTGCACGGGATCTTATTTTATATTTTTCCAAATGGACTTTGGAATGCTTAAATCTGGATTAATGTAATAAATAACGCAGGTCGTGGTTGTGGCCCCGACCGGAGAGACGGGGTAATAACCGCAAGGTGCGAATCCCTTCGTCGGAGAGCGACAGGATGGATTTGCAAACGAATTAAGTCCTCCACTGGGGATCAAAGTCGGAGAAGGATACCCCATGGATTAAGTCCTCGATTGGGGATCGAGGCTAGAGTAGGATACCCCACGGATCAAGTCCTCGATTGGGGATCGAGGCTAGAGTAGGATACCCCACGGATTAAGTCCTTGAATGAGGATCGAGGTTGGAGAAGGATACCCACAGATTAAATCCTCGATCGGAGAGTCGAGGTCGGAGAATAGAACCCAACAGGTAATAAGTTATGGATTATGCCTGGCAAGGAGTAGGTTGCTTCGCCGGAGAGCGACATAATCAGCCTACTTAGGTTGTCGAGTACGGATTGTGCTCAGCAAGGATCTGGTGAGATCAATGATTTGGATTAGGATAACAACCTGAAGAGTTCATGGATTCAGATATCAGGTTCAAACAGATATGGATTTGGATGTGGACTCGGAGCGGTCCTGGATTTGGATAAAACGATCCAGAGAGATCGGGGATTTGGCTAGTGGATTTGGAATAGATTTGGACCTGGATATTGACTGAGAACAGTCATGGATTACGCTAATGATCCGGAGAAATCACGGAATTGGATTGGCAACGGATTGGATTCTGAATTGGATAATACATCTATCAATGGATTATGGACAACAGATTTTGGATTTATAGCAATTCAAAACACGCCTTCCTACCGAAAGGCATGTTTTGGGGAGCACGTGGTATCCTGCCTTTTCGTTAGGCCGAGATACCATGGATTTGGCAAAAGTGGATGGATTGGAAATCGATTACAGTTGAAACTATGGACGATAGTTGAATGGGTTTAGATGGACAACGCTCAAAAAATAGCTAAGTACCCAATCAAGGTGTAATAATTGTGAAGTGACAAGGAAGGCCCCATGAGGCCACATTTTAAATTTCAAGTCAATCAGAGTTCATATGCTTGAGTTATGGATAAATCAAAAATATATATGGATTGATTTATAACGATCCATAAAATAGTGTAGATCGACGAAGATCTATCAATATCACAAGATCCACAAGACAAATTCACTTGAAACTTTCAGAGCATTAATAAAATGAAGAGTGGAGCCTGTAAAAACGATCGCAGGTCAAAATATTGAAATTCAAGGATGATCGATTGTTTTAGGCCGATCGTTTTGGCCAAGCCCTTAAAACGATCAGTATGACTCAATGAACGATCCAATTTCAACAAAGATCGAACCATA
This sequence comes from Allium fistulosum, assembly GCA_030737815.1. Classification (NCBI taxonomy): domain Eukaryota; kingdom Viridiplantae; phylum Streptophyta; class Magnoliopsida; order Asparagales; family Amaryllidaceae; genus Allium; species Allium fistulosum. The sequence goes on along the minus strand of CM060907.1, from coordinate 590,056,980 downwards.
TCTCCTAAGTTACAAGTCAGAATGATTCCATATTCCAGAAGCAGTGTCAAGAGCCATATGGGACCCTCCAAAAATGATTGTGAGTCCTAAATTTGCATTTAGGATTTAGCCGATCGTTATTGGCCGATCGTTTTGGCCAAGTCCTAAAAACGGTCGATGTCTCCCAGTGCATAATCCAATTTCAGCAAAGATTGATCCATATCTCACAATCTACAGGTCGGATTGACTTCATATTTTAAGGAAAAGTTCAAGAGACATATAGGCTTTCCAGAAACGATTGCATGTAAATTGGAGGCACGGCTAACCTTTGGTCGATCGTTCCAAATCGCCGATTAGGTTTTCCGATTGTTATGGTGGGCCCCTATGGATCTAGAGAGCCTTCTGCCGAAATCTTTGTGAAATATTTCTTCGTCTCTCCCTATAAATACATCAGACTTGGCTCATTGCAAGGGACTTTTTTTTGGGGGGATTTCCTTCATCACTACCTATTTCTTCATCCATTATTTCTCTAAGGAAAAAACAACTATACTTGTAATCTTATAGTATAAATAAAAGATTCTTGGATTGGATATCGGCCGAAGTTTTCCAAACCACTGTAAAAATTATTTTTTCATTTACTTTTCTGCAATCTATTTAGTGATCTGTGAATCTATACTTCTCTATTCGGATCTAAATATTGGATATTGGTGCTTTCACATATAACAGGGTGTTTGTGACCATTTTTGGTGCAAACATTTTAGTGATTTCACTAAGAAAGCTAGCCCCCGCGAATTTGGAGTTCATATTTAGAATCAACTAGAGAACTTGGAATTAGAGTAATGGTGAAACCATCAACAAGGAGACAGAGTGCGGATAGGAGCCATCATGAAGGGAGTCAGGAGGCTTCCTCAAGAGCTAATCAAACCTCAATCTTCATTACCAGAGACGAGATGGACACAATGATCGGTGCTATGCAAGAAAGGATGCCAAAGAGACAGGAGGAGATGATGCAGAACAAACTCCGACATATTGGACAAGCTAGAGCGCTAAACCAAGGAACGACATAGCATGAAACATTGGAAATATGGATCATGGAGTTGGAGCAGCAGGAGCTGAGGAAATCCAGAATCAGGACCAAGGAAATGAAGCAAACCGGATGTAGGATGGGGTGGAACAGCCAGGAGAGGCCCCTGACCAACCAAGAATGATCAGGGCTGACCGATCCTTACTTAGGGTCATGCCCCGTGTCATGCTGGATCGATCCCAAGCAGGATACCAGGCGGTGCTGTGCAGTTTGGCATCGATCGGAATGTGGATGCTCGTCTAGAAGAGCAGATCTCAAGATTCCCCCTTGTACTCAAGGGGCAGGTTGGAGAAAATGATGGAAGACCACCACTGGATGACAACGACAGGTTGGTGGAAATGATCAGACGAGCTATGAGAGGAGGATTGGTAAATAGGAATCTAGAAAATGTAAATAGGAGTCCCTTCGCTCCTAATATCAATCAAGTTAGTAATCCACCGGAGTTCAAACTACCAATGCTTGAGACATATGATGGAAAAACTGATCCGTTGTTCATCTGACGAGATACATAAGACACATGGAAGTACTGGAGGCATCGGAGGAAGTCATGGCACTGCGCTTCCCCTTGTATTTAACGGATATAGCTGCGCTATGGTTCAGACAGTTGGAAAGCGGCTTTACTAGCGCATGGACGGAATTGATCGAAAGGTTTATGAGGCAATTTAGGGTTCACATCTCATGATCCAAAAATGTGATGAGTTTGGCAACACTGAAAAAGAGGACCAGAGAGTCCTTGAGGAGTTTCCTAAAGCGGTTTAATGCCGCCGCGACATCGGTGGATCGTCCTGATCCGTCCATGGTTTTGATGGCAGCTGTATCTGGAATTGCTGATGGCATGAAGTTTAAGGATTCACTGGCACAGGATCCACCTATGAATCTCGGGGAGTTTTATCATGAAGCAGAAAGGTTCCTGCGACAGGAAGACGCACAAGCAAACAAACCGGAGGTGAATGCTACGAAAAGTGGAGGATCATCAGGAGATGTAAACAAGAATGATAAAGGCAAACGAAAAATGAATGATGGCATTAATGTGTTGAGGAGGTAATGGAGAGAACCAAAATTCTCTTCTTACACAGGTTTGACCGAATATCTGGAAAGGATTTATTTGGATACTCGAGGATGCCTTCAGAATCGAGTGGGTATCAGGAAAGCATTGCCTATTCCATAAGCTATATGGGCACAATACAAATGACTGTAGGCATATAAAGGATATAGTTGGGGAATATGTGAGGGGTGGTCAGTTGCGACGATACGTGAGGACACCGGCTGTGGCGGTGGAATAGGAGCAGCCACCGTCCACCTCGAATGAAAATGGCACTGGATTAAGGCATCATCGTCAACTTGTCATCAATTGATTGGGATGACACAGAAATAAGTAATGAACTCCGTAGTAATACAGCGAAATCACTTACACATGTACGGGATTGAGGATGGTCCCTAGGCATGCTCTAAGATGATAATGAACCGTAATGCTCGGGTTTGTGAAATTTTGTTTTTTCTTGTTTACTTCGAACTCTGGGTTTCTTGATATTTTGGTTTATTAGGTTTTTGGTTGTACGGGCTCTTATTTTATATTTTTTCAAATGGACTTTGGAACGATTAAATATGGATTAATGTAATAAATAACACTGGTCGAGGTTGTGGCCCCGACCAGAGAGACGGGGCAATAACCGCAAGGTGCGAGTCACTTCATCGGAGAGCGACATGATGGATCGCACACAGATTAAGTCCTCGACTGGGGATCGAGGTCGGAGTAGGGTACCCCATGGATCTAGTCCTTGATTGGGGATCGAGGCTAGAGTATGATACCCCATGGATTAAGTCTTTGACCGGGGATCGAGGCTGAAGAAGGATACCCACGGATAAAGTCCTCGACCGGAGAGTCGAGGCTGGAGAATAGAACCCAATAGGTCATCAGTTATGGATTATGCCTGGCAAGGAGTAGGTCTTTTCTTGTTTGCTTCGAACTCTGGTTTTCCTGATATTTTGGTTTATTAGGTTTTTGGTTGTATGGGCTCTTATTTTATATTTTTCCAAATGGACTTTGGAATGCTTAAATCTGGATTAATGTAATAAATAACACAGGTCACGATTGTGGCCCCGACCGGAGAGATGGGACAATAACCACAAGCTGCGAGTCCCTTCGTCGGAGAGCGACATGATGGATCGCACACGGATTAAGTCCTCGACTGGAGATTGAGGCCGGAGTAGGATACCCCATGGATCAAGTCCTTGATTGGGGATCGAGGCCAAAGTATGATACCCCATGAATTAAGTCCTTGACCGGGGATCGAGGCTGAAGAAGGATACCCATGGATTAAGTCCTCGACCAGATAGTCGAGGCCGGAGAATAGAACCCCATAGGTCATCAGTTATGGATTATGCATGGCAAGGAGTAGGTCGTTTCGCCGGATCTGGTGAGATCAATGATTTGGATTAGGATAACAACCCGAAGAGTTCATGGATTCAGATATCAACTTCAAATAGATATGGATTTGGATGTGAACCCGGAGCGGTCCTGGATTTGGATAAAACGATCCGGAGAGATTGTGTATTTGGCTAATGAATTTGGAATGGATTCGGTACTAGATATCGACTGAGAACAATCATGGATTTCGCTAATGATCCGGAGTGATCACAGAATTGGATTGGCAACGGATTGGATTCTGGATTGGATAATATGGCTATCAACGGATTATGGACAATAGATTTTGGATTTGTAGCAATTCAAAAAATGGCTAAGTACCCAATCAAGGTGTAATAAGTATGAAGTGACAAGGAAGGCCCCATGAGGCCACATTTCAAAGTTCAAGTCAATTGAAGTTCGTATGCTCGAGTTATGGACAAATCAAGAATTTAAATGGATTAGTTTAGAACGATCCATAAAACAATGAAGATCGACGAAGATCTATCAATATCACAAGATTCACAAGACGAATTCACTTGAAACTTTCAGAGCATCAATAAAATGAAGAGTGGAGCCTACAAAAATGATCGTAGGTCAAAATATTGAAATTCAAGGATGGTTGATCGTTTTAGGCCGATTGTTTTGGCCAAGCCCTAAAAACGATCGGTACGACTCAATAAACGATCCAATTTCAACCAAGATCGATCCATATCTCCTAAGTTACAAGTCAGAATGATTCCATATTTCAGAAGTAGTGTCAAGAGACATATGGGACCCCCCCCAAAACCATCGCAAGTCCTAAAGTTGCATTTAGGATTTAGCCGATTGTTTTAGCCAAGTCCTAAAAACAATCAGTGTCTCCCAGTGCATAATCCAATTTCAGCAAAGATTGACTTCATATTTTAGGGACAAGTTCAAGAGGCATATGGGACCCTCTAGAAACGATCCCATGTAAATTGGAGACGAAAATAATGATCGGCTAAACTTTGGCCGATCGTTCCAAATCGTCGAGTTAGGTTCGCTGGTTGTTATGGTGGGCCCCTATGGACCTAGAGAGCCTTCTTGCAAAATCTTAGCGAAATATCTCTTCATCTCTCCCTATAAATACAGCGGACTTGGCTCATTGCAAGGGACTTTTTTGGGGTCTCTCCTTTATCACTACCTATTTCTTCCTCCATTATTTCTCTAAGGCAAAAGCAACTTTACTTGTAATCTTACAGTATAAATATAAGTTTATTTGAGTGGATGTAGGCTTGAGTTTGCCAAACCACTATAAAACTTGCTTGTTCATTTACTTTTCTGCAATCTATTTAGTGATCTGTGAATCTATACTTCTCTTTTTGGATCTAAATATTGGTTATTGGTGCTTTTACATACAGCAGGGTGTTTGTGACCATTTTTGGCCCAAACATTTCCAAACCTCCATTAATCCTAATTAGACAAATATGCACTATTTTCTTCTTTAATTAGCACTTTATATGGTGTGAGAGTGGTTGCCCTTTGTATGGATCGATGAATAAACTTGCTCAAAACGTGTTCCGGTTGAAAATGTCATTCTTGGAGATCTAGTGGAGCTACAAAACAAGTTGTAGGTTTTATGGATTTGAACTGATGATGCTTTAGTGGAGTTAAAATCATGTCAGCAGTAAAGGTCAAATTAGTTCGGTGGTGGTTGCAAAACATGTCGGTGTGAGGTGACTTGGTGGAATTTGGAGTATTGCTTTGGACCAAGGGTGTTAGAATGCGGAGGGCGCTTCAGGTTTTTAAAAGAATGATGAAAGATTTTCATTCCTGGAATTAAGAAAATCTAGTTAAGGGATCATGTCGGCATGGACATGATGACTTTGGGCATCTTGGAGTGTGACTTTGGGATCAAGAGATTAGAGCTTCGATCCGACATAGGATGACGAGAGCAATTGATATCAAGATATAGGAAAATTGCAGCTATGTAAACAAGTCGTCACAAACTTGATTCACTTCGAGGTAAGTACATGACAACTTCAGAAAAATAAAAGGGTGTTTCAGGGTACCAAGGAAAGATGAGAGATTTGGGTTGGATAAATACTTTACCAATTTTTAGGTTAATTAAATAGATCATATCGGCACTGACATGATTGGGGGTTGGCTAACCATGGTCAATTTTGGTAGAGGCAATGGTGATGCCTTGGGAAGCGTGTTTTGTGGGTTCATTAGTTCATTCGTTTGGCGTTCAATTTCGATGTTAAGACATGACGAAGAATGACTTTAGCGATGATGCAACGCTTTGAGATGGTGACTTTAGAACTTCAACGAGGTAACTCTACAACTTATGATGGATGTATAGAAATGCTCCTAATTTTAATGAAGCAAGGCATTTGGTTGGGAACCTCTAGTGGGAAGTGTATGTATGGGACTAGGGTAGTCCGAGAAGGCATGTTCAATAAGGTGAAGTGATGTGATGGGGCATGAATATTCCAAGTCAAGTCATGTGCTGAAGGGTTCGCTAATAACTCTGGATATGGGTGTTTAATGGGGCAATGGTATACGAGGATGCTCAACTGTGCACCTTGGACCATGAGATGTTCTAGCCTGCCCTGAGAGAACGCAGTACCAATGAGCTAGGTATGTGATCGAACATGAAATTCAATCACAATATGAGGTGTGCCGGCCTGAGGGCTTTTCATGTAAGTTATCATATATCCAAGAGACCTTGGCGGTGGTCGTAGCAAAGCAAAGTTTTGGTGATGATCGTGGTGAAGTGAGACTTTTAGAAAGTCGTGGAGACATGGGACCTTGGTGATAGTTCTGGCGATAGGATACCCTAATGATGGTTGTTGTTGCATGTTTACCTTGTGTTTGTTTGATTGCAATGATTGGTATGACTGCTACATGATAGGTGGATGTCTTGATGTAGGTATTCCTAAGTTAGGTACTCGAACACCCATATTATACTTAGTGTAGTATACTCTTATGATGTAGTGGATAATGTAGCATATATAGTGTTATGTGCTAACTTGTTGGATGCAGGGCAAGTATGATTCCTCATACTTTGTGCCTCTATTTTACTGTATCAACTTTTATCATACCTTGAGATTATTTATTACTCACACCAGGCTGTTGTTTGACTCGAGGTTTTATCTTTTGTTTCTTATTATCTCTGTAACATCCATCTACTTGGAGGCCCAAAACTAACGACTACGGATGTTGCAGTCATCCATAGTTATTAATCCTTGGCGACCAAATATGGCGGTGTTAGATTCATTGATACACAGAAACACATGAATATGGAAAAAATTTAAAACTTCAAACAAAATCACATTCCATATCAAAACATTTTCAATTCATTACATAATCCCATAATCACAAATCACATTCAAAGAAAATATATTTATTACAACATACGCCAAGAGCGACATATGAAGATGCCTCCATGGATGATCAAAGTATATACATGCAATATAAAAAAATTTCCATTACAAACAACACAGTGCAATCAAAAGAAAGAGAACTCTAAATAGCTATCATGCCTTCTGCACGTCTCGGGAAGCTTTATTCGTCTAAAGAGGTACCTGAAAACCTCAACTCTCAAACTACTCAAAATCAATTGAGTACCCGAGAGTTTAAGGGGAAAACATAAACTTAGAGTCAGACATAAAGCCTAATATGAATAATAATCTTCCATTTCAAATCATTTACATATCTAGTGAGACCACGCCGCTTAGTGGAACAGGTTTTCCCCTCACTAGTATCTTAAAACCTTAATAAAACCATATACTATGCTCCTGCATCCACAATGGTTAAAACATTTCAAAATAGTATAAAACGATGATATGCAAAACAAATGAATCAACTCTAGATTACCCATCCCCATTCATTTTTGACTATCTGTCTCAATTATAGTTTCTAGAATTACTATTAAACTATTAGTTTTCATGGGCTAACTAATAACTGGTAAAATATTTAAGGACTATCTGTCCAATTACATAGTTTTCATGGGGTCACTAAGAACCTATTGGTAACTCCAATACCTTTACTCTTATCCTAGTTTTCATGGGTCGACTAGGAAACTATTGGTGACCCCAATATCCTTTCTTCTTACCCTAGTTCTCATGAGCTGACTAGGAACCTATTGACATCTGCCAATATCTTAATCCGGATATAGTTTTCATGGGCTAACTACAAACCTACTGGCCCATGCCAGTATCAAATCATAGTTTTCATGGGCTTACTATGAACCTGTCTTTTTGACATCTTCCATTATACATAATTTTCATGGGCTAACTATGAACCTATTGGCCCCTGCTAATATTGTTTCCTATACACAATTTTGATGGGCTTACTGAGAACCTATTGGCCCATGCCAATATCTTTCTTTTGTATTTCAGCATCCTATATTCTAATCTTCCAGACCTCCTGGATGCAATTCTACTCATTCAGGAGTTTAATTAATTTATATTCACTACTGGGTTAACCTAACTGGTTCTTCTACCCTTTATCCCCAAAATGCAGTTATGGGTGAAGCAAACATAACAACATAGCAATACCACTCCTGTGCGTTTAATAACTTCATTAAAGAAAGCTTCTTCTCAAAACCATTACAAAAACTCCTTTAATTTAGCCATGGGTTTTTCCTTTCAAAAATTTGAGTTTGGGTTACAAAAAATTTCGAAACCTTCGAAACCTTGCTTTTGACTTCATAGAATGATCTCCTTCAAAAGCATTAAAATCTACCTTTAAAACATTAGGCTCCCACGTTTTTAATACTTTAAAACCTTCCTTTCGAAACCTTTCGATTGTATTAAAGTATTAACATTTAACTTTAGAAGCATAGCTTCGAAACCAGTCTAAAGTACCCCTTTCGACACCATTGGAAGTAACCCTTCCGAAATCATTGAAAGTCCCCCTTTCGAAAGCATTGGGTTTATACTTAAACCATTGTTCGGGTCAAAGTGAATATAGGCGAAAGTAACTCATTCGAAACCATCCTTTCGAAACCTTTTAAAAACTATTTCGAAACCTTTTAAAAACTCTTTCGAAACCTTTTAAAAACCCTTTCGAAACCTTTTAAAAACTCTTTTGAAACCACATACTTTGACTCCTTCAAAGGCTAAAACAAAACAAAGGCAGATGCTTCTCTTTTAAAAACAAACCAAGATAGCGACTCCTTCAGAAGCTATGCTTTCGACACCTTACCTTTCGCCTTCCTCCAATGCACTACGTACCATCTTTGAGATACCTTGTGTATTGGTTTCGGCTTAGTCGGTTTCGACTAGGTTAAAGGCGAAAGCTTCTGTGTCGAAAGGTACTTCCCAAAGTAGGTGAAACCCTCTTTTCTGAGTAAACCTGGTTTAGTTCTTCTTAAAGTAAACTTTTCTCTAACTAACGTGCCATGTGTCAACACCAGATTGGTTGCCTTAACTTTTTCAAAATCTTTTCCAAAATAACTGCCGCTAATTTCAGATCTAAACCATGGTTAAGTTAATCAATTAAGCCCTTTCATTAAACAAAACCAATTTTTGCAAAGAAGTCCCTCTTCTAAAATAATTTAATTTGCATAACAAATCACTTTAAAAAAATCCCCAAAAATTCCAGAAATTCATTTTAATCATGTTATCTAACATTCCAAAATTCCAGACCCAAATTCTTAATATATTTTCCAAAATAAATTTATAAACCCAAATAGCCATATTTTTCTTTGAAAATTCATAAGTAATTCCCCTCAGCTTGGAAAATTAGAAAAATTGAAACCCAATTCCAAAATCATGTTTCTCATAACATAAAATTTTCCCATGACATTTGAACATCATTAAATCTCGGTTTTACCCTAAAACCGTGTATAACCTCTTTTAAACAATCTCATTTAAACCATATAAATCATAAATCAAGCATATCATCATCCAGTATATCATAAAAAAACGTATTTACCCTTAAATCTGAAAACATATGATTTAAACCAAAATAGAAATGGAATTTTTATTTTACTTGATTAAGATAAGGAGATTGGATTGAGATTGATTTCCCTTGAGCTTGATTCTCTAGCTTTTAATTTGTATTCCTCTTGTTCTCTTAATGGTTGGCCTTCCTTAAGCTTTTTGGTTTGCATTTCAAAATGATGTGAGTAAAAAATGAAATGTTAGGAATGAAATATATATGGGTAAGGGTTATGGGAAAATTTCCTAATACACCCTTATGTAGTTTAATTAACCAAAACCATTCTTAAGCCCATTAATCTTTTTTTAAGCACAGCCTTATTGTATTTATTCAAATCTCAACCCCCTTATCACTTTGCATTTACATTATTCCATTTAATTTATCTAATTAAATCTCCTGAATAATGTTATAAAAAATCCGAGGTGTTACAGGCTCCCCTCCTTAAAGAATTTCGTCCTCGAAATTCAGTAAGGACTAAATACTAAACATATCAATCATCTGTAACGACTCCTAACACCTATACTATTCTACCTGACTAGGAATTATCTATATAAATCTAATATAGACATACCCTCAAAGTAGATCAGGATAAGTATCTCGAATCCTATCCTCTGTCTCCCAAGTACAGTCCTTCTCGTTGTCGCTCCACTAAACTTTCACCAACTTGATTGTCTTGCTTCTCAATCTTTTCTCGTCTCTTGCAACAACTCGAACTGGTTGTCTAAAAATGGTTAAATTAGGCTCTACTACTAGATCTTCCAACCCTATTGGAGAAATAGTAGCCTTTGGATCATGCACATACTTGCGAAGATGAGACACATGAAATACATTATGGACACCTTCAAAATTGCTCGGCAACTCTACTCTATACGCGAGCTTTCCAATCCTTTCTAAAATTTGGAATGGACCACCATATCTCGGTGCCAGTTTCCCTGACTTCCCGAACCGTACCACACCCTTCATCGGTGATGCCTTTATGAAAAACACTATCTCCAAATGAGAACTCTAGTTCCTTACACCTTTTATCTGCATAACTCTTCTATCTGGATTGAGCTTCCTTCATCCGTTCTCGGATCAACTCAATCTTTTCTGATGCCTCTCTAACCAAATATGGACCTAAGACCAATCTGTCTCCAGTCTCCAACCAACATACTGGTGATTTGCATGGCCTTCCATACAAAGCTTCAAAAGGCGCCATTCGTATACTGGTCTGATAACTATTATTATTGGAAAACTCAAACAAATGCAGGTGATCCTCCCAAGATCAACCAAAATACAACACACAAGCTCTCAACAAATCCTCGAGCACTTTATTGACTCTCTCTGTCTGCCCATCTGTCTGTGGGTGATATGCGGTACTCATCTTGAACTTAGTGCCTAACACATCTTGTAGTCTCTTCCAGAATTCGCTAGTGAATAAAGCATCTCTGTCGATGACTATGCTACTAGGAACTCCATGAAGTCTAATTATTTTCTTTATGAAAAACTTCGCTAAAACAGTTGTCGTCCTGGTCGATTTTATTGCAATGAAATGCGCACTCTTGGTCAACCTGTCCACAATAACCCATATACTCTCATTTCCTCTGCTTGACCTTGGCAACCTATCTATAAAATCCATGAATATCGAATCCCATTTCCAAACTGGAATCTCTAGAGGCTGAAGTAATCCACTCGGCTTTTGATGTTCGGCCTTCACTTGTTGACAGTTTACACACTGCCTAACCCATAAGCCAACATCCATCTTCATGCCTTCCCAATAGAAGATTCTCTTTGTATCTTGATACATCTTGGTCTCTCCAGGATGAATTGTAAACTTGGGTCTATGACATTCCTCAAGAACTTCTCTCCTCAAGTTCTCCACATCTGGAACACATAACCATCCCTTCTTTCTTAACATCCTCTTTAGTCAAGACAAAAACCGTTCAAATCATCGACCTCAGTTCCAACCTCAAGCCTTCTGATCCTCTCAGCTAATATTGGATCCTCCTTCTGCTTAATAGCAATTCTCTCGATCAACACTGGTCGAACTTCTAAACACGACAACATAGAGATACTCTAATTAGAACTAGCAGTCGATATTAATTACACACCACAACTGACCAAAGATTCTAGATCCTTCTATTCTACAACATAGCCAACACCACATTCTGATCTCTTATGTTAAGACGATCCGCTACCTTATTACCTTTTCCCGATGTATACTCTATACCAAAATCATAAGCAGCCAAAAATTCCAGCCATCTCTAATGTCGCATATTCAACTCTTTTTGAGAGAATGGATATCTTAAAGACTTATGGTCGGTATACAACTCAAATCTCCCCCTAAGAGATAATGCCTCCAAATCTTCAAGGCAAAATCACCGCTACCAACTCCAAATCATGAGTAGGATATCTCACTTCATGCGGTCTAAGCTGTCTAGATGCATAGGCAATAACCTGCCCCTCTGCATCAATACTGCTCCCAATCCAGTCCCACATGCATCAGTATGTACCACAAACCCTTGGTTTCCATCTGGAACTACTAACACTGGAGCATTGGTCAACAAATGCTTTAACTTAAGGAATGTTTCCTCACATTTGTCGGACCAAACAAACTTCACTTCCTTCCTAGTAAGCTTAGTCAAAGGCGCTGTTATCCGTGAGAATCCTTGATGAATCTCTGGTAATAGCCAGCAAGTCCAAGAAAACTTCTAATCTCGATCACCATCTCTGGTCTTTTCCAATTGTTCACAGCTTCGATCTTATCTAGATCAACTGACAACCCTTTCTCTGAAACCACGTGACCAAGAAACTTAACCTCTTTCTTCCAAAACTGACACTTGGAAAACTTCGCCTGTAGCTAATTCTATCTCAGCGTCTCAAGCACCACTCTAAGATGATCTTTTTGCTCTCTTTCATCCTTAGAGTATACCAAAATGTCATCTATAAACACCAACACGAATCTATCCAAATACTCTCGGAAGACTCGGTTCATCAAATCCACAAAGAAAGTAGGTGCATTAGTCAATCCGAATGGCATTACTAACCATTCAAACGAACCATATCTAGTTTGAAATGCTGTCAAAGGAATGTTGTCCTCTACCACTCTCAACTGATGGAACCCCGTTGCCAAATCTAACTGGTAAAACACTCTGGCTCCACTTAGCTGATCAAACAGATCATCTATTCTTGGCAAAGGATACTTATCCTTTATCGTCCTTTCGTTTAGCTTACGATAGTCGATACACATCCTCAATGACCCATCCGGTTTCTTCATGAATACCGCGGCCGTTGCCTAAGGCGAACTGCTTGGTTTAATAAAATTCCTTCCTTCTAGATCCACTAGCCGCACCTTCTATTCCTTCATCTTAGTCGGTGTCATCCTACTAGGTGGTCTACTCACAGGTTTAGCTCCTGGCACAAGATCTATCCGAAACTCAATAGCTCGTTTCAGTGGTAGTCCTGTGACTGGCCCAAAGACATCTGCAAACTCTTTTGCTATTCGAACCTGACTTAGCTCTTCTCCCACTTCCACTGCACTTAACAAAGCACAACTACTCCGATCGGAATTCTCTACTGAGAATATAATTCGGTTATGACTTTCAGGGTGTCTCAAAGATATCTCCCCATCCTGGCAAAATATCCTAGCCTCATACCTTCTCAACCAATCCATACCCAAAATGATTTCAAAATCTACGAAATTGTAAACATACATCATGCAAACTTATGGCCTAACAAATCAAGTTCTAACTGGTCGGATCTCATCCCCAGAGTTGCATACCCTCCTATTGGATTCGCAACCCTTAAGGAAGTAACAAGGTATGTGGGTTCTAAGCATAACCTATCAACCAAACACTGGTATATAAATGAATGTGATGCACCGGTATCAAAAAGTATCCTAACTGGTATACTCTGAATCAAAAATGTACCTTCCATAATAGTCTTTCCTTTATCAGCTGTAGTAGGCTTAGCTGATGATCCTACATCAAAGACCTTCCATTTGTCCGCCCTGACTGGCTCTGGACACTGGTTCTTATAATGCCCCACTTGATCATAGTTGAAGCACTTCACATTCTTCTTATCCGCAGCCTTCTTCCCCTTGCCTGATTGACATTCATTTACATAATAACCTTCTTGTCACATTTGTAGCACACCAACTCGGCCTTTTCCTTCTTGTCACATTTGTAGCACACCAACTCGGCCTTTTCCTTCTTGGCAGCATCCCCTTTCTGGGCTCCCTTCTTCTTAAAGAATTTCCTCTTCTTTCCCTGAGGACCCTTACTGGCTTCTCTCTAGCAGAAACATCAAGCATTCTTCATGGCGAGTGACCATCTCCACCACCACATTACAAGGTTATTGGATATGGTTCATGGTCATTTTAGCAAGCTCAGGTCTCAGTCCTCGAGTGAACCTTTCACTCCTTCTAACATCAGTGTCAACCATAGCATATCCATATCGAGACAGCTCAACAAACTTAGCAGCGTACTCGATTACCGACATCTCTCTTTGAACTAGATCCATGAATTTCCTCATCAATGCCGACTTAGGAACCTTAGATAAAAACCTCTGCTCAAACCTCCTTTTGAAATCTACCCATGTCAGCTCTTCTTTTGGAACTCCGGTAGTCACACTATTCCACTAGTGGAGCGCTACCCCTTGCAACTGCCTAGAGGCCAGCCACCTCTTTTGCCCATCATCCAAGCCTAGATCAATAAAGATCCTCTCACAATGCAATAGCCAATTCTCAACTTCTACAGCATCCTCTGTTCCCACAATAGCTTTCCACCCAAACTGGTGTAGTCTCCGCTCAACTTAGCATAGTTATTCCCAACTGGAGCCATGGGAATTGCTTCTCCAACATTACCAGCAACCCCAGCTTGCAAAATATTGCCCAACAACCGATACACCATCCTCGCATCTATTGGCGGATTTCCAGCACCTACAGTGGCTTCAGCATTTGGGATAGCATTAGCCTGTCGACCTTGATTCCTCATGGTATTAGGTCGAGCATTTCTATTGGTTGTGGTGCTTCCTCCACCTAGGTTTCCTCTTTCGTTTCCTGCTTCCATATCTTATTTCTAATAAATCTGCATACGAGCCTTAGTAAGATACAAAAGAACGCTCTAAGAGAGAGGGGAACACGTACTTATATATACCAAATACATGAACGTTATTATAGCGTTAACCCAAACCCCGATGATATTTCTGATTCATTGGAATTATGTTTGAAAATATTTTAGGTTTAACTTTCATTTAAAGTTTCATAAACCTATACTCTGATACAAACTTTTAACATCCCCCTACTTGGAGGCCCAAAACTAAAGGCTAGGGATGCCGCAGTTATCCAAAGCTATTAATCCTCAGCGACCAAATACGGCGGTGTTAGATTCATTGATACGCAGAAACACATGAATATGGAAAAAATTTAAAACTACAAAAAAATCACATTCTATATCAAAACATTTTCAATTCATTACATAATCCCATAACCGCAAATCGTGTTTAGAGAAAATATATTTATTACAACATATGCTAAGAGTGACTTATGAAGATGCCCCCTTTGATGATCAGAGTATATATAGGCAATATAACAACTTAGTAATTACAAACAACATAGCAAAATCAAAAGAAAGAGAACTCTAAATAGCTATCATGCATCCTGCACATCTCCGGAAGCTTTATTCGTCTAAAGAGTTGCCTGAAAAACTGAACTTTCAGACTACTCAAAATCAATTGAGTACCCAAGAATTTAAGGGGAAAACATAAACTTCGAGTCAGACATAAAGCATGGTATGAATAATAATCTACCATCTCAAATCATTTAGATATCTAGTAAGAACACGTCGCTTAGTGGAACGGGTTTTCCCCTCACTAGTATCTTAAAACCTTTATAAAACCATATAATGTGCTCCTACATCCACAATGGTTAAAACATTTCAAAACAGTATAATATAATGATATGCAAAAGAAAAGAATCAATTTTGATTACCCGTCCCCATTCATTTTTGACTATCTATCTCAATTATAGTTTCTAAGATTACTATTAACCTATTAGTTTTCATGGGCAAACTAATAACCAGTAAAATATTTAAGGACTCCCTATCCAATTACATAGTTTTCATGGGATCACTAAGAACCTATTAGTAACTCCAATACCTTTACTCTTATCCTAGTTTTCATGGGTTGACTAAGAACCTATTGGTGACCCCAATATCCTTTCTTCTTACCCTAGTTCTCATGGGCTGACTAGGAACCTAGTGACATCTATCAATATATTAATCCGGATATAGTTTTCATGGGCAAACTACAAACCTATTGGCCCCTGCTAGTATCAAATCATAGTCTTTATGGGCTTACTGTGAACCTGCCTTTCTGACACTTACTTTTTACATAGTTTTCATGGGCTAACTATGAACCTATTGGCCCCCGCTAATATCTTTTCCTATACACAGTTTTCATGGGCTTACTGAGAACCTATTGGCCCCTGCCAATATCTTTCTTTTATATTTTAGCATCCTATATTTTGATCTTCCTGACCTTCTGGATGCAATTCTACTCATTCAGGAGTTTAATCAATTTATATTCACTACTAGGTTAACCTAACTAGTTCTTCTACCCTTTATCCCCAAAATGCAGTTATGGGTCCATTATAATGTGAACATATTTATATTTGAAGAAGTAAACATAACAACATAACATTACCACTCCTGTGGGTTTAATAACTTTATTAAAGAAATCTTCTTCTCAAAACCATTACAAAAACTCATTTAATTTAGCCATGGTTTTTTCCTTTCAAAAATTTGAGTTTGGGTTACAAAAACTTTCGACACCTTTGAAACCTTGCTTTTGACTTCATAGGATGATCTCCTTCGAAAGCATTAAAATCTACCTTTAAAACATTAGGCTCCCGCCTTTTTAATACTTTAAAACCTTCCTTTCGAAACCTTTCGATTGTATTAAAGTATTAACATTTAACTTTAGAAGCATAGCTTCGCAACCAGTAGAAAGTACCCCTTTCGACACCATTGGAAGTAACCCTTCTGAAATCATTGAAAGTCCCCCTTTCGAAAGCATTGGGTTTATACTTCAAACATTATTTGGATCAAAGTGAATATAGGCGAAAGCAACTCATTCGAAACCATCTTTTTCATACATAAAACTATTGGGGAAACATGATGCGTCGGCACCATCCTTTCGAAAGCATAAAACATCCGGGTAAAATAGTGGAAGGTTGGTTTCAAAACCCCTTTTGAAACCTTTGCCTTCAAAACTCCTAACCCCTTTCAAAAGCTATAGGAAGTGACTTAAACTTATAAAACAAAGTACCTTTCGACAGCATTGATATCTTCAATACCATCGAAAGGCTTGGGAACGGCAGCAGGGCTTCAACTAGGTCGGAACCCCTTCTTTCAAAACATTCTTTTTTAAGTAAAGAAACCCTGTCGAAAGCAAACTCAAGTTAATGGAACCCTTTAAAAAACTTTTTAAAAACTCTTTCAAAACCATATACTTTGACTCCTTCGAAGGCTAAAACAAAATAAAGGCAGGCGGTTCACTTTTAAAAACAAACCTAGGTAGCAACTCCTTCAGAAGCTATGCTTTTGACACCTTACCTTTCGCCTTCCTCCAATCCACTACGTACCATCTTTGTGATACCTTGTGTATTGGTTTCAGCTTAGTAGGTTTCGACTAGGTTGAAGGCGAAAGCTTCTATGTCAAAAGTTTCCTCCCAAAGTAGGCGGAACCCTCTTTACTGAGTAAACCTGGTTTAATTCTTCTTAAAGTAAACTTTTCTCTAACTAACATGCCACGTATCAACACTAGATTGGTTATCTTAACTTTTTCAAATTATTTTTCAAAATAATTGCAACTAATTTCAGATCTAAACCATGGTTAAGTTAATCAATTAAGTCCTTCCATTAAACAAAACCAATTTTTACAAAAAAGTCCCTCTTCTAAACTAATTTAATTTGCATAGCAAATCACTTGGAAAAATCCCCAAAAATTCTAGAAATTCACTTTAATCATGTTATCTAACATATTTCAAACTCAAATTCTTAATATATTTTGCAAAATAAATTTATAAACCCAAATAACCATATTTTCCTTTGAAAATTCATAAGTAATTCCCCACGGCTTGGAAAACTACAAAAATCAAAACCCAATTCCAAAATCATATTTCTCATAGCATAAAATTTTCCCATGGCATTTGAATAGCATTAAATCTCGGTTTTACCCTAAAACCATGTATAACCTCTTTTAAACAATCTTGTTTAATCCATATAAATTATAAATCAAGCGTATCATCATCCAATATATCCTAAAAATTGAATTTACCTTTAAATCTGAAAACATATGATTCAGACCAAAATAGAGATGGAATTATTGTTCACCTTGATTAAGATAAGGAGATTGGATTGAGATTGATTTCCCATAAACTTGATTCTCTAGCTTTTAATTTGTATTCCTCTTGTTCTCTTAATGGCCGACCTTCCTTAAACTTTTTGGTTTGTGTTTTAAAATGATGTGAGTAAGGAATGAAATGGTAGGAATGAAATATATATGGGTAAGGGTTATTGGTGGAAAATTTCCTAATATATCCTTATGTAGTTTAATTAACCAAAAACCATTCTTAAGCCCACTAATCATTTTATAAAGCATGGCCTTATTATATTTATTCAAACCTCAACCCCCTTATCACTTTACATTTACATTATTCTATTTAATTTATCTAATTAAATCTCCTAAATAATGTTATCAAAAATTAGGGGTGTTACAATCTCGTGTACTCTTAAATGACTAGACTAGGTAGTAGGTCTGAGATTAATGTATGGAGCTATTTTATGGATGAGCAAGAGGCTGACATTATTATGTAATAATTACAAGAGCTTGTTGCTTTATTTCGCCGTGTAGCATTGTGGAGTTTCATCAGTGCTTCTTTATTTAGAGACAGATTTCCTTTGAGTTTATTTTGTCGGGGTATAAACTCTACTTCATTTGCTTTATATAACTATCATAAACCATGCACTTTGATATCTGTTCTGGTTTATTTAGTTATACTTACATGTCTTTCATGTTTTATATAAATGTTGATGTTATATTGTACCCAATGCGCTGTGAGATATACGAGATGTTTTACTTGGATTTTTAGTTTTTTCACACTTGGAAATCCTCCTAAATCAATCGGGTACTATTACAGCACATTATCGGGTACGGGGATGTAGGGCGATTGTCACATGTAGTATCAGAGCTTAGGTTGAGTGATTAACCTGAGTTAGCACATTGATCCATTAGGGATAAGGTAAGTGAGACACCTTAAAATGGATCGAGTGATTCATGAGAGAGCACACTAGT
Organism: Allium fistulosum; assembly: GCA_030737815.1. Lineage (NCBI taxonomy): Eukaryota > Viridiplantae > Streptophyta > Magnoliopsida > Asparagales > Amaryllidaceae > Allium > Allium fistulosum. The sequence goes on along the minus strand of CM060907.1, from coordinate 590,038,267 downwards.
TATATATTTTGATTTTCAAAACTATATATTAGTAGTATATATAATGTATAAGTCGCATTGCACAATTGAGTACAATATATGCAGTTAACTTTATGAGAGACTGACTATTCTAAAAGAGTTAAGAATGAGCTGACAACACTACTAGAAATTCCATACTAGAGAAGGAGGAGATGGGGCGAGCTTGGGGGCAGCTAACCTCGGTATGCAGACTATGTCACAGAGATGATGAAGAACATTTTGCAAAATGCCCAAGGTGAAGCTCCAGTTGCTGTTGGTGGTGGTGCTATAGTGCAAGTGCCCAGAGCCAACTTTGTTAAGTTAAACAAGGACAATTCTAGCCTTGGAGGAAAACTGTTCCTTGAAACAGAACTGGTTGCAAGATTGACCGAATACCTACGGTTCTATCATTGTAGTTTTAGAGCTAGATGATGCAATGAAAAGGAAGTTAACCTTAGGTAACATCAGAGACGTGCCATGAGATTGTGGAATGTTATTAAGATTGGTACTCCAAAGGATCAGTTCACTTAGGAGTAGTTTAAGGCATGTTTCAAAGAGACGTTCATACTAGCAGCCCAAAAGTCAGTATTGCTTAAGAAGTTTGTAGAGTTATAATAGAAAGAAGACTATTTTAGAATATGTAGTTGAATTTGACATGTTGTTGAAATATGGCTTATCCTTTATCGAAACTCCATTGATGAAGAATGAGAATTTCATAGTTGGCCTGAATGAGTATCTGGGAGAGAAGATGATTGGTCATATTGACGAGACCTTTGAGAAGGTCGTAGGGAGGGCTTTTAGGCATGAGAGCCTATACCCAAAGCCAAATGCTAAAAAAATTCAATGAAAGAGCCAAAGGTGCAAGTGAGTTGGGAGGCCAAAGGAAATGGAACAACGAAGGAAAGAAGTAGTGCTGCGAAGAAGTTGGCCAAAAGGAAGACAAGAAGGAATTGAAGTGCTTTAATTGCAATGAGACGCAGAGGTGAGCAACATTCGGTTCGAACCGAATTAACCAATCAAACCAGTTCATTTGGGTCGGTTAGGTTCAGTTATGAAATTCTTTGAGTTTGAATTTGGTTTGTAAAATTTTTATTTAAGTTATCAGTTTAACCGAATTAACTAAACTTTTATTATATTATCCAAATTCATGGCATCATAATATGCTTAATAATTTGTTTTGTAGTAGAAACCAAACTTTATCTATTGAAAATATGTTAATTTTTCTTATAAACTTAAAAAAGTACTCGAAATAGTTTCTCTAAACATACTTTAAGTAAATCGATCATTTGGATAATGACCTATGGCAATTTATCTTACTTACCTTTTTAGTTCGATTAAATCATTTACCAACCGAGTTAACCAAAATTAATTTTGTTCGATTCGGTTTTGATTTTTTTGGGTTTCAACTCTGTTTGATATTTTTTGCCTCAAATCCAACCGAACCGATCGAACGCTCACCCCTAATAAGACGTGACATCTTAGTAAGAATTGCAGAGCCAACATTATTTTGTTATAATAATCTAGCCTTACCCCTAATTCACCTAACCATAGAAAAACAAGAAAATTTAAACAATGGCGAACTTTGATCAGATCATGGGGAAACCTCCTTAAAATCTCAATCCTCCTCCTAATCCCAATCCTCATTCACAACCAAACCCTAGGGCTATCAGACCAACAACGGATGAAGACGACTTTCAGTTAGTGAGCCTTTGTCGAAACCGCCAACAAGCAAAATTCTCAAGTATGCCAAGAACTCAACTATTCCATTTCAAGAAAAGATTCAATCCAAGACCCAGATATCAGAATGAAGTGTTGAGATTGGGAAACATGGTTTTCGTTACAAGATCTGCGTATTAGAATGGAAAACTAGGAATGGTGGCTCTTGCTCCAAGGTTGGATGGTACGGCTCAGTTACAGGCTAAAGGAAAAACTCCATCTTCATGGGTTGATTTGTTGAAAAATGGCAGCATTACTTTAGAATCGGATCTTGACTTTATTGCCCCAATTACGATTAACGGTAGAAAAGTTATAGCTGTGAAGAAGGAGGTTAGTAATAGGACAAATACTAAATGGGACAGTTCATTAATCGCCTCTGTTTTTGGCGATAGACCATAATATCATCATTTCAAAGAGTTCATAACCAAAACATGGAATCCTTCAGGTAATTTTGAGATATATGCCAGAAGTTACGGGTTCTTCATTATTAAATTTGCAAACCATGCAGACTGTCTTAAAGCTATAAGCGGTGGCCCTTATTTTCTTTTTGGAAACTTTTCATTTTGAAAAAATGGACAAAGAAAATGAATCTTGATAAAGATCTATTATCGACACCACCTATAGAGATCAGGCTTCCTGATTCAAACCTGAGACTATGGGATAGGGAAGCATTTAGCGCAATTGCTAGTGCAGTAGGCATTCCAATGAAATTAGATGAGCAAACTGCTAAAAACTTGGCTTAGTTACTCAAGAATTCTTGTTGAAATAAAAGCAGATGCTGGACTACCAAAAGAAGTATACATAACAATGCATGATGGTGAAAACTTGGTGTAAAGTATTAAATATGAATGGTTTCCCCTGAGATGTAACACATGTATATCCTTTGGACATGATTAAGAAAATTTCAATTCTATAAAAGTATGGAAAGAAAAATCTTGCCTTGAAAAAGCATTGCTTAATGAAAATAGTAAAGAAAACAAGGAATGTGATGCAGACGTTGATAAAACTCCCGTAGTGAATAGAGAAAACATGCAATTTCCAAAAGATGTTGATATTGAAAATTTGGAAAGTGATGTTGGTTTAGGAATACCTACTGTTGGCGATAAGGAAATAAGTTCTGAAAACAATGCAAATTTGGAAGCCACTATAGGAAAAGATGCTTCTGAAAATTTAGTAATGGCAGTTGAAACAAATCTGAAAACATGTGATCTGAAAGACAATGAAAGAGCAATCAAAGATCCAATAATAGCAACCGAGACAGCAGTAGTCTCAGAAGAGATTATTGAAAGCTTGCAAGAACCTACCGCTCTACTACAAGAGAACACATGCGGTAGTATACAGGACTCGCAAGCAACAAAAGTTCAAACGAATGAAAATGGGGATTTAACATACTAGTTATTGAGTCACCCCCCAAAAGGACAACTCAAGTTTATACATTAATACAGTGCAAATAAATACAGCAATTGTAGATAAAAATAGAGATGATAATGTAGCAGGCAATATTGAAGCATATCCTCTATTCCCAATCGAGACAACCATAACCGAGAATGGACCGTTGGCAGAGTCAGTATCCCTTGAAAAGAAAAAAAGAAAAAAGATTAGAACAAAGAACATAAGCAAAATAATTACAGCTAATGAAGGGGACAGTGGTAAAGAAGGAGAATTCAAGATAAATATATAATGAGAAATCCAAAATGGGATGATCAGATTAAAGCCCAAGACAAAATTGCATACAAAAAGAGGCATAGAAAGGTTGGAAAGGGTTGAGCTTAAAATATCCTTTATCGTATCCTTTAAATAATATTTTGTTTACTTATATAGCAACATCCATTATAGCTTGGAATATAAGGGGTTTAAAATCACCTGAAAGAATTCAGCTTAACTAACTCACTGGGTAACTACAAACCCAGTATAGTAGGTATTTTGGAACATAAATCGGGAGATAGGAAAATTGAGGAATATGCAGTAAGATTATTAAGTAATTGGAGTATAATACATAATAATAAAATGGGAGTAATGGCAGAATTTTAGTATTATGGGACCCAAATGTTTGGCAAGTTAAACAATACTTTATTGATTTATAATACATATGTTGTATATGTGAAAATAGAGGGGTTACTGATAGAAATCACTTCTATTTACACTTCTAATAGTGAAAATGAAAGGATCATGCTTTGGAATCATCTTGAATTATCGAATAATAACATGAAAAACCCATGGATTTTATTATGGATTTCAATACTATCATGCATGCTTATGAAAAGAGAGGGAATTACTATTCCTTATAAAAATTAGAGAAAGCTAATAATTTTTTATTAAGAACAAGTCTAACTGAACCTATTATTTTTGGAAATAAATTTACATGAAAATTGTGATTTTATAAAATTATACACTGTAAATTAGATAGAATTTGGTAAATCAAGGATTCATTAAATTTTTTTCCAAATTCTAATTGTAATATTCTTCGTTGAGAAACTAGTGATCACCACTCTAATTCAAATTTCTTTTGGAAAAAATAATTCAAATAAAGTAAATGTTCCATTCAAATTTGTGAATGGATGGATATTTGAAAGCTCATATAAAGAAGTGGACAAAAACAGTCTTACTGTTTCTGTTCGAGGCACTGCCCAGTATAGATTCAGTAAATTTTTACAACAAACTAAAAATAATTTGAAAACTTTGAATAAGAATAAACCAAAATCAAAAGTTAAACAAATCAGAGAGGAACGTGAGAGTTTTTTGAATCTTATAGATAATGATAGCTCAGACAATTTTCTAGTAAATAAAATTTTCCAAACTCAGAGTAAGCTGATTAATACTCTTCATATGCAAGCCATTAACATGAGGCAGAAAGCTAAAGTTGACTGGCTAACTACTGGGGATGAGGCTAGCAAATTTGTTTATGTGAAAATGTCGAATATGAAGCATGAAAATAACATAAGGAAATTATTTGATGCTAATGGTAATATAATAAATGATGCTTCTAGAAATAAATTAGAAGCTATTAGTTATTATACTACCATAATAATGTTGATAATTATTTTACAAGCTTCTCGAATATAAACACAAAATTTGTATTACATACAAATAGTCAGGGAATATTACTTACACCTGTAAGTATGGATGAGATTAAGAAAATCATTTTTAATGCAAACAATGATAAAAGTTTGGGCCTAAATTGGTTTGGAGCAAAATTTTACAATGTAAATTGAGAGGATATTAAAGAACAATTGTTTGAACTAGTAAATGAGTTTTTGGTTAATGGAAAGTATTTGAAAAGTATAAATTATACACATATCACTTTAGTTCCCAAGTCAAAGTTCCTAATAACCTTAGAGATTATAGACCAATCTCTTGTTGTAATTTTATATACAAAACAATAGCTATAATACTTTGTAATAGATTAAAAGTATTTTTAAAATATATCATTGCTGAAAATCAATCTGCATTTTTTCCAAGAAGACTAATTTCAGTAAACACTTTATTAGCTCATGAAATAATAAGAAATTTTAACCAAGGAAGCAAGAATAAAATGTGTTTAAAAGTAGATTTGCATACGGCTTTTGATAAAGTAAACAGACATTTTATAATACATATGTTGAAGCATGTAGGGTTTAATGAAAATTTTTGCCATTTAATAGAGGAGTGCGTCAATAATGTTACTTATTCTACACTAATAAATGGTTCTCCCAACGGTTTCATACATAATAATAGAGGTATAAGGCAAAGTGATCCTGTTTCACCTTATTTTTTACAATAGCTATGGAATATTTTTCTATACAAATGGAAATAGAACAAATTAAAGGAAATTTAAAAGCAATTAATGGAACAAAACCAAATATTACTCATTTACTATATGCGTATGCGGATTACTTAATTTTGTTCTTAAATGCAGATAAGGATAACACCAATACTATGATGAAAATATTTGGAAAAATAAAGGAATATGTAGGCTTGCAAATAAATGAATGCAAAAGTAAAGTATTTTTCAGCAAAGCATGCACTAGGAAATAAGAAGTTATGAATATCTTAAAATTTCAAGTGGGAGAATTTCCAGTCAAATATTTAGGGCTGCCACTAAGTATGAACCAAATAAATAACAGGGATTGTGCCAGACTACAGGATTTAATACAAGGCAAATTAAAGAGACGGTCTAGCAAACTACTTTCATTTGCTAGAAAACTAGAATTAACCCACACAGTCATCACTGTTAATATCATGTATTGGCTGCAAACTCACAATATTCCAATAAAAGCAATTCAAAAATAGAGAAAATATGTGCTAATTTCATATGGAAAGGAAAATTTCACTAAGTCAATTGGACAAGAGTCTGCAAATCAAAGAAATCATGAAGCATGGGTTTGAGAAACTTCAGTGACCTAAGTGCTGCATGCAATCTCAAACTATTTTGGAAATTTCTAGAAGGAAAATCTGTATGAGCCAACTAGATGAAAGGAATATATCTCAAAAACAAAATTTTTTGGACAATGCCACTGGAAAATAATTACTCTTTTACTTGGAAAAATATCCTAAATTGTAGGAAAAACGGAATCAGATATCTTGAAAGACGGTCCAAAGACAGGAAGAAAAACAGTTTCTTGTTTGATTCATGGATTCATGGAAAATATCTAGTAAAATTTTTAGGATTGATTAACATTTACCAGTTTAGAGACATAAATGCTAAGGTAGACTGCATTATTCAGAATCATAGATGAAATACAAATTCAAAACCAAGGGGATCAATATTCAAAACAGCAATAGTAAAAATAGCAATCAATCCTAGCATTTCAATAGATAAATGACAATGGAAACTAAGCTCAAAAGGCAAATTCTCATTCAAAAGCACATGGGAGAACATAAAAGGAGTTGAAACTGAGGTGGATTGGCATTTTGTCATTTTAAATAGGAAAAATTGTCCAAAAATGGCAACTTGAGCCTATTTTGTAATTCTAAATAGATTACCTACCAAAGTTAGATGTAAAAAGTGGAATACAAAAGGAGAAGTCAAATGCTTGCTCTATAAAGACAGCTCAGAAAGCAACGAGCATTTATTTTTTGAGTGTGCATACTCTACGCATATCCGGTCTATTGCAAAAGGAAAGCTCAATCTCAATCAAAATCAAGCAATACAAAATATAAGGAGCAGTATCCAATCTATTCAAGAAAAATTCAAACACAAAATTAAGGAATTCAATTGGGCATGTATCATCCTCTCAACTACTGTCTAGCATATATGGAAAGAAAGAAATACAAGACTGCACAACAACAAAGAAAAGAGCAGCTTGCAACTCTGGAAAGAAATTGAACTAGAGAGCCAAATTATACCTCAGAAATCAAGTAAACAACAATCATATGGAAGCAATCAAATGCAAGAGCAATACGAACCAAATAACTATGAGGAAAAATTGGAGTTATACTTATAGGATGGGAAATATAACACTGATATTCCCCTTTATAGAATAAGCAGAGGGGACAAAGAAGATAGCAGGGTTGCAAAAAAGGGTGGCCAATTCCAAAATCATATCTGCAAGAGAAATAAGATTATTGATTCAAATTATGAAAACAAAATTAAAGAAAAATCAACTATCTCACCTTATATGTCTGGAATATACCACTCTGGCAAAGCACAACCAACTAAGAATCATTCTTTGCCTAAGATTAAAACCCAGTGGATGTTAGATATTATCCCGAACTCAAATGGTAACTACTATTGAAGCAGGCTTAACAATACAGTATATAACTTATCTATATGCAGTCAAAGAGAGAGTGGATGTCAGAATGAAGTAAAAACTATGGGACTGAGTTAAGAAGTCGAGATGCTACCAATCCCAAAAGCATTTTCACTTAAAGCGGTCGTTTCCATGCTCAAATCCAAATCGACTCCTACAAGGGAAGTAAACATGTATTTAATAATTGGAATTTGAATAATAATGTAAATAAAAGTTCTAGTCTACCTTTCCTCTTACCAGATTTGAGTTGGAATTACCGCACGCACAGCTTAATGCCTGATGAAATCCTTCCCTTCAACAAGGAAACATATTGCAGCAAGGCATCAATAATAAGAGATTAGGTGATAATCTTTGTAGAAGAAAGCTAAACAATCGATGTCATCACTTATCTATTTGAGACAGCTATGAAAGCAGCAAGCTTCAAATTCAACCGAAGCCAACCATAAAAGAGATAAGTGATTGGGTAACTTCGAAAGAATAGAAGATCCCAAAAAATCCGAAGATAGTTAGTTTGATTCGACTAGGAAGCCACCATAAAAGCCTCATATCTCATTATCCTATGATTTGTACTTCAATCTAGGAAATACATCAACTACTTATAGCTAGTGAAAGCTTTGATTTCCTTCTCGATTGAAGAATTTTTGACATAAACCAAGTTAAATATCAAATCACTACTGCCCTACCTTTAGTTAGGATTTTGTTTGGAAGAGTGTAATATGATCGTAGTATGCGGCTAGGGTTTGATATGTATAAAGTGGGTGAGTTGTTATATTTCTTACCCGTTTATTTTCGGGTTGTAGGTCTTCGGCCATAAATTTTTTACCACTTTCAAAAAAATTGCAGAGCCCCGAAGAGTGGAATGAGGAAGTTCTTCGATTATGGTAAGATTGGACATTTGAGGAAGAACTATCTAGAGCTGAAGAAGGATGACCAGGATGTGGGTGCTTATGCAATGGTTATCACTCCTAATTCGTCGACTGCTACATCAGAGAACGAGAAAGGGAAGGGCATTCCTATCCAAGATATGCTTTTTTATTTATACTATGCTATACATGTTTTATTTGATACCTATACGTTAAATCCTTCATATTTAATGATGTAACGACCCACTATTTTGGACCATTCAAATCGACAATAATCCATACATGTCAGACTTGAATAATGCAAAATAACAGATTGTAATAAAATTTGGAGCAAATAAAATCATTCATGGAATCACAGACACAGAAATATCAGAATAACTCGTAGCGGAAATAAAATAAATAGTGGTTCATGAAGCCACCACAATACAGAGTCTCAAAACAGATACAAAATACAGAGTCTGAAAACCAATACAGTTCTGAAACAAGTACAATAGAAATCCCAAATACATAAGTCTCTAATACAAAAGCTGAAATAGAACAACTGAAACTGAAATAGATAGATAACTAGATAAGCAGAATCTCCAGCGATTCCTAGTTCCAGAAAAAGTAAAATCCAAAGCTGTGAATACTCAGGCTGACCCGAGCGTAAATAAAACCCAAACACTCGAGTCAGGACATACATACTTATATAATGTAAACCAACTCAATTGAACTGTAATAAAGGTACAAATAACTTAAAGAATGCTTGGGATCGCCCATTCTTTAAGGATCCGTTAAACTATCTACTATGTAGTAATATTCGCTATTATAATAATGTCTAATCATAAAATAAACATACTTTTAAATAGCGTTAAGGCTTTACATTTTCCACCTTAACACGTAAAATGCCAATAGTCTACACAGTACCTGCATACCTCGCAAGGCTATAAGAAGATACTCCATAGGTACGACACAAATAGAAACTCGTAGTAAAGCTCGATATGGTAGGTGATACGGCACACAAGGCAATGCCAGGGTAGATGTACCAATTACGCATCCGGACTGGTGGTGACGCATAGCAGCCACTATCGCCCACCTCGAACAACACTCCCAAATCAAGGGTGGCCACCAAATCAATCACAAGTAATAGAATGGTATCGAAGAAGTGTGTCCGATCAGAGGTGCTACCTCCTTGGTCCGTCAATCGCTCCTGTTTTAGCCACCTTATGCCAACTCACGGGAGTTGGGTCCACGTATATACCTTAGAATCGTTGCCACCATCCTACTTCATTCTGGAAACTCCACCGCGTGTCAAAGTGGTTTTCGGTATCGATAGAGAGTGTCCATATCCGATCCCTGTCTCTTTAACAAAGTCATTATTCTTTTAAATCAAATATTCAATTCCCAAAATTTTAGCCTTTTCTGAGTTCATTTATTCACTTAAAAACATTAAAACATTGAAATTTTAGCTTTCACAGCATTTAAAAAGTGCTGCGGTAAGTTATATTTGAAAAGAATTCAATTCAGCAAAGACAACATTTATAAACTGCTGTAACAGTTCAGTTTTAAAGGAAAAATAGTTCGATTCAGAAAAGACAGCATTTACAGAACTGCTGTAATAGTTCAGGGTTCAAATTAAAGGTTTAAATTCAATTTAGCAAAGACAGCGTTTATAAACTATTGTAAAAGTTCAGTTATGTACAAAAATCATATTTCAGTCTACTGCAGCACAACAAGTGCTACAGTAGCCCCTTCATTAGTTTAGGTTCAATTTTAGTTCCTGCCACAACAGGACTTACCAAGTGTTGTCACAGCCTTAGTTCATTTTGGTCTTTAAGTTCATTTATGCAACCACAACACTTAACAAGTGCTGCAGATTCTACTTAGTTCAGAATTAGTTCATTTCCAGAAATGGTAGCATTTCTGAAGTGCTATAAATTGAATTTCCAGGTTTTAAGTGCAATTCCAGCCACAAATAAACTTCAATTTAAATCATTTAAACTTATAAAAATCATAAATTTTCACATTAAAAATGTTCAATTAAATCCTTTAACTTATGATTTTTATAAAGAAAGATTTTGCAAATAAAATCAAAATTTCCAAAGTTCACTTATATAATTCAAGTGTGTAAATTTCCCATTTTCATTTTAAACAATTTATATCAACACTTAAATCTAAATCTCCATTTCCACCATTTAAAACTTAATTTTCATTTTTATTTAATTAACTTAAATTTCCATTTTAAAAATCAGTCAAATTTTCAATTTTTAAGTTACACTTTAAATCACTGTTTTCTTATCCATTTATTTTACATTTAAAACACAGAAAAACATTGCCACTTTAATAAATCATTTAAAAATTTAATTTAAGTCAATTTATCGTATTTTTACATTTTTAAAACATTTAAAATTTCCAGAAAATATATAAAATAACCACGGGTCTGTATAATATTTTCTAGCCTAAGTCAAATGATACAGATAATATATCATTTCAATCCGTAGTTTACAAAGAAAATCCAGGTTTTATCATTTCAAACCCGCAATCCCAAGTAAATAAAAATTTAGTTAAAAGTCGCTCAGGCTTATCATTTCAGCCCATAACGATCTTTCCCTATTCTAAAGTCCGTTCGGGTATGTATCATTTCAACCCATAGTGATTTGTAATCTATAGGGAACTTGCAATGTGATATACAGATATACATGAAAAGTAACACATATAAATAATTAACAGAATGATATGACATGAATTTTAATAGGTTAACATCATATATAATTAATCACAGGCAGTTTATAACATAATATAGATTTTCTACACATTCAGTTGTTGTTGTTTCACAACTGCATAAGTATGAACGTCGTGTGAGTTTTACTCACCTCTTATTGCTGAAAATTTCAAAACCAAAAGCACAACAGAAAACCAAGCACGATGACACGACAATGATTTGAGTGGAGAGCGAATCCAAGCTACAACTCTTGTGTACAACCCAAAACAAAAAATCAAACAAAACAGTTTCAATACAACTTTAAAATGAAATAACTTTGGAATAAAAGCGAATACGAATACCAAACTTTTTGCCTTGTTCTCATATACTATGTACGGCCTAGGGGTTGCATAGGGTCAGGTTTTGGTCAAGTTTAGGCTTGGGTTTGGGCTAGCATGGCTCGGCCAAGGTGGTGAACAATGGTGGAGTTATGAACATGTGAAGGTGAAGGGGTTTTCTAGGCAAATAAGTGGAAAAGTGGTCAAACTAAGGCTCGACCATGGATGGTTAGGCTCGGCCAGAGGGTCCAGGTGGTAGATCAGGGGCTGGAGTGATGAGGTAGGGTATGGACAAGGTGGTGGTGGCGGCCAAAGATGGTGGTGGTGATGGAAAATGGAGTGGTGATCAACTAGGTGCTCGGCTATGCATTGTTTTGGACATTGTTTGCATTTTTGGTGAAGTTTGGCTTCCCGGAGGGTTCGGCCATGGTCTAACCTGAAGTGGTGGGTGGTGATGATGCCAAGGAGGAGTGGTAGGGGATGGTGGCCGTGGCTATGGTGAGGAGGCCAGGCAAATAGAAGAGAAAACAAGGCAAAAAAGTATGAAAAAATGGAAGAAAAGTGTAAAAGAGGAGGCCATTACCAAGGAAGTTTGAAGAAGCCGTGAGAAATGAGAAGTGCTGAAGTTTTTCACGTGAAAAGTAATTGTAATACACGGCTAAGAATTAGAAATGTACGGCCAAAATGTAAATTAATGAGGAGTTTAAGAAATGAAGAGTTTTGAAGGTGAAAGGACTTATGTTTTGCACTTTTTAAAACCTTTGGTATTTTTTCCTTTTCTCTTTGATTTAAATAAACAAAATAAACTCAGAAATGTTATTTACAACTGAAACAAAGTAGTAGGAAATAAAAATAAATATTTAAATTTAAAAGAAATGGAAAAAGAATTACAAAATTTGCTTAAAAATTAGAAACAGTGTCCAGAAATTACAGAAAAATAGCCAATGGCTTTGGAAAATTATGTACTTCATTTTAAAAATATTATAAGACAAAATTTGAAATAAAATGATTTTTAAAACATTTTCAAAGTGAAATAAATAATTAAATTCATAGAAAATATCAAAAGAATGGAAGAAATTGCTTAAAAATAGGAAACAGAACCTGAAAATTTCTAATAAATTACCATAAATTTTAGAAAAATTTCTACTTCACTATAAAAATAATTCAAAACAAATAAAATAAATTTCAAAAAATATTGGGTTGTTACACTCTCCCCCACTCAAACCTTTTCATCCTCGAAAAGAACGGAAACTAGGAAATAAGGAAATAAAGGAAACAAAATAGAAACAAAATAGTACCTAGAACAAACAATTCTGGATTCGAAGCACGAATGCTTTCCTCCGTCTCCCAAGTACAATCATGATCATCAGTACTCCACTGTACTTTGACCAGACTAACAGATTTCCTTCTTTGCTGCTTCGTACCTCTGTCGACGATACAAAGTGGCTTCCTCTCAACAGTCAGATTAGGCTCAATATCCAAACTATCAAGAGCAGAAGGCTGAACAATAAGAGATGGATCATGCAGATAGCGACGAAGATGAGAAACGTGGAATACATTATGCACTCCAGAGAACTTATCGGGCAAATCCAGACGATAAGCCAAGGAACCAATTCTTTCCATAATGCGGAAAGGACCAACAAATCTGGGAGAAAGCTTCCCTCTACGACCAAAACGAATAACATTCCTTAAGGGAGAGACCTTAAGGAAAACCAAATCACCAACAGCAAACTCTAAACTCCGCCTACGCCTATCAGCATACTTCTTCTGCCTATCCTGAGCAATTCTCATCTTCCTCCTAATCTCCTCAACTCTCTCAGAAGCCTCTAAAATCATATCAGGACCAAGAATCAAACGATTACCGGATTCAATCCAGCAAGAAGGAGATCTACAAGGTCGTCCGTAAAGAGCAGAAAACGGAGACGTCTGGATACTGGCCTGAATTCAAAGATAGAAATGAGATAGATAAAAGATTAAGCTAAGATTAAAACAAAAGATAGAAATTATACCTGATAACTATTGTTATAGGTGAATTCGACAAGATGGAGATGATCTTCCCAAGATCCTCCATAATCAAGCACACAAGCACGAAGAAGATCTTCTAGAATCTGATTCACCCTTTCCGTTTGACCGTCGGTCTGTGGATGATAAGCAGTGCTCATATTCAGACGAGTACCCAAAGAATCCTGAAAGGCTTTCCAAAACCTACTGGTAAAGATAGGATCACGATCACAAACAATACTAAGAGGAACACCATGGAGACGAACAATCTCCCTTATGTAAATCTCAGACAAACTAGAAGCAGAACGGGTAGACTTGACCGGAATAAAATGAGCTGATTTGGTCAATCTATCCATAATATCCCAGATACTCTCATTACCCTTCTTAGTCCTCGGTAATCCGTCAATGAAATCCATAGAAACCTGTTCCCACTTCCAATTGGGAATCTCAAGAGGCTGCAACAAACCAGGGGTCTTCTGATGATCTGCCTTGACTTGCTGACAAGTCGCATACCTACTAACAAAAATGGAGATATCTCGCCTCATACCTCTCCACCAATACAACTTCTTCATATCCTGATACATCTTGGTCACACCTGGATGAATAGAAAGTCTGGACTGATGATTCTCCCGAAGCAACTCCTGTCTCAAACCATCAACATTCGGGACACAAATCCTATTATTAATCCTCAACACACCTTTATCATCAATTTTAGCACCACTGCCATCAAGACTATTACCTCCAACTCTACTTCGAACATTCTCCTTAATCAATCTAAGCATCCGATCCTCATCCTGCCTAGCCATAATACGATCCACAAGAGGTGAAGAAACAACAAGCTGACACAACAAAGCCTTCTTCCGACTCAAAGCATCAGCCACAACATTAGCTTTCCCATAGGTATAGTTGATGTCGAGGTCATAAGAAGCAAGGAACTCTAACCACCTAACTTGTCTCTGGTTCAAATCCTTCTGAGAGAAAATATACTTCAAAGACTGATGATCTGTGAAAAGCTCAAACTTAGCACCCAAAAGATGATGTCTCCACAGCTTCAAAGCAAAAACAACAACAAGCAACTCTAAATCATGGGCAGCATAATTGGCTTCATGGGTCTTCAACTGACGACTAGCACAAGCAATCACCTTACCATCCTGCATCAGGACAACTCCCAAACCTTCTCGACAAGCATCATTGTATACCGTTAATCCCTCATTTCCACTTAGAATGGTAAGAACTGGTGCGGAAGTAAGCTTGTGCTTCAACTCACTGAATACAGCCTTACATTCATCACTCCAAATAAACTTAGCATTCTTCCTAGTCAAAGCAGTGAGAGGTGCAGAAATCCGAGCAAAATTCTCAATGAATCTCCGGTAATAACCGGCAAGGCCCAGAAAACTACGGATATCAGTAGGAGTCTTCAGAGTTTCACAATCATTGATCACAGCGATCTTGACTGGATCAACTGAAACTCCATTACCAGAAACAATATGCCCGAGGAATCGGACTTCATCCTTCCAGAAATGGCATTTTGTAAATTTAGACTTCAATTGATGATTTCTAATAGTTTCAAGAACAGATTTCAAATGTGAGTCATGCTCTTTCTTGGACTTAGAGAAAACAAGGATATCATCAAAAAAGACTAGAACAAATTTATTAAGCACATCACGAAAAACACGATTCATCAAATCAACAAAAAAAACAGGAGCATTAGTCAAACCGAAAGGCATGACTAACCATTCAAAGAATCCATTCTCAGTACGGAAAGCAGTCTTGGGAATACTTTCCTCAGCAACTTTGAGCTGGTGAAAACCTGTGGCAAGATCAAGCTAAGAGAAAACAGTAGCACCATAAAGCTGATCAAACATATCATTGATGCGAGGCATTGGATATCTGTTTTTCATAGTGAGCTTGTTCAGCTCCTTATAATCAACACACATCCGGAGAGAACCATCGGACTTGGTGACGAAAACTACCGCAGCTCCCTATTCAGAATAGCTAGGTCTGATCAGACCTTTGGAAGACAGGTCCTCAATTTGCTTCCCTAACTGAACCTTCTCGCGGGGTGCCATTCTTCTAGGAGGAAGAACTACAGGTTGAGCTCCAGGAATAAGATCAATGCGGAAATCAATTTCTCGCTTAGGAGGTAAAGCAGTAACTTCACCAAAACATCGGGATAGAGATTGACTACACGAGTCGACTGAAGATCAACAGGAGAAGCATCCAGATAAAAGATAAAGCTACCAGCATAATCATGAGGCATACGACCCTGAATAACCAAAGAATTACCCCGATCATCCTTAAGAGAAACAGTTTGGGATTTACAAGAGATACGAGCATCATGCCCATCAAGCCAATCACCTCCAAGCAACAAATCAAAAGCATCGAAACCAAGAACATAGAAATCTCTAGAAAATTTATGACCAGAATAGAAGAGTCTCACTTGCTTACAAATCTTATCAAGATTTGCGGGACCACCAATAGGATTTGAAACACATAAAGGAACATAAGCATACTCAGGAGAAAGGAGATGTTCAAACTTATCACACAAATCATCAGAAATAAAACTATGCGAAGCTCCAGTATCAAATAAAACACGAACAGGATGATGAAATAAAGTAAAGGTGCCCTGAAGAGTACCTTGATCATCACTAGGAGCAGGAGTAGGTGCATCAGGTGAAGAAGCAGATGTAACAGCAAATACACCAGATGGCTTTCCCTTCTAATACAATGGGCAGTCATTCTTAAAATGACCTGGCTGAAGACAAACATGACAAAGATTGTTCCCGGTAACCTGAGGTGGAGGAACAACAGCACTAACCGAAGTAGGGCAACTATTAGCATAGTGTCCCTTCTGGTCACATTTGAAGCAGGTAATGGTGGATAGATCAATAGGGTGCCTCTGAGAAGGAGAAGATGATGAAGATCCCAAACCCGGATGCTTGAGCCAATTCTTCTTCTGCTAGTGGAAATTGGGCTTTCTCTTCTTAGAATTTGCAGATGAAGACTGAGATGCAGGAGCACGAGAAGCAGTAAGATCCTTGGAAGTAGGGTTCTCATAACGAATAGCTATATCCATAAGCTCAGTAAAAGTGCCATGAACATGTGAAATAAGACGATCGTAGAACTCTGGGCGAGCTCCAGCTATGAACTTCTCATTTTTCTTAAGATGAGTATCGATAAGACCAGGACCAAACTTGGAAAGTTCATTGAACGTCCGCTCATACTCAGAAAAAGACATGGTACCCTGCTTAAGATCCATGAACTCACGATAAAGCTGAGATTTCCCGGCTTCGGGCATCCATTTTACCACAAAAGCCTCCCTGAAAAGAAGAATACAGAAACAAAACTTAAGATAGATTCAAAAGAAAAGAAAATGGGGAAAAATTCAAGATAACACAGAAGATACCTGAACTGCTCCCACGAAAGATCACCTTCGTTAGTGTGAGCTGTAAGCCTGTAACAGACTCCCACCAATCTAAGGCTGACTCTTGCAGCTGCCAAGCTGCTAACTGACGCTTCTGGGCATCAGTAATCTCAAGACCAGTAAATATCCTCTCTAAACTCCGTAACCATTGCTGGGCTTCGATAATACTCTCTGAACCGGTGACCTTAGTACCACCGAGCTGGGAGAATTCCTTATAGAGAATAGTAAACCTAACAGGTGCAATAGGTTGAGGAGCTGGGGCAGTACCACGACCCCTACCTCTAGCATTTCCACGATTCATCCTGAAAATATCAAGAATGAATTTAGGACAAAGGTATAGAGAAGACAAAGATAAGGTAAGGTAAGACAAGATAAAATCACTTGGATGAATATCCTAATAGCAGAAATTTCTAACAAGGTAGATACGAAAAGAAGGAAGTTTAGAAAAATTGCTTTTAAAACAAGAAAATTTTATATCAAAATAATCTTTGAAAATCATTTGAAAAAAATCATTTGAAAAATCATTTAAAATCATTTTAAAATCATTTTATACTTTGAAAATACGTTCACTCACAAAGAAATGATTCTGAGTTTGATTTCACTCATTCTAGGGTATTTCTACCCTATCTCTAATGAGTTTTTGCTCCATAGGCTAAGGTTTGCCTAAAACCAAAGCTCTGATACCAAATGTAACGACCCACTATTTTGGACCATTTAAATCGACAATAATCCACACATGTCAGACTTGAATAATGCAAAATAACAAATTGTAATAAAATTTTGAGCAAATAAAATCATTCACGGAATCACAGACGCAGAAATATCAGAATAACTCGCAGCGGAAATAAAATAAATAGTGGTTCATGAAGCCACCACAATACAGAGTCTCAAAACAGATACAAAATACATAGTCTGAAAACCAATACAGTTCTGAAACAAGTACAATAGAAATCCCAAATACATAAGTCTCTAATACAAAAGCTGAAATAGAACAACTGAAACTAAAATAGATAGATAACTAGATAAGCAGAATCTCCAGCGATTCCTAGCTCCAGAAAAAGTGAAATCCAAAGATGTGAATACTCAGGCTGACCCGACCGTAAATAAAACCCAAACACTCGAGTCAGGACATACATACTTATATAATGTAAACCAACTCAAGTGAACTATAATAAAGGTACAAATAACTTAAAGAATGCTTGGGATCGCCCATTCTTTAAGGATCCAATAAACTATCTACTATGTAGTAATATTCGCTATTATAATAATGTCTAATCATAAAATAAACATACTTTTAAATAGCGTTAAGGCTTTTTATTTTCCACCTTAACACGTAAAATGCCAATAGTCTACACAGTACCTGCATACCTCGCAAGGCTATGAGAAGATACTCCATAGGTACAACACAAATAGAAACTCGTAGTAAAGCTCGATATGGTAGGTGACACGGCACACAAGGCAATGCCAGGGTAGATATACCAATTACGCATCCGAATTGGTGGTGACGCATAGCAGCCACTACCGCCCCACCTCGAACAACACTCCCAAATCAAGGGTGGCCACCAAATCAATCACAAGTAATAGAATGGTATCGAAGAAGTGTGTCCGATCAGATGTGCTACCTCCTTGGTCCGTCAATCGCTCCTGTTTTAGCCACCTTATGCCAACTCACGAGAGTTGGGTCCACGTATATACCTTAGAATCGTCGCCACCATCCTACTTCATTCTGGAAACTCCACCGCGTACACAGTTGTCAAAGTGGTTTTCGGTATCGACATAGAGTATGTCCATATCCGATCCCGGTCTCTTTAACAACCAATCGTTATTATAACCCGTGGTTATAAATTTAAAAACAGTTTATATTTCAAATCAAATTACTCCAGTTAAACCATTTAAAAACAAAGTCATTATTCTTTTAAATCAAATATTCAATTCTCAAAATTTTAGCCTTTTCTGAGTTCATTTATTCACTTAAAAACATTTAAACATTGAAATTTCAGCTTTCACAGCATTTAAAAAGTGCTGCGGTAAGTTATATTTGAAAATAATTCAATTCAGCAAAGACAGCATTTATAAACTGCTGTAAGAGTTCAGTTTTAAAGGAAAAATAGTTCGATTTAGAAAATACAGCATTACAGAACTGCTGTAATAATTCAGGGTTCAAATTAAAGGTTTAAATTCAATTCAGCAAAGACAGTGTTTATAAACTATTGCAAAAGTTCAGTTATGTACAAAAATCATATTTCAGCCTACTGCAGCACTTAACAAGTGCTACAGTAGCCCCTTCATTAGTTCAGGTTCAATTTTAGTTCCTGCCACAACAGCACTTACCAAGTGTTGTCACAGCCTTTGTTCATTTTGGTCTTTAAGTTCATTTATGCAACCACAGCACTTAACAAGTGCTGCAGATTCTACTTAGTTCAGAATTAGTTCATTTCCAAAAATGGGAGCATTTCTGAAGTGCTAAAATTGAATTTCCAAGTTTTAAGTGGAATTCCAGCCATAAATAAACTTCAATTTAAATCATTTAAACTTATAAAAATCATAAATTTTCACATTAAAAATGTTCAATTAAATCCTTTAACTTATGATTTTTATAAAGAAAGATTTTGCAAATAAATCAAAATTTCCAAAGTTCACTTATATAATTCAAGTGTGTAAATTTCCCATTTTCATTTTAAACAATTTATTTCAACACTTAAATCTAAATCTCCATTTTCCACCATTTAAAACTTAATTTTCATTTTTATTTAATTAACTTAAATTTCCATTTTAAAAATCAGTCAAATTTTCAATTTTTATGTTACACTTTAAATCACTGTTTTCTTATCCATTTATTTTACATTTAAAACTTAGAAAAACATTGCCACTTTAATAAATCATTTAAAAATTTAATTTAAATCAATTTATCCTATTTTTACATTTTTAAAACATTTAAAAATTTCCAGAAAATATATAAAATAACCACGGGTCTGTATAATATTTTCTAGCCTAAGTCAAATGATACGGATAATATATCATTTCAATCCGTAGTTTACAAAAAAAATCCGGGTTTTATCATTTCAAACTCGCAATCCCAAGTAAATAAAAATTTAGTTAAAAGTCGCTCAGGCTTATCATTTCAGCCCATAACGATCTTTCCCTATTCTAAAGTCCGTTCGGGTATGTATCATTTCAACCCATAGTGATTTGTAATCTACAGGGAACTTGCAGTGTGATATACAGATATACATGAAAAGTAACACATATAAATAATTAACAGAATGATATGACATGAATTTTAACAGGTTATCATCATATATAATTAATCACAGGCAGTTTATAACATAATATCGATTTTTCTACACATTCAGTTGTTGTTGTTTCACAACTGCATAAGTATGAACGTCGTGTGAGTTTTACTCACCTCTTAATGCTGAAGATTTCAAAACCAAAAGCACAACAGAAAACCAAGCACGATGACACAACAATGATTTGAGTGGAGAGCGAATCCAAGCTACAACTCTTGTGTACAACCCAAAACAAAAAAATCAAACAAAACAATTTCAATACAACTTTAAAATGAAATAACTTTGGAATAAAAGCGAATACGAATACCAAACTTTTTGCCTTGCTTTTCATATACTATGTACGGCCTAGGGGTTGCATAGGTTCAGGTTTTGGTCAAGTTTAGGCTCGGGTTTGGGCTAGCATGGCTCGGCCAAGGTGGTGAACAATGGTGGAGTTATGAACATGTGAAGGTGAAGGGGTTTTCTAGGCAAATAAGTGGAAAATTGGTCAAACTAAGGCTCGACCATGGATGGTTAGGCTCGGCCAGAGGGTCCAGGTGGTAGATCAGGGGCTGGAGTGATGAGGTAGGGTTTGGACAAGGTGGTGGTGGTGGTGATGGAAAATGGATGGTGATCAACTAGGTGCTCGGCTATGCATTGTTTTGGACATTGTTTGCATTTTTGGAGAAGATTGGCTTCAAGGAGGGTTCGGCCATGGTCTAACCTGAAGTGGTGGGTGGTGATGATGCCAAGGAGGAGTGGTAGGGGATGGTGGCCGTGGCTATGGTGAGGAGGCCATGCAAATAGAAGAGAAAACAAGGCAAAAAAGTATGAAAAAAATGGAAGAAAGGTGTAAAAGAGGAGGCCATTACCAAGGAAGTTTGAAGAAGCCGTGAGAAATGAGAAGTGCTGAAGTTTTTCACGTGAAAAGTAATTGTAATACACGGCTAAGAATTAGAAATGTACGGCCAAAATGTAAATTAATGAGGAGTTTAAGAAATGAAGAGTTTTGAAGGTGAAAGGACTTATGTTTTGCACTTTTTAAAACCTTTGGTATTTCCTTTTCTCTTTGATTTTAAATAAACAAAATAAACTCAGAAATGTTATTTACAACTGAAACAAAGTAGTAGGAAATAAAAATAAATATTTAAATTTAAAATAAATGGAAAAAGAATTACAAAATTTGCTTAAAAATTAGAAACAGTGTCTAGAAATTACAGAAAAATAGCCAATGGCTTTGGAAAATTATGTACTTCATTTTAAAAATATTATAAGACAAAATTTGAAATAAAATTATTTTTAAAACATTTTCAAAGTGAAATAAATAATTAAATTCATAGAAAATATCAAAAGAATGGAAGAAATTGCTTAAAAATAGGAAACAAAACCTGAAAATTTCAAATAAATTACCATAAATTCTAGAAAAATTTCTACTTCACTATAAAAATAATTCAAAACAAATAAAATAAATTTCAAAAAATATTGGGTTGTTACAAATGACTTTGTAAGTAGGTTAAGGTTGTGTGCTGACCTAATAGACATATCTATAGTTGTTTTGAACTTAGTAATGGTTTGATCGAATTAAGTGTGCTTTGTTGAGACTTAGTGCATCGAGTCGTGGATGCTTGTTTGCTTATGATTGCTTTGTTTGAGTTTTTGGAGGTTTGGTATCATTTGGCGATTGATCGACTGAAGGGATATAGAGTTGTGGTGAAATGGCGAGACACAACAAATGATGAATAAGACCGGGTGAGAGTAGAAGTCAAAGTTGGAATGTATTCCTGGGAGGGTACAGTTATGGCTAGCTTGATGTATTCACTTGTTATCCCAAATGTGGAGTCTTCATTATTTCCCATAGTGAGGGAATACCCAGAGATGATCAAACCATCGCCATGTAGAGAGATTAGATTCCATATCAACCTAGAGAAGGATGTTAGGCCAGTGTTATGCCTTCAAGGAGGGTGATTCTCAAAGAGAAAAGAGAGCTGGAGGTATAAATAAATAGCATGTTGAGAAGAGGAATGGCTCATCAGAGTACATCCGGGTAGAGAACACCTGCTATATTCGCATAGTGGGTGGATGGCTACGTGAGATGGTGGGATTTAATCGAGCTTACACTAGTATTCATAGGTGATATTTCCAACTTCCAATGAAGGAGAAGCACAAGATGTGCTTGAGGATAGCGTCTAAGGTAATAAGGAGACCTGCAAGCTGAGGAGTGTTGTTCCTAGTGTAGATACGATTTGAGTATGTTACTAGTTATGACTTCTGGTCAAAGTGAGAGCTAGAGAAAATGATGTTGGGGAGCGGGAATATAGACCTACTCCGATAGTGGTGGGAATAGTGCTTGTGGAGTTAAGGCATGTGATGATCCGTTATTTTTAACATCCAAAATCAATTATAAATGACATCAAAATATGCTTACAGCTAATTTCAGATATTAAAAGAAGTGGATCGTAGGTAGATAAAAAATAAAAATCCTAAAACAATGAATAAAATAGGAAAACCTCACAGCAAAATTTAAATATCAACATATATATGCAATCTCGTATCAATAATTAAATATTTAAATGTTACATAAATCCAATACATCAGATATTATACATTTTCTAATACATCCATTATTAAAAAAACAACTATAAACCGTTCTATCCTGCGGATACAGCTTCTTCCAGACTCCTTTTCTCTTTCTTTGCTTTCACCTGCAAACTTACAAATACACATGCTCATAGAATAAAGGAAATAGGTTTCAACTATGTTCGGACTGCACCTAACCCTATACACTATAGCTATAGGTTCGATAGTTATTGCATAGGAAAAGACAGTCAATGTACCTTCTTTTGAGAGATCAAGCCTATGTTGTTTTGTCTTCTGCTCTTCTCGTGCATCCAAATACTTGTTAGTACATAGAAACCACAACATCCATTTCAACCAATGGTAATAGTAGAAGCAGGAAATAATATTCCTACTTATCCATCATAACAAATCATCATTTGGGGCAGTAACAAAAATAAAATATTGTCTTCAAACATGAACAACAGTCAATGCCAACCCAAATCATCAAATACAAAAAATAACAACAATATAAATATACTTACATTTATACTAACCATTCATTATAGCAACGCAACATAATGTAAGTATAGATCACTAAATGTGTACAAATCACCTCATAATTGTAACAAAACATCAGTCATCAATTAACCATAATCAACTACCCATCTCTAGTAATAAAAATGATAAAATATTGCATCCACATCCTAATGTGATACCGCCATCAAACAATCAAGTATTTGTGATAATTAATAATAGACAACCAATCACGCATTCAACAACCATCCAAATAATACATTTACATTCATTATCCTTTTAAGTATATGATTTTTTTTATTGTTTATTATAAAGTCACTTTATTTATTTATCCCAATAACAATAATAATCCCTTTTTAAACGATAGTATACTCTTTAAATTCTTTATTGTACGTCCATTTCTTCAAATACCCTAAACATCGTATTTTAAATCAAAATAGTAATCATCATCAAATCGCTTTTTATAACAATATTATTATTGTTTAAATTCCTACTTCAATTTATAAGTGATAATAAACTTTCCAAATTTAAATTTATAATATAATTTTAGTTATTATTTATGAGTTTCCTTAGAAATTCATAAATAATAACCTTATATAATTCATACATTGATTCAATAAAGTTTGTTAAACCACCGTCATTTACAAATACCACAAAAATCCATAAATAACCTCATTTATCACTTATTATCTATTTTATTCCAATTAATTATTTTCTGATTCAAATCAAATAATTTATTTTAATTAAACATCCAAGAATACAACAACCAATAGTAGTATTCAGCCAAGGCACAATACATAAAAATATCATAACAACCAAATAGTCATCCATAGAACACGTCATTTATCAATAAATATGATTTTCATAAATAATTATGAATTTTATAATTTCAAATTCAGTTAATTAAATTTAACAGTTCATACCAGCATGCCTTTTCTAACAGTCTCCAAACTCAAAAAAACCTAGTGCCAAATCATCTTGAATTCCACCATGAGTCCAACAAAAGAAACCACATATGAATCTGGGTTCGTATATGAAAGATATGGAGATTAGAAGTTTCAGAGTATAAATTATAAATATTAGATAAGGGATAAAATGAAAAAGAAACACTTATATCAAATGAAGCTTAACTTAGGTTTATTTTAAATAAACGAAGAGTAGCATTTTCTCCTTCCCTAATCACTTTCAAAATCCGAATGTACGCATTGTTGAAAAATCCATGGCCTGTTTTTTCAAATTACTATTTTCTTTTGAAATAGATGGTATACTTTTTGTATTGAAAAGAGAATGAAGGTTGTAGAAATATTCTTAGTGGTGCTTCCCTTAATGTTAATTTCCTTCCACCTTAACCTCCTTTATTTATAGGGTGGGTTAATAGATAGAGGAAATATGAACGTACGTATGTAAAGAGAGTAGCGTTTGAATATTTATTAAAAATTTACCTTTTACATACAGAAAATTAATTTTCGATCTATAAGGAATCAATTTCCACAAATAAAAAGAATAATTTACCTATACGTAAATCAATGCGCAATTAATCTATGCAATTAGTTTCTCATAATATATTAAATTAACATACAACCAATATTATATATATATATAACAATTAGGAAATATGTCAATCAACGTGCACTTAATTGCGAGTTTTTGCAACTAATTTTCCACAACACATGAAATTAATATACAACCAATTATACTTATATTCAACAATTTGGAAATATATCAATCAATGCACAATTAATTGCTAGTCTACACAATTAATTTTCCATAATATAGGAAATCAACTCATCACATTGAATATATGTAAATGTATAGACATATACATATTTAATATACTCATGATCCATACAATTTGATTTGAGCATAGTTACCAAATTTATAGTTTCTTACATCATATTAACTATATATGAATATATATATATATATGAGCATGCACATACACATTTTCCCCTTATATACATATGAGTACATATTTTGACTATACATATTTACTATACATTGTTTTTTCATATCTCTCTCCCACACACACACATTTCTCTTTATGGATATGTATCTTTTTGTTTGTTTTATATAAAAATTCAAAAATGCGTCGTTGGCTAATGTTAAACTCATGACCTCTCCAAGTGAAGACTGTTCTCTTAACCAAATATGCTAAACATACTTTTGTTTTCAAAACGTTGAAAATTATTTGTCATAGGCGCAAATCTTTTAGACTTATAAAGTCGATTCTTCTAAACCGTAACTCCAAATCTATCAAAATTATATACCAAACTGATCAGCTTAGAAAGACCTTCGCAATTAGTATAAATACGACATCCAGTTCAACCTTTTATTAAAAATTAATTTTAAACTAAATGAATACTAACTGTGCGAATATGCAGGTCGTTACATTCTTCCTCCCTTAAAAGAATTGCGCCCTCGCAATTCCCTAAATACGACCTTTAATAGGAATTATTAAATCATAATTATTGGTCTAATCATAAAATATGGAAAAATACATTAATCATAAGTTAATTATGTAACGACTCGCCTTTTTGACCTTCAAAAGTTGACATTAATATATCCATGGTACTCACATGTCGAGCATCCGAGTGTCAGAAAGAAAGATTGTTGGGGTAAAAGAAAGAAAAGACGAAACATAATCTCACACCACGACGAGTAATATATAGTATAAAAATGACCTTTACAAAAGAAAAGATTATATATGTATAATCAGAGTAATTCTAACCTACAGCCAGGACAGTTATAACAACATGTCCACACGCATACTAATAGATAAAACACAACTAATGAAACAGGAAATAAAGATATGTGAATACATCTTGGATGCATCCAACTCGTCTCCTGAAGCTTAAAGCATCCATCACAAATTCTGGAAATATGCTTGGGCCGACCCGAGCATTATAAGAAAATAACACTCGGATTAGTCTGGTAAACCAGCGTGAGAAACACAATCAAATGGATTTCTAATATTGTAAAAACCTTTCAAAAATAAGGTATCTTGTAAGACCATGCCGCACATAAACACAAACGGGTTTTTACCTTACAATAACCAAATTGTTTATAGGAAATCTTCTGATATTATAGTACTGTTTAGGGTTTAAAATAAAAATTAATCATAGTCGAAATGGTTACATTGATTACATTCTAGCATAATAGGTATACAACTAAGTCAATAAATGCACGTATTTGAAATTGGATTCCATCAATGACAAGGTACTTGGGGTACCGTCTGCCACAGTATATCTCTAGACAATGCACCGAAGGCCTCATATAGACCCCATGCAAATCAGAGCCGGTTGTCCTTTAACATGGCATACCAGATTGCATCAACCCCCAGGCACCAAGGTTGCAAACCTATTGCCCCTGGCCTCACTCTTCCCATGCTCACGCATACCAAATCCATAAATATTGATTCTAGATCAAGGAATGATGCTCTTAATGGTAGCAAACCACATAGCTCTGAAGCATATCCCCTGTTTTAGTCATTACCGGGTTGTGATGCCTACGAGGTCACGATTACCATTTTCCTCTCTTAGCAAACTCCACTGGAATGCTAACACTGCCCTCGAGGCAACAATATAATTCCAGCATTCATCAATACAAGTTTTTCAAAGATTAACAAACCGAAGGCACTACTTCTACTGCATCCATTTTGGAATCGCCCTCAAGATTAGTAGTAAGTAGCCCTTGCATTTTAAAGAAATCTAATCTCGATCCCATCATATCGAACCAGTCTCGAACCTCTTCTAAAGCGTAAAACGTGCATATGGTTTTGGAGTGGTTACAGTTTCGAGTCATCTCATATAATTATACTCCCCCGCTTACCGGTTGCTCCAAAACCAAATCGATGGTTCCGTTAGACTCCTAACCGTTTAATCAGACAATACATAAGAGCGGAAATCACCTCCTAACCGTTTAAGCAGGCGGATTTCCTTATCATTTCTCCTAGGAGAACAAAACAAGATTTATACGCGCAGTATAGCATCATTGAAGACAACTATGCAATATAACCCCTGTATTTCTCCTAGATATTTCCAGAGTTATATTTTTACCAAGATTTGATAGTCGATTATTTAACTACCAAATAAACAAACAAGCAAATATAGATTTAATTCCATGCGACATCCACTAAGCCTCTATTTAGTCTTTCATTAATTAAATCTCTTTTCCATTATTGAATTCAAAATACCTTCACAAAATATATTTTCGCGAACCCCTCATACTCGTTTCAATACTTGGAAAAAAATTCATATGATTGTCTCAGCGATATAAGTATATTAACAAAACATTATACTTTCAATCCTTAGAAAATGTATCCATATACTTATCTCAATGGTATAAGTATATTTAACAAAACTCAAGGATGATTTCCTCTTTTCCAAATTCATATTTAAATGGGTCAAAAATAAAAATCATCTAAAACATTACTTATTTTTCTTCGGTGTTAAGTATGGAAAGAATGCTTTCATACTACCATTATTAAGAAGGATTATTTACCAAAATCAAATCTCATTCCTTTTATAAAATTCCCTTTTATAGACCCATTCCATATTTACAAATCCTTTTATAAATCTCCAAATTAATTTATAAAACTTCTTTTGTAAATCTCTAAAATTATTTGTAAAACTCCTTTTTATTTATAAAACTCTTTTTTATTAATAAAACTCTTTTCTATTTATAAAACTTTTTTATAAATCTCTCTTTATAAACTCCTTTATAAAATCCATTTATAAATCCAAAATTCATTTTTATAAATCTTATATGTTTAACACAAATCTTTGTTATTTTCAAAACATCACTTATAACCGTTTATAAATATCTCTTTCATTTATAAAATACCAATTATAAATCTCTCTTATAAAATATCACCTATAAAATTCTTTTACAAAATATCGTTATAAATCTCCTTTACAAAATATCATTTGTAAATATCCTTTAAATAAATCCTTTTTATTAAGTAAAATCCTTTTTATAAAACAATTTATAATTTATAAACACCTTTATTAAATAAATTAATTACCTTTAAACATCAGAAATAAATAATTGATTAACTTTAGAGCATCATTAATAAAATAATCAATTAATTTAAACACCATTAATAAAATAATTAATTAACTTAAACATCATTTATAAAATAATTAATTAACTTAAACATCATTTATAAAATAAATAATTAACTTAAACATCATTTATAAAATAATTAATTAATTAAACATATTTATAAAATAATTAATTAGCTTAAACATCATTTATGAAATAATTAATTAATTTAAACATCATTTATGAAATAATTAGTTAACTAAAACATCATTAATAAACTAATTAATTAACTTTTAACCACAAATTGTTATCAAAATTTTAATGTTAATTTTAAATCCATAACTTTTCAAATTCGAAAAGATGCTTAGCGACCATTATGGTACTTATCCAATATTAATTAATCCACATACTAATTAACTAGCATATGAATAAATGTCCAAATTAATATAATAGTGGAATAGGGACTTATTCTGCTAAACAGATGCCATCAATAATCTATTCAATTTAATTATAGCAGAATGGTGTTTTTTTGGCAAAATAAATAACACCAATGAAGTATACTTAATTTAACTATGTTATTATTGAAACAACGTAATTAAATTATCACTATTATAATATCAGAAAATTATACTTCAACCAAACTATCAACAATTTATACCATAGTGCTGCACTCGTTAGTACGAGTCTAGTGCAAAAATCCACGGGTTACTCGGATTTAAAGTGAGTGGGATATGGCAATTTAAAAATTAACATATTTAAATTATATAAATAAAAAAATAAATTTAATATTATCCTCACCCTAAATTGGCCCAAGGCCCAACTCACTACCTAACTCGAACCCACAATAACAGAGCCTCTTCTTTCCCAACTCGATCTCAAATCATGTACATGCACCGCACATACTCCCCATGCATGCACACTATACCTCCCTTCACAATACACGAAATGACGCCAAACAGCCTTCGTTCAACTCCACTTCGCATGCTTGTCTCAACCATCCCAAAATCACTAAGCTTGGTCATCTCTTCCATTTCCTAACCTTATGCTCCCTTATGCGACTTCAAAATGTCGCCCTTTTCAATCCAAGGCTGGAGTTCACCAAAATGCCACCACCGACGCATCTTGCCTTGACTAAGCCAATGCCGATGATCCTAAGACCAAATTCTTCATGTAGCTCCATCTAGGCAGAACCCAAGTTTCTGACCTATGCTTTTAACCATCTCCACACCTCATGAAAACTTCACCGTAACTACTCTTCTCCGAGCCAAGACGCATACGCCGTCACATACTTCCACTCGGTTTGGGAGAAATAAAGTTTTGAATGTTTATAGCACAATTTCCCCATTTACAATCATCGAGAAATTATGGCCATCTCGCTCGATGAAAACTCAAGTGAACAATTTCTAAAAATAGTTGGGGTGATTATCTACAAGATTCATATTTGAAGTTTTAGCCAAATTTGAATGGGTGATGTGAATTTTTGAATTTAGGAGGAGCTTTGATTTCATTTACAGAGAAAGAAAAATAAAAAGAAGACGGAAAACAAATGAATGAGAAGTGAAATGAAAATGAAGGTGAAGTGAAGTGTTGATGAAGACTTATAACCAAAATTTTCATTTCTTCAAAGTCAAGCTAAACCCATACTCCCCCCTAACCATCTCTTCCAAATCAAATCACATTAAATCACGTTAAAAATTCAAATTTTGATTTGATTTCAAAAAGTTTTGAGAAGAAGATTTATGGTACTTCGCTACACAATATCCCGTTCATGTACAGACCGCAAAGGACAGAAATAAAAACATAATCACGCATAATAATCCGACATGATCACAAAACAATAATAATATACACCGGTTATTCTATTGTGTTTTGTTTTCAAAACAAACAACGTTTGCCGTAAAATACATCAAACAATAAATGTTTCCCAAATTAAAATTTATGGAAAAATCCCATAAATTCATTTAAAATACTAAACTAAAAATCAAGTCGTTTTATCAAAATTTGATTTTCTTATTATTTATTATATTAGAATCAAATTTGAATACTTAAATAAATTAAATATACCATTCAAAATATTTAAAATTTCAGGTTGTTACATTCTTCCCCCTTAAAAGAATTTTGTCCTCGAAAGTTCATCACTATCAAACCCAGAAAGAAATAAGCCCACATAAATACTTAACATTTTCATAAGCTCGTACGATGTATATAGATCATCTATACGAAATATCTAGTTTGATCACTTACTCAAATACATAACTTCTCTTTTGAACTAATATCGCTCACACGCCTTTCCTAGTGCAGACTTTAATCAGGCTCCTTAATTAGAAACCTCCATTCTTCTTACATTGCCATATATTATGATAGAAAACATCGGTAACATATCAAAAACCCTCATCAAGTGTTCGCCATAAAGAATCGAGTAATAAATCCTTATTCAAGCCGGTATCAATCTCCTTAAAGTCATATGCTTGAATTTTAGATCAAGAACCATGTGAAGAAATGATCTACGTATAATTTATGACTTATTCCTATTGGTTTTTACTCATACTAATTATTCTTTTACTTCCAAAATCATTTATGAAAACATTTCATAAAAACTTAAGTTTTAACTTGTACAATACCCAACTATTATCCTGAGAGTATATATACAATATCAGATTTGTTTTACTTAACCATAATGTTCAACAAATTTAAAACTTGTTTTAACTTACCATCCTTCCAATCTTGAGCCAAAATACTCTACTTTCATATTTACACAAACACTTCGCTTCAAGTTCTTAATTAATTCGGAAGTTTTCGACTGTCCAAATTGTGACGCCCTACCTCTATACTCACACTAGCCAAGGACACTACAGGGTAATGTCGTCGACTAGCACGAAGAATAAGGCTGTTGAGAAGCGACCATCTATGTAATTGCTTTGTGCGAGTACCGATATGTCAGATAATATGACTTGCATTTCATATCAAGAGGAAATCCGACATATCAAATACAAACTCGAAGCTATTACACAGTGGCTATGTGGGCTTCGGAAACAAATATAGAAATAAGCATAACACAAATCAGTCATAGATATTCATATCATAAAGGCGGAAACAGATATAAATATAACACATAAAAGTGTTCATCAAAATAGTGGTCATACAAGATCCACTATATCACAAAAGAATAGGTACAAGTGCTAAGCAAAAGAATAAGTATACATCAAGGAGTCTCTATCTCAAATGTATAAAAGCAAAAACTATTAAGCTAAAGTAGTTAGCCAAAAGTCAGAAGCTATCCCCTGCTAAGAAGTCAAGTGGAAGCACCTGTAACACCTCGGTCTGACCCGAGTATTATTTAAGAAGAAAAATAATAAACGGATCAATCTAGCTAGAAATATCATATGAGATGAGAAAGGATAAGAGATACCACAAAAATGTATGATCACAATAATGCCATACTGTGACAAGTATTCATTCGGTAACAGTAAAAATCATACCATATCTCAAATCTCATCAAATATCCAAAAAAAATCACATTCTTTAGCTTATTCACCAAACCCCAAATATTGACAAAACATATCAATGTTAATCGCAAAAATTGGTGAAACACAAATTCCAGAAATCAACAATTAGAAATCCAGAAATCACAAAAGGGGAAGGCCTATCAAAAACGGGATGCTATCCCATGAAAATACGGGGTACTGTCCCCCCTTGGGGACAGATAAGCTGAACATCGACGCACCTAAAAAGATACACCCCATGCACAGTCGAACATCGATGCACCTGAAAAGATACGCCCCATGCACATTCGAACATAGATGCACTTGAAAAGATACACCCCATGCACATACCTATTGAGCCGAACATCAACGCACCTGAAAAGATACGCCCCATGTACCGAACTCAATAAGCCGATTGCTCCACGAACGATAAAAAAGACCAAGGGTCGCTAGCCCATAAAAATGAGACGAATCTCCATAAAACTGGGTACCATCCCCCACGCGGACAAAGAGACATCGCATATCGCTAGTCTAAACCATAAAATGATCGCCATCGATCAATGAAAAGTGTAGATTACACTAAACTAGTAAATAAATGAGTTTAGCTTCATGTACCATAACCACTTGCTTAACTTAAATATTTACGAACAAATTGTAGATTTCCACTCGAAAATTGTCACAAGAGTTCGATCGAACAAGTCTAAGAATTAACCGAAGAAGTAAACACAAGCGTTTCATACCACTTGTTTTGCTAAGTCGTTTAATTGGATTTCTCATACGAATGAGGTAAAGGTTTATATATACTAATAGATTTGGAAAACGGTTTTAAAAACTAGGTTTGTATTTAAAAGAAGTGTTGAAATCATTTTTGTGAAAGCGTTTGAATATTTACTACTAGTATAGAAACCTTTGTATTTTTAAAAGTGACAAATCACAAAAATGATTGTAGAAACAATCAATCAACCAAAAATTCACATTCGATGACGTGAATTAAAACCATAGAAATCGATATCAAATCCATCAAATGGATATTTCCAAAAATCACGAAAAGAGGTCATCGAAGTCGATAATAAATGAAAACGACTAATCGGATCAACAAAAATCGATTAAAAAATGGAAATCCACTCAAAACAGGTAGGTTGGCTGAAATAAGCAGCTTTAGACGTCTGGTGGTTATCCCAGACGTCTGAGCTGAAGCTTTGGAATTTTCTTCCAGATCGTCCAAACGTCTGGGATATAAACTTAGACGTCTGAGCTGAGAATCTAGAATTTTATTCCCATAGCTCCAGACGTCTGACCTTAATACCAGACGTTTGAGCTGAAGCTCAGGGCAATATTTTGCCTTGGCCAATGATGGCCAATTCGTATCGGAAGCGATCGAGTGAGCGGCGATGGCTAGGGATTTATGCCAAGTGACAACCCCGCCCTATAGGCTCACCAATACACTCCGAACAACATGTGCAAACATCCATATAAGGATTTTCATAGATTTTGACTTCAAAATACCAAAAATTGGAAAATTCACCAAACCAATTCAATCCAACAACAAATGGACATGCAATAGATGTTAGGAATTCATACCTAACAACAATGAAAGATATAGACATAGATGTGAGTTCAAAAACTCACCTTTAAACCCAAAAACAACGAATGAGAAGCTCTAAAACCAAGCAAGACCAATTCCTCTTCAATTTCAACTCAAGAAGCTCCAATCTAAGCTCATAACCAAATATTTCCTAAGTTAGGGTTTAGGATTTCTGAAAATTGAAGAGAGATTGAGATGGAGAAGATGAAGAGGATGCTTACCTAAGCTTCTCTTTGATTTCTAGAACTTGAATTTGAATTTCCTAGTAAACTAGGGCTTAGGAATTTTAATTTCCCTTTCTTTCCCCCATTTTCCTTTAGCTTTAGAATGTTAGGAAGTGAAAATGAATAAAGAGTAGTTGGAGGAGGAGTTAGGGTATTATGTTGGGTTAGTGGGCAGAAACCCAAACCAAAAGCCCAAATAGAGAAATAGCAAAATTCTACTCAACTCCAAACATATCGATGTTTATACTCAAAAAGTCGCAAACACCATTTTGGACTCAATGGAAGTGGTTTCGAGTCCGGATTCGACTGTTTACAAAAAGTAGCATTTCGGACTTAAATCCGACTAATGATGCCATATTTAAATTTCAATATTTAAATATACAATTGCAAAATATGCGGGTTGTTACAGACTCCCCTCCTTAAAGAAATTACGTCCTCGCAATACTTAAGAAGAAAATAAAAAGTAACAACCATACTAAGGCATAACAACAAAAAGAAGAAATTTGAAGTAAGAAGTTCACCTTAAGGAGCACGAGAGAGTAAGTCCGAATGTGTTTGCTCGATGAATTCTCTGGATTCCCAAGAGTAATCCTTAGGATTTGAGGACCATTGAACTTTCACAAGAAGAACATATTTATATCAAAGGCGTTTAACCTCCGTAGCAATGATACGAATAGGATGTTGCTCATAAATCAAATTAGGTGAAACTTCAATTTCTTTAGTATCACCGGGCTCAAGAATAGAATTAGAATCTCTAAGGCATTTCCGTAGTTGAGAGACGTGGAATACGTCAATGAATAGCAGAAAATTGAGCTGTAATAAAAGCGATAAGCCATGGAACCAATGCGTTCGGTGATGGGAAATGAGCCAATATATCGAGGTGATTGACTGAAACGCATAACACCCTTCATAGGTGAAACACAAATAAATACCAAATCTCCCACAGAAAATTCTAATTTCCTTCTTCGGTTATCGGCATAGGATTTTTGTCTACTTTGAGCTTATTTCATCCTATGACGAATAAGGTCAATCTTTTCTGTGGAATCTAGAATAAAATCTGGACCTAAAACCTGCTTCTCACCGGCTTCAAGCCGACACAAAGGAGACCGGCATAGCCTTCCGTAGAGTGCCTCGAAAGGTGCCATACCAATACTAGATTGGAAGCTAATAGCAACAATCGTTTCATCGGACATGCGTATTTTTTCTTTTCCGACGGATTTCCATGGTTTCATGTAGGAAAACTCAATAAGGGAAAAATGATCTTCCTAACTTCCACCAAAATCAAGAACACATGCACGAAGAAGATCTTCAAGAATTTGATTCACACGCTCTGTTTGTCCATCGGACCGAGGATGATAAGCGGTGCTAAAATTAAGCTTCGTTCCCAAAGCTTTTTGAAGGCCTTTCCAAAATCCACTGGTAAAAAATGGATCACGATCACTAACAATAGAAGTAGGAACTCCATGCAATTTAACAATTTCTTTAACATAGAGTTTGGCCAAAAGAGGTACAGTCCGATTGGACCGAACGGGAATAAAATGGGTGGATTTTGTAAGTCTATCAACAATCACCCATAGACTGTCATGAACTGAACGAGAACGGGGAAGACCGTCAATAAAGTCCATGGAATCTGATCCCATGTCCAAATGGGAATGTTTAAAGGTTGCAATAACCCACCGGGCCTTTGATGCTCGGCCTTTACGAGTTGGCAAGTCATGCAACGCTTAATAAATTTAGCAATATTGGATTTCATTCCATTCCAATAATAAAGTCGCTTAATGTCCGCGTACATTTTACTACTACCGGGATGAATGGTAAATTTAGAACGATGAGAATCTTCTAAAATGTCTTTACAAAGATCACAAATGTTTGGCACAATAAGTCTACCAAACTTTCGAATACCGCCATGGGCATCAATATCAAAGTCGTTCAAACCTTCGATATCAATTTTATCCCTACAACTTTGGCTAAGAAGAGCCAATTCGGGATCATGCTTTTGAGCTTCAAGAATGCGGTCTAAAAGAGAAGGATGAGCCTCAAGGCTACATAAAACAAGAGATGAACACGAATCAGATACACGATCTTGAATCTCACATTTGGACAAAGTCTCGAGATCATTCCATTCGGATATCATCATGGAAACAACTGCTTGTTGCTTACGACTATGGGCATCGGCAACACGATTTCCCTTTCCGGGTGTATAAAGAATATCAAGATCATAAGATGCAAGGAACTCGAGCCAACGTTGTTGATGCAAATTAAGTTCCTTTTGAGAAAATAAATACTTCAAAGATTTATGATCGGTGTAGAGAACAAACTTCTCTCCCAAAAGGTAATGAGGCCAAATTCTAAGGGCGAAAACAATAGCCGCGAGCTATAAATCATGAGTGGCATATCTAGTCTCGGTAGGCTTTAATTGCCTAGAAGCATAAGCGATAACACGTTCCCTTTGCATGAGAACGGCTCCCAAACCAACATGACTAGCATCAGTATAAACAATAAAGTCTTGGTTCACATCGGGAATCACAAGAATAGGAGCATCGGAAAGGAGTTCTTTTAATTTCTGGAAAGAAGCTTCACATTTGTCTGACCAAATGTACTTAACTCCCTTCTTTGTCAAACTAGTAAGAGACATGGAAATTTTAGAAAAGTCTTTTATGAAACGACGGTGATAGCCCGCCAATCCAAGAAAACTACGAATTTCCATCACACTCTCCGGTCTCTTCCAATTTTTAATTGCCTCAATCTTTGAAGGATCCACGGAAATTCCGGATTCAGAAATAATATGTCCTAAAAATTTCACTCGAGATTGCCAAAAGTGGCACTTAGAAAATTTTTCTTTCAATTGATTGCTCCTAAGAGTTTCCAACACAATCCGAAGATGTTTTTCATGCTCTTCCTCGGTTTTAGAATAAACAAGAATATCATCGATAAAGATGAGAACAAATCGATCGAGGAAGTCTTTGAAAACACGATTCATAAGGTCGACGAAATAAGCTGGAGCATTTGTTAAACCAAATGGCATAACAAGCCATTCGTAAGATCCATAACGAGTACGGAATGACGTCAAAGGAATACTATCCTCTGCAATTCGAAGCTGATGAAAACCGGTTGCTAAGTCTAACTGTGAAAAGACTCTAGCACCGCTAAGTTGATCAAATAGATCATCAATTCGAGGCAAGGGATTTTTATTCTTGATGGTGAGATCATTAAGCTTGCGATAATCTACGCAAGCCTAAGTGTACCATCATATTTCTTCACAAAAATAGCCGAAGCTCCCATGGAGAGGAACTAGAGCGAATAAACTGTTTTCCTTCCTATTCAGATAATTATTTACGCATCTGCTCATTTTCCTTATTGGACATACGATAAGGAGGACGAGTAATAGGTAGAGCTCCAGGGATTAGATTAATTCTGAACTCAATTGCTCGCTTAGGTGGTAATCCTAAAATGAGCTCAAATATATCGGGAAATTCACGAACAATGTGAATGAGAGAAATGACATCTTCCTCATCATCATTATCGTCATCATGTGGATTCAAAGAATATAAGGATGCTACCGAATTGGAATCTGAATCTTTAAGAACAATAGAAATCTACTTAACAAATTGAGGATGTCGAAGATGGATAGTCCTCTCGGGATATAGGATGTGGGCTTCATAACGATTAAGCCAATCCATTCCCAAAATAATTCTGAAACCTAAGTAGCGCATAACATGCAAATCAGCTCGGAAAGAATAATCACATAAAATAATCTCAACATATTTACAGAGTGTTGCGGATCCACCAACCGGATTCGCAATTCTCAATGAAGTCATCAAGCCCATAACATTTAAAGACAAAGCATCAACAAGTTCTTTTGATATAAAAGAGTGGGATGCACCCGTATAAAAAAGAACTCGAATAGGAAGATCAAGAAATATAATAATGCCATCAAGGACAGAATGAGAAATACCTTGACCAAGAGAAGTGTTACTAGGAGCTTGCACAACATTAAGCTTTCCCTCCTTCCTACTTTGAAGTATGGGACATGCAGATATATGATGACCCGAACTTTTGCAATAACGACGAAAAAGAGGTTTTGGGCACCTATTTGCATAATGGTCCTTAGATCCACAATTGTAGCATTGCCCACGACTAGAGGTAGGAGTCTTTGCTATCGAAGTTGCTTATTTCCCTTTCTTGTTGCGATTAGGGCCTTTGAACTTAATAGGCCTCTTCTTGTTGATGTTGAAGTTCTGTTTGGCACCCACAACTTCAGCATCACTTTCTTTATCAGCTTCTTCAAGTCGAAGAGCGATATCAACAAGCTGATCAAAAGAAACTTCTAGTTTCAGGAGTAAAGGATTTTTGAGGTTCTTATTCAACCCATAGACAAACCTCTTATTTTTCATCAATGGGGTATTAATATACTCGACCCCATATTTAGAAAGAGATTCAAAAGATGAGACGTAATCCGTCACAGAAGATTCACCTTGAACAAGGTCAATAAAGCATCGAGCTAAAGTTACTTTTTCTGCTTCCGGCACAAACTTTAACTCGAACCATTCCCGGAATTGCTCCCAAGTAAGATCCGCTTCGATAATTTCCGAAATCAAAAGCTCATACCAATCTAATGCTCTCTCCTGGAGCATGCTAGAAGCCACTTGGACACGATATAGATCCACAAGATTCATGCGAGAAAAGATGCGGTCACATGTTCTAAGCCAAGCTTGGACCTCTATAACGCTTTCGGAACCCTTGAATGGCCTTCCACCCAAATTGGTGTAATCACTGCACAAGCATGCAAACCCAGATTTAGGATGAGTAGGCTTTGGAATGAGTCCAACATGTTGGGCATTCTTTACAAGATCTAAAAGTTGTTGAGCAGACATGAATACTCCATCCTGAGGAGTAGCACTAGATTGACCGGCGTTGGGACTGCCTGGTCTAACCATTTCTCTTCTTTAAGAAAGAAAGAAAGAAGGGGAAAAAGATTATTCTTAGAATGAATATCAAACAAACTTGATTAATAAAACAAGGCATCACAACAGAAAATAGGATAGAACGGGTCCAATGACTCGAATTAAATCCTAAGGCACGATTCCTAAGAAAGACTTAGGACAATGATCCTTGCTAGATTATTCTACGTTGTTTTACCAAAAAAATTATGAAGCAAAACTATTATGATAGTATTCCCCACTTAGAAACTCGAAAATGAACACCGATGATGCTGCAGTCATCATCGAAATTATTTTCCAGCAACTGAAGTTAGTTTAGTGCTATCTATCTCTTTTCATCAATACTTTTAAATAATTTTATTGTTATTTTCTACAAAACTTTGAAAAGCTATTTTCAAAATACCCGGATTTAAGTTCACAAATTCTCAGCTTAAATCTTTTTATATATTTATTTATAAACAATAATTATATAAATTCACTTTCTTATAAAAATTCATTTCACAAATGTATATCTTTATTTATTATAATAAACAACTTTTATTAAAACTAAATTTTAACCCAACACTAACACTAAATGCCTTATAATTAAACTGTGAAAAATAATTCATAAGGTGTTCATTTCAATGTTCTCTAAAATTACTATCTACCCAACCCATGCAGTGATAAGGTAAAACTGCTCATGAACTAGTCGAGCATGATTAATAAAACAATAATAATTGAATATTATCATTTCCTAACAAACAAACATATCATAAATCTATATAAATCTATAGAAATTATTCTTTTATATATAAAATATAATTCTAGGTAAAATTATTTCATTTACCAATTTTAAAACAATAGTGGGTCGGTTTGCCTCGTTCAAGTGTTTAGAAACTCATGTCGACAACGTTGTCAGGTGCTTCGACCAGAATTCATAAGCCCTTCAACATAGTAATCAACACAATATAAAACAATTTTATAGTACTAACAAATACACTCTTATATTAATACACTTAAACTCATTCTAGGGTGTCACTTACCTTATCTCAATAAGTTTACCCCGCCAAAGCCTAGGTGTTCGCTCAACCTAAGCTCTAATACCATATGTAACGACCTGCCTTTTCAACCTTTGAAAATCAACACTAATACATCGTATTTACATGCTGAGCATCCGAATGCTGGAAAGACAGATTATTAGTGTGAAAGAAAGAAAAGACAGAACGGAATCTCACATCGTGATAAGTAATATATAATATAAAAATGACCTTTATGAAAGAAAAGATTTTATAAATACGATAATCACAGTAATTTTAACCTATCATCAGCCTGGACTGTTATAACAGCATGTCCTCACAAATGCTGATAAATACAATGGAACTAATGCAATGGATATAAAGATGTGTGAATACGTCTCGGAGGCATTGTAATGATCAACTTTTCTACCTCCAAATATCGACACTAATACATCCACGGTATTCATATGCCAAGCATCCAAGTGCCGAAAAGACAAAACGTTAGGGTAAAGTAAAAGAGAAAGAAAAGAACAAGAAAGAGGAGAGCAAAAACATCAGAATCTCACAACGAAACGATAACATATAATATCAGAATGATCTTTACGAAAGAAAACTACATGGATACAATAATAAGGGAAAACCAACCTATCATTAGCCTGGACAGTTGTAACTGTTTGTCCTCACAATTGTTGATATATATATAAACAAAGTAATGCAGTGGAAATAAGAATACTACAATAGATAATCATCCAACTCCTCTCCAAGAGCTCTAATCAACATCAATGAAATTTTGAAATATACATAGGCCTGAATCGAGCATTATAAGAAAATAACATTCGGATCAGTCTGGTAAACCAACGTGAGAAACTCAAATCATTTGAATTATTTAATGTTATAAAACCATTCAAAATACAGTATCTCGTAAGTCCACATCGCAAATAAACACGGATGGGTTTTTACCTTACAATAACCAAACCATTTCATAAGAAAATCTATTGATATTATAATAATGTCTATAGTGTTTAGTATAAATATATTACATAGCTAGAATGGTTATATTGGTTACATTCAACTACATATTTAGGTATACAAACAAAACCTCTATGGCACGTTCGTATAAATGGATTTTCCATGGAGACCTCCTCGGCAAACTTAGACCGATCACCTATGACCAGGATCAGAAAATACCTTTCGAGCATCGTATATCTTTAGATAAAAGATACCATAAGGTAAACACAACAGGCCCATCATCTGAACACTTTCGTGAGCAATGTGAAACAAGTATCAACAACTCCCCATGCGTAACATATTGATAAGCCTACTTCAGATTTGGAGTTGATATACCCCTCATGGGTCAGCTAAACCCCAGGACTCTACATCCTACTTTGACTTTAGGCATTTCCGGATGTTGAGGCTACATTCGACTTATTCACACGAGTCTTTAATACTTGAACAAATAATGAATCCCATATGGATTCCATCCTCTCAACATAATTCATAATCGCACATGAACTCCATCATCCACTTCCAAGAGATTGAACACATATTTCAGTCTTGAAGTGGTTTTCGATAAGTAAAACACTTACCGATCCTGGTCTCTCCAAGACTAAATCAATGAATTTGGTATTATTTAACAATAATGCAAATGATCGCACAAGGGAACTAAGTCCTGTATACTTTCCATAAGCAAGTAAACATACAAGCACTATCAATTCATCCAAAGCACGATCGAGTCACACAAACGACTTTTTAATTCTTTTTTGATTAATTTATCCTTTATTTATTAAAAACCCTTTTTATTTGTATAACTCCTTTTTATCTAATAAATCTTCTTTCATTAATCAAAACTTCCTTTATTGATTAATAATTCTTTATTAATTAAAACTTCCTTTATATACTTGTACATATATTTAATTTCTCTTCATAATAGATATATACTTGTATTCAAGTATTTCATTATAAACTTATACTTTTTTCAATACTTAAAAATTATTTATATACTTATATGAATGGTATGAGTATATTCATAAATCATTTAACAAGTTTTACTTACTTTTAAAATATAATCAAAGAGGTTTAAAAAATGTTACTAAAACGTTGTTACTATAAACCCTATCTCTTTTATAAATTAAACGTATAACCTTTTCTATCTTTTTATAAATGATTTCAATAATTGTTGTTATCTTTAAAATTCCATTACTAAAGATCTAATTATATTCATAATTTTTTTTACTTTAAAATATAATTCAAGGGTTTAAACACAAATGTTACTAAAATACTGTTTACTAGAAACCCAAAACACTTCACATTTAATCATTATCTTTAAAACTCGCTTTTAAAGATTTAATCACATTTAAAAATGCTTAAGACAAGTGTTACTCAAACATTATCACAACAAGCCCAAATCATTTCATACTTTAAGAACTTTTCTCTTTAAACTTGCTTTTTAAAGATTTAATTATACTAAGTGTTTAAGACAAGTGTTGTTTAAAACATTGTCATAACAACCCAAATACATTTCATACTTTAAAAACCTTTCTCTTTAAACTTGCTTTTTAAAGATTTAATTATACTTAAAGGTTTAAGACAAGTGTTGTTTAAAGCACTGTTACAACAACCCAAATCCGTTTCATACTTTAGAAACATTTATCTTTAAACTTGGTTTTAAAAGATTAATTATACTAAGGGTTTAAGACAAGTGTTGTTTAAAACATTATCACAACAAACCAAAATCATTTCATACTTTTAAAACATTTCTCTTTAAATTTGCTTTTAAAAGATTAATTTACTAAGGGTTTAAGACAAGTGTTATTTAAAACATTGTCACAACAACACAAAACATTCATTTATACTTAACCTTAAAGTATTCATTATGAAATAACTAATTATATTCCTAAGTATAATTAACAATAAGGGTTAAAAACAAACGTTACTAAAACATTGTTTACTACAACCCAAAAAAATTCCTATACTTATCGTTAACTTTAAAACATTTATTTAAAGATCAAAACATATCCACACTTATTTGTTAAGGTAATACACTTTTAACTAACTTCCACAAAACCATTTATTACAACTTAAGTGTTAAAATCCAAACTTCCTTTGTTATATTTATAAAATACTTAACTTGCTTTTAAAAAAATATATATACATAGAAATACCTTTGAAATACTTTTAAAACTAAAAATCATATGATAAATCTTTATAGAATATTACTTAAATTAATGAATTTTGAAATAATTAGAAAAACCAAAATAAACACTCTTTATTTTAAAAGCCACTTAGTTTAAAAATTCATAATTAATTGTTAAAAATATATTAAAACTTAAAACAAATTTTAAAACACTTTAATATAAGTTAGAAAACAAACCTAAAAAGGATAAAGAAAAATACTTAATTTAAATATCATTTTTAAACAATTTATAGTTTCGAATATCAAAGATAAAATTTCTAGAAATGCAGTATAAAATTCTATTATAAGTTTTAACACATTTTTGCTACAACTTTTCGTCTAATTTTCAATACCTTACCCATCCTTTTTACAATAGTTATAATACTTTGGATACTTGAAAACCATGAAGAAAAATCATAAAGAATATCTTTTATTATTTAATAAATATTTCCGAAAACAAGGTATTTATTCAAAGTGCTCATACAACGACTATTTCAGTGTAAATTTTGCCTCTTCGTTCTACTATCTACCAGTTGATTTTAAATTAAAAAAATTTATAATAAGAATAATATATTATTAACTTGTTAAAATAGTAAAGAAACCCATAAGAAAGTTTCCACAAAAATAAACGTTATTTCCCAATAACAAGGGATTTTAAAAGTGTCGTTATAGCGACTATTTTTCTATTAACATTTATTACTTTGGTTTGCATTTCATATAACTTTTCAAAACATATACTTTGCTTTTCAAAACACTTATAGAAGTGTAGATAATAACCAAAACTAGTTATATTAAGATATTTTCTTAAATCACTACTTTACAAAAATTAAAGTTAAGGAATATCAAAGTGCATTTATAGCGACTAACGCTATAAAACAATTCTGTATTCGATTCAATATTTAATATCATTCTATTTTATTCACATATATGACTTCCAAATTCAAAAAACATTACATGAAACACATTTTAACATATGTATTTAAATCAACATATCCATTTTAAATGTTCAAATGAACTCATCACAATTCAATAATTTTATGGCAACTAATTAAATAACCACATGCTTTGTGGAGCATATAATTTAGGGCCATAACTTTAAGTAGTTAATGTCTGTTATTATTAATAATAGAAAGCAATTTCAATAAGCAATATCACCAAGTTATTGACTTCATTCAAAGTGAGAATAACTAACTTTTATTTAAACCAAACATTTCCTACCAACATTCAATCAACCAACACTCCTACTAACACTTCCTTTTGCTCCTAGCCTACAGGCAAAAACCTTCCCTTCCTTCCTTTTGCACACATCCATGACCTTCCCCCTTCACCTTGCTCACGCCTAACATCCCCTCCTCCATTATAGTGCACGACCATCTCATCTTCTACTTTACTTGCACACGGCCTAAGGCCTCCTTCCATTCCATAACACTCACAACCCAAGGCCACTACAACCTCCATTGCTCACACTCATGGGGAACAAGAAATGAAGAGGAAAAGAGAAAGGAGTAAAGACATTTGGTTTAGAAAGTGGATTGGTGTAGAAAATGAAGAGGCCTTGCCCTCTTAATTATAGCCTTAGGAATTTAGTGGAAAAGTCTACAAAAACCCATATTCTTCCATGCTTGAGAACATGCACACCATACCCTTACGCACACCTTACTTCCCTTAAATCACTCCTTGATTTAAGGGTCCTTTAGTCCTCTCTCTTTTACTAATATAAAACTCAGTTTAATTAACCTTATGTTAATATAAGAGAGATGTTTAATTCTTGTTAATGTGTGCATATGTTAACAACTAGTGTACAAATATTCTAACAACTTTTATTCAATAAAAAGTTGATT
The DNA here is from genome assembly GCA_030737815.1 of Allium fistulosum. Classification (NCBI taxonomy): domain Eukaryota; kingdom Viridiplantae; phylum Streptophyta; class Magnoliopsida; order Asparagales; family Amaryllidaceae; genus Allium; species Allium fistulosum. Next base: position 589,993,878 of record CM060907.1, on the reverse strand, counting down.
TTTAACAAAACGTTTTCAGATCACATTTTTAATATTTATCGAAAGTGTATATTTTGGTAAACAAAATTCGAAAATAAGTTTCTATCATCAGTTATTAATTAAAAAGTGTTTAATAAGGTTATAAAATAATATTTAATCATAATAAATCTTAGATAATAATATTTAAATAATTCAGAAGTGTTCGAAATTATGGGTCGTTATAAGCATCCAGCTCATCTCTTGAAGCTCCAAAGCATTCATCACTAAGTCTAAAATTATGCTCGGGCTGGCCCAAGCATTATAAGAAAATAATGTCCGGATTAGTCTGGAAAACCAGCGTGAGAAACATAATCAAATGGATTTTTAATATTATAAAAACCTTTCAAAAATAAGGTATCTCGTAAGATCATGCCGCACATAAACATGAACGGGTTTTTACCTTGTAATAATCAAACCATTTTATATGAAATCTTCTGATATTATAGTAATGCCTAGGGTTTAAAATAAATATTAATCGAAATGGTTACATTAATTAATTCCAGCATAATAGGTATACTACTAAGTCCATAAAGGCACGTATTGGGAATTGGATTTCGTCGATGACAAGGCTACCGGGTACCGCTTGCCATAGTACATCTTTGGATAATATACTAAGGGCCTCACATGGACCCTCTGCAAATCAAAGCTGACTGCCCCTTTAACATGGCATACCAGATTACATCATCCACAAGCAATAGGGTTGCAACCTGTTGCCCTTGGCCTCACTCTTCCCATGCTCACGCATACCAAATCCATAAATATCAATTCTAGATCGAGGAATGATGCTCTTAATGGTAGCAAACCACATAGCTCTGAAGCATATCCCCTATTTTAGTCATTACCGAGTTGTGAGTCTTGTGAGATCACGGTTACCTTTTTACCCTCTTAGCAAATTCCACTAGGAATATTAACACTGTCCTCCATGCAACAATGTAATGCCAGCATTCATCTATACAAGTTGTTCATGATATGAACAAATCGATGGCACTACTTCTAGTATATCCATTTTAGAATCACCCTTAGGATTAATAGCAAGTAGCCCTTGCACTTCAAAGAAATCTGATCTCGATCTCATCATCTCGAACCAATCTTGAACCTCTTCCAATGCATAGAACATGCATATTGTTTTGGAGCCGTTACAATTTCAAGTAATCTCATATAAGTACACTCCCACGATTACCGGTCGCACCAAAACCAAATCGATAGTTCCGGTAAACTCAACTCTGGTTTTTTTTTTTGAAATAATCAGATAATGCATAAGAGCGGAGATCACCTTCTAACCGTTTAAGCGGGCGGATTCCCTTATCATTTGTCCTAGGATAACAAAATGAGATTTATACACATAATATAGCATCATCGAAGATAAATATGCCATATAACCCCGTGTTTCTCCTAGATATTTCTAGAGTTATATTTTGGTCAAGACTTGATAGTCGGTTATTTAACTATCAAATAAACAAACAATCAAACATAATTTAATTCCATGAGGGATCCACTAAACCTATATTCATTAACTTTTCATTAATTAAATCTCTTTTCAATTATTGGATTCAAAATACCTTCACAAAAGATATTTTTACAAACCCCTCACACTCTTTTCAATGCTTGGAAAAACATCCATATACTTATCTCAATGGTATAAGTATATTTAACAAAACTTAAGGAAGATTTCCCTCGTTTTCAAATTCATATTTAGATGGACCAAAAATAAAAACCATTTAAAACATTACTTATTTTCCTTCGGTGTTAAGTACGGAAAGAATGCTTTTATACCACCACAATTAAGAAGGTAATTTATCAAAATCAAATCTCATTCCTTTTATAAAATTCCTTTTTTATAAACTCATTCCATGCTTACGAATCCTTTTATAAATCTCTAAATTAATTTATAAAACTTATTCAATAAATCTCTAAAATTATTTATAAAATCTTTTTCTATTAATAAACCTCTTTTCTATTTATAAAACTCTTTCATAAATCTCCCTTTATAAACTCTTTTGTAAAAATCCTTTATAAAAATGCTTTTATAAATCCAAAACTCATTTTTATAAATCTTATATATTTAACATAAGTATTTGTAATTTTTAAAACATCACTTATAAATCCATTATTTTATTTGTAAATTACCATTTATAAATCTATATTTTATTTATAAAATATCATTTATAAATCACTCTTATAAAATATCACCTATAAAGCTCCTTTACAAAATATCGTTTATAAATTTCCTTTGCAAAATATAGTTTCTAAATCTCTTTTAAATAAATCCTTTTTATAAAGTAAAATCTCTTTTAAAAATAATTTATTATTTATAAGCACCTTTATTAAATTAATTAATTATCTTTAAACGTCATAAATAAATAATTGATTAACTTTAAAACATCATTAATAAAATAAATAATTAATTTAAGCATCATTAATAAAATAATTAATTAACTTAAACATCATTAAGAAAATAATTAATTAACTTAAATGTCATTTATAAATAATTAATTAACTTAAACATCGTTTATAAAATAATTAATTAACTTAAACATCATTTATAAAATAATTAATTAACTTATACGTCATTTATAAAATAATTAATTAACTTAAACATCATTAATAAAATAATTAATTAACTTTTAACCTTAAATTGTTATAGAATGTTTTAAGTTAATTTAAATCCATAACTTTTCAAATTCGAAAAGAGGTTTAACAACTATTATGGTACTGTTATCTCGCCATTTGGCAAGGCCGTGACACCAAGGAATTGACTGGTAAACCAATGACGATCCATCCTAGAGATCGGTTATACACAGGCTCACTATTGATATCGACGAATTTTGTCCGAGTCCGGATCGGGCTAAAATTGGTATGACATGACAAGCTAAGCTATGAGGGTCAATGTTCCAAATCTCAAGTCAATCCGAGTTCGTATGCTCAAGTTATGAACAATACAAAATTGAATGAAAACCAACCACTCGTCGAATCGCTCAGTTCGACTCGCTTTGCAACCATCAGAAGCCAACTTCGAATCGCTCAGATTCGACTCGCTTCGCAACCATCAGAAGCCAACTTCGAATCGCTCAGATTCGACTCGCTTCACAACCATCAGAAGTTCCTACCTCGACTCGCTCCGCTCGAACCACTGTTCGACTCCATTGGCAAAGCCACTGTTCGAATCCCTCAGGATGCTCCACTTCGACTCGCTCAATCAATACACACTTCGACTCACTCAAAACAGCATCAAAGGCAGAGTGATCCAAAGACTCAAGCGCCACATCACCGAGTCGAACGAAACAGCCAACCGAGAATCTCATTTCGTATCGATCATACCTCCTAATCTACAAGTCCAAATGCTATGAAATTTTCACAAAAAACTACGTGCATGCTAAAGAATGTCCATGCTAAATTTCGACTCCATTGGATGAAATCGTGATCGATACGAAATCTGTTCGTATCGATCACGGATCGGACCGAAACTTCACGGGCTTGGGCGCGCGGGCCTGGTCACGTGCCAGAGAGGGTCTCCCGAGATCTGAGCGAAATATCAGCCTCCTACACCTATAAATAGACCCCCAAAGTCAACAGAAAAGGGGGTTCTTCTTCCTATTTGAGATCTCCAACTCCCAGACTCTGCCGGATCCAGATCTGAACTCCATTGTTGCTGCTACCAACGAATTTCACTACTGCAAATCATTATTATTCGCTGTAATTTGCTGAAATCAATTGTAAACATCAAAGAAAGATCAATAAAGCAAACTACTTCATAGTGGACGTAGGCAATACGCCGAACCACTCTAAATTCTTGTGTCTCCTTGCATGTTAATTATTTTTCATATCTGAGATCTGGAGTTTTTGTTAGATAATTCCTCTTTTTCCATTTAATTTCTTTATTTTATCTCTTCAAAAACTTCCGAAGAGTGTTGTGCCCAATTTTGGTGCAAACACTTTGGTGCTTTCACTGAGAGAAACCCAATTTTTCTCCTGCTCTTTGGATCTCCTGTCTATATCGGATTGCATAAATCCAAGAAGAAGATCCAGATCTAGAAATTTGAAGCCCTTCCATTCTATTCAGATTTGCATCAGATCTAGGAAAGGACTTTCATCACCTCACCATGGTAAGCACACGGACTACCTCTACAGCTGCTGATCAAGGAGGACGGGACAGGCAAAATCCCGCGCAATTGCCTCCATCAAACCAAGACGCCACCGGACCTTCAAATCCAATGGGTCCGGTTACCAGACAAGAGTTCCAGACGCTATTCCAAGAATTAACCCAGAGTCGACAACAGCTAACTGAACAACTGCGCGCCAACACAGAATTGACCAACTAGCTAAATCGCCAAAGGCGAAGAAGATCTAGAAGAGACCAAGGTTCCTATTCTTCCATAGAGAGTTCAGCCTCCTCCGATGGCCAAACCAGATCCACACGCCCACGGCTAGGTGTAAGCTACACCCAAGCCACGGGACACCAACCTGCTTCGAATCTTGGACAACTTAAAGCTGGTCCATCCGCTAGTCTCCGTACAGAACCTTCAACTCGAGGAGGAACTGCTCCATACCATGTCACGGGCAACATTGCTACTACCACCACTGCCGGACGAGGAGGTGATGCTAGAAACCAAGCTGATCCTCAGCGTAACCAATGAGAGCAGACTCCTGAGCCTTATGTCCCTGAGGATGTTGAACCAAGGAGGCGAGGCACGGTCCGTCGACCGCGTCCGGTCCAGACTCGTGCTGTGGAACCCGACCACACCTTGGCACAACATGCTCCAAGTATTCGAGTGCCGGATATACCAACGATGATCCGTCAAATGATCCGTGAAAGTTAGGGTCTCTCTAATGACGATTGGGGAATCTCTCGGAGTCATACCCCTTTCACCGATGACATATTGTATGCTGAACCACCTCGGCGCTTCAGGATGCCAACTTTGCCAATTCACGAAGGGAGTTCTGATCCCAATCAACACATCCTGAAGTACGAATGGCTGATGAATGCTGCAAGAGCTGATGATGCAGTAAAATGTCGTAGTTTCCCCATTTCCCTGGGGGGCATTGCAACCATGTGGTTTACTCGTTTTCCACCACGATCCATTTCTAGTTTTGATCAGATGGCCACCAAGTTTGTTGAACAATTCCGCATGCACGTAGAAAGGACTAAAGATGTCAACACTCTGTCTAGTGTTACACAAGCTCCCGGAGAAGCGCTTAGACGTTACTTGGAGCGATTCCATGCTGCGTGTGCAGAAATAAGCAATCCTAATGATAACTCTATCCTGATGGCATTGACTAAGGGGATTGATGCTGATTCCGAGTTCGGAAATTGGTTAGCTGGAAAACCACCTGCGTCATTGGACCGTTTCTATTCCAAGGCTGCCCAATTCTTGAGAAGGGAGGATGCGAAGCAGTCTAGGAAACAGGATGACACAGGGCCCAACATCGAAGGAATCCAAAGCAACATCGCCGTTAAACAATCCGAAGATAGTTCTGGGAAAATTCAGTTAAACATACAAAATAAACAGAATCAGCAAAGGGACAATGGAAATCAAAACAAAAAACGCGATCAGAATCGCGGTCCACGGCGTAGAGCTTCCATGTATGATAATTACACTCCACTAAACACGTCGTTGGAAAATGTGTATCTGCAGACCTGCAATACCATGCAATACAAGAAACCTGCCCCGAAACCACCAACTGAAAGACAAATCCAAACAGGGAAATTTTGTAGATTCCATGAGAGTTATGGCCACAACACCAATAAGTGTCGTCACTTACAAGACCTCATTGAAAAACTGATACGTGAACGGAAGTTGGATCAGTATGTGCGGGCGCCACAGTCTGGTGGTGCGGGCCCATCAAATTAGAATCGTGCGCCAAATCAGGAAAGACAGGAGGAACCCGCTCGTACAGGCGGAAGGTTGGTCATCAATACAATAAGTGGTGGTCCTCACCCAGCATATCGAAGCTGGAAGGAAATGGAGTCGTATGCCGGTTCTATCAAGCATGCGGACTTCGAGTGTTGTAGTAGTTTTGATGAAGGGGCTCTGGCCAAGTAACAGAAAACGATGGCAGATGACATCGTGTTCAGGAACAGAGACGCTAATAAAGTCGAAGCCCCCACTATCGATCCACTGGTCATCTCAGCACAAGTAGGTCCTGCTTGGATGAAGAGGATCTTAGTTGATAGTGGAAGCTCTGTGAATATTTTGTTCAAGCGAGCTTATGATCAAATGAAAATGGAAGCCACGGACTTGAAGCCTTGTCAATCCCGAGTCCATGGTTTCAACGAAAGTGCTACTATACCCACTGGAATGGTGGAACTGCCAGTAGAGTTGGGAGTTGGAGAACGACGGAGAGTACGGATGCTACAAGTCATTGTTTTGGACATAGACTCCCCTTACAATGCTTTCTTGGGCCGACCAGCCCTCGCTGAATTCAGGGCACCATCGCCCCGTGGTGTTTGACTTTAGAATTTCCCACTGATCATGGAATAGGAATCATTCAGGGGGATCAGGCTGCCGCCAAAGCCTTCTATGTTGTTGAGCTGCGGGAGGCGCAGCGAAAGGAAAAAGGAAAGGGCGTAGAGGAATCTCTCTGCGTCCGTTTTGCCGATAATTGACATTTAACGCCCGGGCCCAGGCCCGGGCACCCCAGCCAATTCCTCAAGGATCTTGACCCAAGGGAAACTGAAGACGAAGGAGAATCTAAAGAAAGTCAAGCATCCCCGGCCGAACTGACGATTGATGTCCCGGTTGACAATGACGATGACTCGAAAATGATAAAGATTGGATCTCAGCTAAGCCAGCAAACTCAAGAGGAATTGGTTGAATTTCTACGGGCAAATCTCGACGTATTTGCCTGGACACATTCCGATATGTATGGGACCTCACCGGACATCGCGAGCCACACCCTGAACATTGACCCGCGGCATGTCCCGGTCAAACAGAAATGGCGTGGTATGGATCCAGAGAGATCTGCCGGCCTTAAAGAAGAAGTAAAAAAGCTTAAAGCGAACGGGTTCATTCGGGACGCTCTATATCCCGAATGGGTGTCAAATCCTGTGCTCGTCCGAAAGCCAAACGGGAAGTGGAGAACATGTGTCGATTATTCTGATCTGAATAAAGTGTGTCCCAAAGACAGTTTCCCGCTTCCCAGAATTGATCAGCTAGTAGATTCGACGGTTGGGCATAAACTCTTATCCTTCATGGATGCGTATTCAGGCTACAATCAGATACCGATGCATTTACTCGATCAAGAACATACCAGCTTCTTAACCAATCTGGGACTTTACTGTTACAAGGTTATGCCATTCGGACTCAAGAATGCCGGGGCTACTTATCAACGATTGGTCAATCGGATGTTTGCCAATCAAATCGGGAAAACAATGGAAGTATATGTAGACGACATGCTTGTGAAGTCACAACTCTCCACCGACCATGTTAAAGACCTGGAAACTATGTTCAACATACTTCGAGAATACAAAATGAAGCTCAACCCACTGAAATGTCACTTTGGAGTTGCATCCGAAAAGTTCCTTGGGTTCATCGTTAACGCTCGAGGGATCGAAGCTAATCCTGAAAAAATCTGGGCTATCAGAAATCTTGAAACTCCAAAGACTATAAAGCAAGTCCAAAGTCTCAATGGAAAAGTAGCAGCATTGAGCAGGTTCATTTCAAAGTCCACTGACAAATGCATTCCCTTCTTCGATCTGATCTGAAAAGGAAAACGCAACTTTGAATGGACCACTGAGTGCGAAGGCGCTTTCCAAGCACTGGTTCAACATCTATCCACACCGCCAATACTGTCAAAGCCTATTGATCATGAGAAGTTGTATACATACTTAGCGATATCAGAAAACGCTATCAGCGCTGCCTTGGTTCGAGAAGAAGATGGGAAACAGAAGCCAGTATACTACATCAGCAAACGATGGACTGGGGCTGAAAGGAACTATCCAAAGCTAGAAAAGCTGGCTTACTGCCTTGTAATTGCATCAAGAAAACTTCGACCATACTTCCAAGCACATCCCATTGTGATTTACACCGACCAGCCATTACGACAGGTCCTTTCGCGGCCTGAGACATCTAGTAGGTTATTCTAGTGGAACATCGAACTGAGCCAGTTTGATATTACTTACACTCTAAGACGAGCAATCCAAGGACAAGTCCTCGCTGATTTCATAGTTGAATTTACCATTCCAGAGGACTTGCCCGAAACCAGTAAATCCCCCGAATATGTTTGGAAGCTATATACTGATGGTGCATCAAACGACCGTTGTTCGGGCGCTGGTGTTGTACTCGAAACCCCCGAAGGCTGATCTATATGCTATGCTTTGAAGTTTGACTTTCATGCAACCAATAATGAAGCTGAATACGAAGCCCTCTTAGTTGGCTTAAAACTCGCTAGAGATTTGAGAATTATCGCAGTGGAAATTTATTGTGACTCACAATTAGTTGTGTGTCAAGTACGGGGAGAGTATCAGGCAAGAGATCGAAGGTTGGCTGCTTACTTAGCTCGAGTTCAGGAAGTACTGAATCAGTTCGATTATTACGCCATCTATGGTATACCTCGGGAGCGCAACCAAAAGGCCGATTCATTGGCAAAGCTAGCCATCACAGGTGAAGCTCAGCAAATGAGACTCGTTCCCGTAGAAACTCTATCTTCCCCAAGCATCATCCGGACAGAAATAAACTGGGTATGCGAAACCGTTCCCGAAAAGGATTCATGGATGACCCCGCTCAGAAATTACATTGAGCATGGAACCCTGCCGGAGCGCAGGAGTGAAAAGAGACAAGTCCTTCGGAAGGCCTCACGATTTACCATCCAGAATGGACTCATGTACAGAAGGGGGTACTCAGGCCCTCTACTCCGGTGTATCGCTCACGATGAAATTAAACAAGTATTGCGCAATGTGCACGAGGGAGAATGTGGCGATCACACCGGGGGGCAAACACTTGCCAAGAAAATACTTCGCTACGGATATTACTGGCCGACCGTGAATCGCGATACATTGGACTATGCAAAGAAATGTGATAGGTGCCAGAAATATGCCCGAATTCCTAGAGCTCCTCCTACCGAGATAACGCAAATTGTCAGCCCATGGCCGTTCGCAATGTGGGGCATCGACATAATCGGTGCCCTACCCTTGGCAAAAGGTGGTGCGAAGTACGCCATTGTCGCAATTGATTACTTTATAAAGTGGGCTGAAGCCGAAGCTCTCGCTACCATTACAACGAAGAAAGTAATCAACTTTGTGGTTCATAACATCATCTGTCGATTCGGTCTCCCACACACCATTATTACGGACAACGGAACCCAATTCGACAGTGCTGAATTTAAAGATTTCTGCAAATGATTTCACATCCAAAATAAATTCTCTGCAGTTGCACACCCTCAGGTAAACAGACAGGTTGAAGCTGTTAATAAAGTTATAAAATCCATTCTGAAAAAATGACTGGAAAAGGTCGGTAGCAAGTGGGTTGATGAACTTCCTATGGCTTTATGGGCTTATCGAACAACTCACAAGACTGCGACCGGTCACACTCCATTCTCTCTTTCTTACGGTTCAGAAGCCATTATTCCAGTCGAGCTAAAAGTACCTTCTCATCTTGTGACATACTATGATCCAAATACGAATGCTATATTACTTGCTGAATCTCTTGATCTACTAGATGAGAAGCATGAAGAGGCTGATTTGAGGGCAGCTGCGCATCGAAGTCGAGTCGCCCGATTGTACAACGCCAAGGTTCGTCCATGAACCTTTGAACTAGGCGATCTCGTCCTCAAAAGAATCTATCCGGTTCCTTCGCATATGAAACCGACATGGGAAGGACCGTATGTTATTGAACGAAGGCTCGGAGATGGCACATTCAAATTATCGACTGTCGACGGTCTAACTTTGCCAAGAGCCTGGAATAGCGAGAGCCTTTGCTGCTATTACACATGACAGGCTATCTTTATCCATTTAGATTACTTTCCATTTTTCAATTTGTTTCTGCATTTTGAAATTAGAATTTGTAATAAGGCAACTGACTTTGCCATATTTTCTTATTTCAGCAATAAAATGCAATCTCTTCGAGCCAGAACTGTGATTTACTTGAAATGCTTCACATGATCATCATTATGCACGGAGAGCTAAGTTCCACCATACAGTGGAATTTATTCAAATAGGGAGTGACTGCGATGCAACCAATCACTCGCTAAGTGAAACCCAAGCTCGGGGACCAGCCATTACATCAAAGTCAAGAAAGGATTGATACACGACAATCCTTCATCCAACTTCGGGTTCCCAGAGTGCGAACCGGAGTATAAACATCAACTCCAAATTCCCAGAGCGCGAATTGGAGTATAAACATCAACTCCGGATTCCCATAGTGCGAACCGGAGTATAAACACCAACTCCAAATTCCCAGAGCGCAAATTGGAGTATAAACATCAACTCCGGATTCCCAGAGTGTGAACCGGAGTATAAACACCAACTCCAAATTCCTAGAGTGCGAATTGGAGTATAAACATCAACTCCAGATTCCCAGAGTGCGAACCGGAGTATAAACATCAACTCCAAATTCCCAGAGCGCGAATTGGAGTATAAACATCAACTTCGGATTCCCAGAGTGCAAACCGGAGTATAAACATCAACTCCAAATTCCCAGAGCACGAATTTGAGTATAAACATCAACTCCGGATTCCTAGAGTGCCAACTGGAGTATAAACACCAACTCCAAATTCCCAGAGCGCGAATTGGAGTATAAACATCAACTCCGGATTCCCAGAGTGCGAACCGAAGTATAAACATCAACTCCAAATTCCCAAAGCGTGAATTGGAGTACAAACATCAACCCCCGAACTCCCAGAGTGTGAGTCAAAGTATAAACATCGACTCCAGATTCCCAGAGTGCGAAACGGAGCGTAAACACCAGCTTCAAGTTCCCGAAGCTTGAATCGAAGTATAAATATCAACTCCAAACTCCCGTAGCACGAGTCGGAGTAAAAATGCCAATTCCAAGTCCCCAGATCGCGGACATATGATTGAAACTTAAGACCGACGTGACCAACCGCCAGTAAACGAATGAGGATCCCCGGAGCGCGGATATGATCGTCGACGATCGAACAAGCGTGAATAAACCGCTCAATCTCCATTTGTCTCGAACACCCATTCAGTGGCACTAGACTCGACATGCTATAAGAAAAGAGCGATCGCTGACTGACGTTTTACAACACACCACCAAGACTGGGGGGCAAGACTTAAGCATCAACCATCGACTGAAGCAATGCGACGTCAAAATTCAACTCGCTTCCCGGTCGCAAACCATGTCCACAGTTTTCGAACTTGGCGAACAAAAACAAACTTAATTCGAAAGCTAAAACTTCACAAGTACACTTCAGATATTGAAACACTTGGACAAATACACAATGACAGAAAAGAAGCCAAAAAAGAGAAGTTTCATTTCTATTGTTTATAAAAGAAGTTCGTGTACAAGTTTCCAAAAATTCCTACTAGCAAGAGCCGAACCCGCATCTATACATGGCTAACAAAATGCAAGTCAAAATAAACCAGGGAAGCATGTTTAATCTTTCTTCTTCCTTGGCTTCCTTCTCGGTGTAGACCAGCTGGAGCTACTGCTAATCTTCCTCTTCGAGCCTTTGCTTTTCGGCGGTTGGTCTTCAGGCGAGGGCATTATATCAACATCCTCCTCCGAACTCGAGTGGATAGGAATGCTCCCTGCGGGCGGAGTCGGAGGAATGGGATCAAGTGCGGAAGGTGGAATAGGCACGCTGGTGATGAAAACAGTATCGCCAGAAGATATCATGCTAAGCGGAGCAGGTCCCAATGTTGCCATCCCACCTCCAAAACTACCACCGTGAGCCGCTGCTACCATTTCAGCATTAATTTGAGCGAACATCTCCTCTTTAGTAACTGCCCGAGCCCCGCTGGAGGCATCAGCAGTCGGCATTGAAGAACTTGTAGCAAGATCGCTTCCACTCATAACAGATGACAAGTCGGCAAGAAGATCGCCGTGACGACGAAAGAGTTCATCCATCAGCTGCTCATCAAACATAATCGTACTCCCCTGCATATCGTCAAGCGGGGCAGCTATACTCACGGTGATTGCTTTGGTCGCGATAGCCTCTTGCGTTTGATATGGTTCTTAAGTAGCAGGAGGCATGGCCGGTGCAGCGTCGATCACTGGACAAAGAATAAGAGAATTGTTAGAACTTAACTCGATCGAAGATTTCGACTTAGGAAAGATATCTGGAATGTTCAGAATACCTTCCTCAGTTTGACTCGTAGGCGGCATAGCGGCATCAGTGACTTGCGCTGCAGCCGAAGACATCTGCGGCTGATCTGGATTATAAGCAGGAACGGTTTGGGGATCGACCGCAGATGAGGATTCGGGCTGGGTTGACGTGGGAACTTCAAGACTTGCTTCATGGTGGTCAACTCCAGAACCCTCTCCCACTTCAAAGTGCTGAGCGCCAAGTCTTTCCTTCTCACGCAGAATCATTGACTCGTGGAGAATCTTCTTTTCATCTTCAGTCAGAATGCGATTCTCAAGTTCAAATTCATCCACAGACTCGCCCTGATGCACCTCATTCTCTTCCTCAACCAGTCGCTCCAAGCATTGTAGAGATGCATCGAAAAATCATCGAGCCAGGCTATACCCCTGTGCCTCAGCACGTTAGCATTGTAAACAACGAGAAGGTCTTCGATGTCAGCCTCTAGCCTGGACTCGGCCAACTTTACTTTTTCCTCCACCTCAACCTCCACCTTGTGGACTTTAGCCACGACCGCATCCCGTTCATCTCTGAGCAGGATAGCTTGTTCGCACGGCTCCTGGACTGCGTTGTTCGCGTCGTCTTTTTCCTTGGCCATATCAGCAAATTTGACCTTGAGTTCATTGAGTTCCTTGACCGTCGCGTCCCACTCGGCGGTAACTGTAGTGTTCCGGTGGACCATCTCCTTCACCAGGGCGACATGTGTCTGCCCCAACCTCTCCATTGCCACCTTCGCTTCGTCAGCTTTTTTGGTGGCCTCAATTTCCGATCTCCGAGAAGACTCGGCCTCATTAGTGAGCACTTGAATGATCCGATCCCTTTGAGCGAGCTCGGTCTCCATCTTCTCAAGCGCTTTGGCTCGCTCAAAGGCCACTTTGGAAGCTTTTTCGATAGCCTTTGCCCACTCTCGATACTGGGTGTATATGTCGTGAACGTAATCATGCACCGTGTTTTCCACCCCTGATGGAATTCTTTTTAAGTGTGGTGAGAAGACATAGCTGTCGAAGTAGATATTCGGAAAATCCTTCCTCATCTGAGCCAACTTAAGAGCCCCTTCTCCTGTGGGTTCAGTTGGGACCTGCTCTGTAATCATGGAGGCCGTGGTCTCAACTCTCTGAAGATGAGTCTCAGATCTAGAAGTATGAGAAGACGGCCTGTGACGAGGAGGCTCCGGTGGGTGTGGAACAATAATAGGGGATGGAGATGGAAGTCTAGGAGGAGGAGAGCGCGATCTAGACCGATGTCTTTATTCTCTGTCCCTATCATTCCCGTACCTATCTTGGTTAGAGTACTCGCGATCGCGATCTCTATCCGAGTCTCTCCTATGGGACTCATAATAAGAAGAAGCCTTTCGGGCCGAGCAGAGATTCCCGAGCATCGATCCCCTTCCAGACATAGTACCTGAAAATGAAAAACGAAAGAAGAGTTAATGATTTCCTAAGTTCGACGATTTACAGTTGTGAATCATGTAGTGTAGTGAAGTGTATGCATATGCAACCCTCCGACCAACCGGAAATGTCGGCCGCACTCATAGCAAGCGACCCGCTCAGTTCAAGAGCACTATCAAGATCCTCCATCCCGGTGTCGTGTGGAGACGACACAAAATCCAGAATCGGGATATCGGCAAGCCCTGCAAAGGGATTCTCTACTTGCGGGGGAGGAGCCTTCGAAATTCTAATCCCCGGAACGGTCAAGGACACAACCACAGATTTAAATCTCTCATATTTAGAGCATTTGTGAGCAGCAGCCTTGCCTTTTCTTCTTCCTCCCAAATCCTGGACATCGGCAGAAGGCCCAGCCGGGAGCTCGGTATCGGTAGGCGTTCTTTCTGGATCAACTTCTTCGGCTATCACGACTGTGGGCGCTTTGCACTTCACCCGTTTCTTCGGAACCACTCTATGTATCCCTTCCAGCTGTATGCTCTGCCTCCGTTCTATCAGCCCGACAGTCCTCAAATTTCTGTCAGACAGAACCAAGTCGATATGCCTCTCTTCGCCCAAAAACGCTTGGAGGATCCGAACTAGCTCTCTGAAGTATGCACCGTCAGGTCGAGAGATCGCGGCTGTAAAATAAGAGAAGTGTATCAGTTTTGAAATTGGTTATTATTATCTCAATAACTCAAGAGAAAGATTGAATCGCTTACGTCTATCCAACCATCGCGTAGCAAACCCAGGGAGGCACCGAACGTAGAACCATTCGGTCTTGAAGTAACTTAGCCTTCCCCAGGAGCCCATTACAATGTGACAGTTTCTAACCGCTTCCAGGAAGGTGAAAGAAGGGCTATCTCCACGGCTCTTGACGTTAAATAAATATCTGATTTCGATCGGCTTCGGCGGTCGAAAGAGGATCTCCATAAATAGAATGAAGGTGCTGTTCAACAAAGCATACCCGTTGGGATGTAGCTGGGATGGAGCTATTCCAAGGAATAATAACATCTCCCTTATATATTGATTGAAGGGAGGGAGTGTCCCTGTTGTGCAAGCGTGATGGTTGAAAGCAGTAAACCCCTCCGGGGGATCATGTGGCCTGTCATTTGGCCCAGGTAGTAACACGTCGTCAAGCGACAGACCGTGCCTTAAACAAATACGTCCTAGCATATCTTTGGAGATACCCGATGGCACAGAATCTTTTGGATTACAAATAAACCGAGTCCCTAGACGCTCGTCCGGAGCTGGCTCTATAACTTCGGCTTCAATAACCGATATCTCTATGGTTGGATGAATAGAACTCGGGAGTTCTGACTGCTGAGAACTTGAAGTTTCCATGACTAGCAAGCTTATAAAAAATCATTGTCAAACTGACAATAACGCTCGTGCATCCCCCAGTGTAAAGTGTGTGGGTGTGTTGTGCAGTACAGTACTATATATCATTTGAGAAGATCTACAGGATTGATGAAAGCATGTAAACGACGAGACTTCGGAATTCAGTCAGAAGGACCGTCATCGCTGACCGTCACAACCGTGCCATCCAGTTATTAGCTATCATTCCAAGTTAAAGTTTGTTATCATTTTGATAAGTTCCAGTTTCATCGACGAGCTTCGATAGGCAATCAGATATGCGGTGAAACGATTCAGTCCAGTTATGCAAGTTTGAAGCTCATCGGAGTCAATTGTTCAAGTGTGCAAGGAGTTTTAATTTTTTTCAATGATCAATTCATCTCGCTTATGAGAGCCGTGTTCGCATCGATAAGTTATGGTCATCTGCGTATGAGTTAGACTCGGTCAGAAGGTTGGCATGCAAGTTTGACTCGATCAAGAGGCTGGGGATTTCGAATCGATAGAGCGCGACACTTCGAATCGATTAAAAGCCTCCAGTTCGAGTCGATCCCAAGACTACACAGTTCGACTCGATCCCAAGGCTACTCAGTTCGACTTGATCCCAAGGCTACGTAGTTCGGCTCGATCTCGAACCTCCATTCGACTCGATCCCAAGCCTCCAGTTCGACTCGATCCCAAACGCCCACTTCAACTCGATCAAAGGCCATCACTTCGAATCGATTAAAAGCCTCAAGTTCGAGTCGATCCCAAGACTACGCAGTTCGACTAGATCCCAAGGCTACGCAGTTCGTCTCGAAGCCCCTACTCTAGATCGACGCTAAGCTGAGGCAAAGGGATCTCGATCGATCGCAAAGGAATCTCGATCGATCACGACTCTGGTTGATCTGGTATTAAAAATCGAGTCTCGTCGTCTACACGTTGCATTCGCTTGGGGGATTACCTAAATTTGTCAGTTAGTTCAAGTAATTGATGGTATGAATCGGTTCGAAGGCAAGATTGTTTTCTTCTTTGTTGTCTCGAGTCTCAGAGCGATACGAAAGCGAGGCAGGAAAGCAAAAGGTAAAAAGTGATAAAATGGCTAAGTACGGTGTATTTATATGGACTCGAAAGCAAAAGGAATAAACGATTCACATCCCGGTGGATTCGAACATGCTCTTCGACTCCGTCTCCAGTGCGTCGATGCGAAGCTCCTCTTCATATCGCTTATCTTCGACTCCCTCTCCGATGCAGCAATACAAGCAATCACTTTGACTCCGTCTCCAGTGCGTCGATGCAAAGCTCCTCTTCGTATCGCTTATCTTCAACTCCCTCTCCGATGCAGCAATACAAGCAATCATTTCGACTCCGTCTCCCCTTCGACTCCGTCTCCTACGCATTTCGACTCCGTCTCCTGTGCGTTTTGACTCCGACTCCTATGCAGTTCGAATCCATTAGGGAAGTTTACTTCGACTCGCTCCACATCGACTCGCTCCACTTTGACTCGTTCAGTCCGAATCCATCATCAAGTCGAACAAGCGTTTCGCATCCATCGAACCCTACGTCCATCGATATGAACAGTCAGTTCGAACCCATCGAATCATGACTTCTAGAGGCCAACTCCATCGATTCGAAATATTCAATTCGCATCCCTAAATTCAATAAAAATCGTCTTCAATGTTTCAACCCTTCACATCGATTCAAGAGAGGATCGTTACGAAGGAACATTCAAAAACAACCATCGAGCGTTGTTACAACGAATTTCACGTCGGTTTAGGAGAGGATCGATACAAAATTCAATATAAGATAAACTGACAACGACTCGTGAACGTACAAAAGTCAACGAGAGTCAGATTAACATATATGCGTGTATGTCGGACTAATATTCAGCATTCCAGATTTACAGGAATTGGAAACTCATTTGATAACAATTACAACAACAAACGGCTAACCACTAGCACACAGCAATCAGTTGCAACAATACAGGGTATAGTAGTCGACAGTCAACAGTTTATATTATCAAGAAAAGCAGTCAAAGGTTACAGCTTTCATCGAAAAGACGATAACTATTAAAAATGAAGACTGCAGCACTTCAAAGCACATCATGTTTCCACAAGACGTACTTTGGGGGGCAAATGTTATCCCGCCTTTTGGCAAGGCCGTGACACCAAGGAATTGACTAGTAAACCAATGACGATCCATCCCAGAGATCGGTTATACATAGGCTCACTATTGATATCAATGAATTTTGTCCGAGTCCGGATCGGGCTAAAATTGGTATGACATGACAAGCTAAGCTTTGAGAGTCAACGTTCCAAATCTCAAGTCAATCCGAGTTTGTATGTTCAAGTTATGAACGATACAAAATTGGATGAAAACCAACCACCGATCGAATCGCTCAGTTCAACTCGCTTCGCAACCATCAGAAGCCAACTTGGAATCGCTCAGATTTGACTCGCTTCGCAACCATCAGAAGCCAACTTTGAATCGCTATGATTCGACTCGCTTCACAACCATCAGAAGTGCCTACCTCGACTCGCTCCGCTTCGCCTCCATCAGATGCCTTCTTCGACTCGCTCTGCTCGAACCACTGTTCGACTCCATCGAGTTTGACTCCATTGGCAAAGCCACTGTTCGAATCCCTTAGGACGCTCCACTTCGACTCGCTCAATCAATACACACTTCGACTCGCTCAAAACAGCATCAAAGGCAGAGTGATCCAAAGACTCAAGCGCCACATCACCGAGTCGAACGGAAGCGAGTCGAACAGAGCGAGTCGAACGAAATAGCCAACCGAGAATCTCATTTCGTATCGATCATACCTCCTAATCTACAAGTCCAAATGCTATGAAATTTTCACAGAAAACTACGTGCATGCTAAAGAATGTCCACGCCAAATTTCGACTCCATTGGATGAAATCTTTATCGATACGAAATCTGTTCGTATCGATCACGGATCAGACTGAAACTTCACGAGCTTGGGCGCGCGGGCCTGGTCACGTGCCAGAGAGGGTCTCCCGAGATCTGAGCAAAATATCAGCCTCCTACACCTATAAATAGACCCCCAAATTCAACAAAAGGGGTTCTTCTTCCTCTTTGAGATCTCCAATGCCCAGACTCCGCCGGATCCAGATCTGAACTCCATTGCTGCTGCTACCAACGAATTTCACTGCTGCAAATCATTATTATTCGCTGTAATTTGCTGAAATCAATTGTAAACATCAAAGAAAGATCAATAAAGCAAACTACTTCATAGAGGACGTAGGCAATACGCCGAACCACTCTAAATTCTTATGTCTCCTTGCATGTTAATTATTTTTCATATTTGAGATCTGGAGTTTTTTTTAGATAATTCCTCCTTTTCCATTTAATTTCTTCATTTTATCTCTTCAAAAACTTCCGAAGAGTGTTGTGCCCAATTTTGGTGCAAACGGGTACTTAAACAAGCTACCATTTATTTTTAATTCACTTTCCAAGTCATGTCCATTGTATTTACATAAGCAAGCATATATGTAAATAAAATCAACAATTTACAATCATTAGCTAATCCATCACTTATCCAATGTTAATTAATCCACATACTAACTAACTAGCATATGAATAAATGTCCCAATTAATATAATAGCAAAATGGGGATTTATTCTGCTAAACAGATGTCATCAATAATCTATTCAATTTAATTATAGTAGAATGATGTTTTATTTTCCAAATAGATAACACAAATGAAGTATACTTAATTTAACCACGTTATTATTTAAACAACGTAATTAAATTCAATCACTATTATAATATAATAAAATTATACTTCGTCAAAACTATCAACAAGTTATACCATAGTGTTGTACTCGTCAATAGGAGTCTAATGCAAAAATCTATGGGTCAATCGGATTAAAGTGAGTGAGATATGACAGTATAAGAATTAACATACTTAAATTATATAAATAAACAAATAATTAATATTATCCTCACCCTAAATCAGCCCAAGGCCCAACTCACTACCCAACCCGAACCTGCAACAACAAATCCTCTTCTTTCCTAACTCGATCTCAAATCCTGTACACGCATCGCACATACTCCCGTGCATGCACACCATACCTCCCTTCACACTGCACGAAATGACGCTAAGCCGCCTTCGTTTAACTCCCCTTCACATGCTTGTCTTAACCATCCCAAAATGACTAAGCTTTCTTAGCTCTTCCATTTTCGGACTTGATGCTCCCTTATGCAACTTCAAAAATGCCGCACTCCTCAATCCAAGGCCGGAGTTCACCAAAATTCTACCACCGACGCATCTTTCCTTGACTAAGCTAAGGCTGATGATCCCGAGACCCAATTCCATCTATACCTCCGTCTAGGTAGAATCCTCATTTCTGACCAATTCTTTTAACTATCACCGCACCTCACGAAATCTTCACTGCACCTGTTCCTCTCCACAGCGAAGCCAATGACACATGTGTCGTCACTTAATTCCGCCCAGTTTAGGAGAAATTATTTTTGAATGTTTATGGCATAATTTCCCCATCCACAGTCATTGAGAAATTACGGCCACCTCGCTTGATGAAAACTTAGGCGAACAATTTCTAAAAATAGCTGGGGTGATTATCTACAAGTTTCATATTTGATGTTTTGACCAATTTTGCAAAGGCTGGGAGATGGGGATTTTTGAATTGAAGGGGAAGCTTTGATTTCATTTACAGAGGAAGGAAAATAAATTACAGAAGGAAAAAAATATTGAGAAATGAAATGAAAATGAAAGTGAAGTGAAGTATTGGTGAAGACTGATAACCAAAAAAACTTCATTTCTTCAAAGTCAAGCTAACCAAAACGCGCACTCCACCCTATCCATCTCCTCCAAATCAAATCACATTAAATCAAGTTGAAAATTTCAAATTTTGATTTGATTTTGAAAATGTTTTGAAAAGAAGACTTATGATACTTCGCCACATAATATCTCGTTTACTACAGACCGCGAATGACCGATCATGCACAATAATGCAACACGATCACAAAACAATAATAAAATACACCGGTTATTCTATTCTATTTTGTTTTTAAAACAAACAACATTTGCCGTAAAATACGTCAAACAATAATTTAAATATTTTCCAAATTAAAATTTATAGAAAAATCCCATAAATTCATTTAAAAGGCTAAATTAAAAATCAAGTCGTTTTATCAAAAATTTGATTTTCTTATCTTTTATTATATTCGAATCAAATTAGAATATTTAAATAAATTAAATATTCCATTCAAAATGTCAAAATTTTTGGGTCATTGCAAATTACTTATAAATTCATTCATAAACTAAATCTAAATTTTTACAGACACATACTATTGTAACACATACTCTTCCTCAACCATGCAATCCAAACTATCGTATGTAAAATAACACTTTGTCAATAAGAGTGAAACAATATCAATCATAGATTAATTTATATTATTCGTCTTAACAATCCAATCATAATTGATCATAGTTAAAGTCCACAACAAAACATAAGTTGACAAAAACATGCATATACATTTAAATGAATATAAGTCAATAGTCATCATGGCTTAAAATAAAGCGCACACTCAACATAATATGGTACTATCACCGTATTAACCTATCAACCAATAACATGTGTATGTTAATTTCTATGCTAAGTACACATCCTTTATAATATGTGTATCCTTAAACCTGTTGCTGAACTTCCTCATAGTCTCACCTTTAAGATAATTGGTATACCATCTCATACCTATACCATCCAAAATATCATGTGCACCTACTTATGGTCACATCCTCAGAAGTAGCATGTGTCTATTTATGGCTACAATCTCCAAATGATTTGGTCATCCACTTATGCTGCAACTGTATCAGTCCTTGTATTACTTCTGTGTATTAGACATATGATAACTCGTATGACCATCAATTGCTAGAGATTGATGGAAAAATCCTTGTTTTCTGTGTACCCAAACACTATCCGATAATAGCTAACACTAGATCCCTTCAACGATCAATGATATATGGATACCTTCAATGATCCAGGGTAGCCGACTAAGTACCCAATGAGTGTCCTCATAATACCCCTACTTATGAGTACATCAGAAAACACTCTAAGTATCAATGATCCATTTGCATGTGTATCTAAGCCCTTCATTGCTCCATCTATTATCATTTATCATCACAGAACCTTTCAACGTTCCACTTTCTCCTTGATAAAACCCTTCAACGTTCTATCATGAGTTCGCTTCAATGAACCTGCCCTGGTGGATTATCATCATTACAACCCCATCGATTGAGTCGCCATCATCATAACACTTTTAGACGTCTATATTGATCGTAGGAATAACACATCAAAGTTTCGATGACATCGCATCGAAGCATCATGCTTTGCCTTGTCATTTATCATCGTTCCACTTTCCATAGTGATTCCTTTATCCAATGACTGGGATAACTCACCCAGAATACCAAAGAGGGACCTGATAGCAACGAATGTCCCATTACACCTTAAAAGAAAACATTTACCAAAAACATTTTTTGGCTTCAAATCAAAGCTTCAATCTCCTTTTAAACAAAAGTTCTCTCTGTTATTTTCTAAAAATACACCATTATTTCATAAAACAGTTTCCTAAAATATTTTCCACCATTTTAAAGCAATTAAAAATGATTTTGAGAAAACACTATCTTATATAAGAAATCAAATTGTCCTTTGAAATGGAAACCCTTTGTTTTAAAATATTTATGGAAGCCCAAAATAGGTTTGGAAAAACACATATTTTTTAAACTTTCGTATAATTGTCCTCCCGCCTATCCTTGACAGTGGTATCGATTAAGCCTTTAGTCACTAAAATCCTCCAACTACTATTAATCATCTTCATGGAAACTCTTCACATTTCTTAGTCAAACAAAGTATATACAATTATAATATGTCAAGCAATAAGCAAACAAGTACACAACCAAACAAACAATAATCAGTCAAAACAAAGAAGTGTATAGAAAATAAACAATTGACTACAATCAAAAGATATTAAACTAAACAACCATGACCTGAATTAATAGATGAACATCAATCAGGAAAGAAATTAAACAAATGATTAAAATCAATCACAGTAAAACAACCAATCAACAACATAATACAATAATACGAAATTAATTCAAATGAGCAGAATATAGATTAATAAGTAGGCATGGGTAAATATGCAGCTAATTTTTCATAATTTCAATTAATTTAACAAACAACAAAGAAATATAAACAATTCATCCAAAGTAGACAAATACAACCGACAAAGTTACTATCTTAAACATCAAAATGGGCATCCCTTCTTCATATCCCAACTCTTTCCATAGAGGGGAATAGCTAGATGTCCCTACAGCTCATAAGGGAAAATCGCACACAGTAGTCATAAAAGTAACATCATCATAATGGATGTCAAGCAAAGTCAAAACTTATCTTACCCCTATTATAGGGCCAGTTCCATGCTACGAGTTGCCTTAGGAAAAAAAAATTTTAACCCTTAATGTCGAAAACAATAGTGCCACAAATAGGAATTGAACACTTGATCAGCCAACATTTTACTAGAAAGTCACCTTAACCATTGCACTACAAAGTACTTTAATTTAAAAATACTTAACAACCCTATAATTTCATATATTATTTTATTGTTGCTACTTCATGTTCCCTAATTGTTGCCCCTCCATGGTGGGTTGCGCTATTCGATTGCCTAGCCTGCCTACGCCTAAGACTGGCCCTGCCCCATTGCCTTAACCCCTATGTTACAAAGTCCAGTTTTATAGTTCTAAGTTAAAATTCCAAATAAAATATCTTTTTAAGAAGATACATTTTTAACAAATGCCTCCAAAGTATGTTATTCAATTGAATATTTTAATTTTTCAACTATTTACTTTTCAAATGAAATCATTCTCTCCTTTGTAAAATATTTTCTCAAACTATCGCAAAACTATATTTTATAATACATCATTTCTTAATATTATATCCTCAATAAAATAAATTTCAACTTAGGCCTTTTTCAACCAAAATTCTTTGTCCAAAAATTATTTTTCTTTGCAAAACATCATTCATTAAAGAGTGCATATTTAGATGAAAATCTTTTCGAGAAAAATCAATTTTTAGATGAAAGTTTCCTGAAATCAAATGCACTACTGTGATAAAACTTTTCTTCTCAGACAATTTTTTTATTACATTCTTTAACAAAAAGATACTTCTCAAATAAAGATACTTCCCTCAATTATTTTCAATTATTTATACTAATAAAATACCATTTTACGGAAATAACCTTCATATAAGGTATCTTTAAAATAAATCTTCTTCAAATCATATAATATTCACTGTAAGGAATGTTTCAATAAAATACCGTTTTCTTTAAAAATAAGAGTTCTCACTAGATATCCTTCGATGATGTACCTTTAATAAAAACATTTTAAAACCGTTTACTATCATTAAAACAGTTTTCTCTCTCATAGCACCTTTTTAAACAAATACTTCCCAAACCTTTCGGTATATATTTTGAAGTATCTATTAGCTAAAAATATTCTTTCTCAAAATGGTCCTCGTTTGGATATTTTTACAAGGTATTCTAAATCAAAAATGAGGTTATGAAATGCCTTTCAACATAACATTTTTTTTCAAAAGACGTTCCAAATTCAAACCCTTTTAGCTAAGATGTTATCATTAAAGTATTTCTTTCAAAATACAATATTTTCAACCAAAAAATATTCTCATAAAACACTTTCAAATTAAACACTTAAAAAGATTTCTCTTTCTATAAATAAAATCTTCCTTTATTAGTGAAGAATTTATAAAACCATAATACCATTATGAAAATACATTCCTAAAGATGTTCTAAAAACAAACAAATTTTTCCTTAGCAAAATGTTTCTTCAAAGATTAAATTTAACTTTCAATATCTAACTAAAACTCATTTTTACTAAAATACTTCCAAATATAATATTTTTACAATATTACTCTTTCTTACTAAAATATCTTCATAAAAATATTTATTTAACCAAATTGAATGCTTTATTTTTTAACGAATATCTTAATAAATCTCTTTTTATAAAAAATAAATAATTTTTTCCATTTTTTATATAATATCTTTAAAATCAGAAATGTATATGTTGCTCATATTTTTTGCAAGCAACTAGCAAGCCTAATTAAAGGCAATTTAGCCCAATCAAAGCTAGCCCAACTGATCCATGGTTAGCCCAATCAAGAGCCAACCAAAGCCCATGGTACCAAACCAGCCCTTAAACCTAATAAGGCGCTATGGTAAAGCCTAGCCTCTTTAAGCAACCTTCACCTACACAAGATCAGGACCAGGCCTAGATCAGTCCCACTCAGCTCCTCTACATTTGACTTCCAACAACAGCTGAAGACCATCGCGGTTTGTCTAGCTCCACATCAGCTGGCGCCCAACCCCTATCTAAGCCTGGCCTCCCTCTTGAACGCCCTACGCTCGGTCCAATGCCCGCCTTCCTCATATGGTCCTTAGCTAAATTCCAAAATTCTTCTGTGCTTCCAACATCTGATCGACCAACTATGCCATGTGGGTACTCGATTGAAAGACAAAGCTGTCAATCCGTCCTATCATAGTACCACCAGTAGGGTGGATGATTTGATTAGGCTTAGCATCAGCATTAAATGCACATTTAATGCAAGCCCACGCCTTGTATAGAGGGGTGATGAGTGCTTTCTCATCCACGCTCTATCTTTAAACTTACTTTACTGTTGTAGACCATCCGCCTCTTCAGTTAGATCAACGGTCGATCCTGATTCCCATCTTTTCCCATAGCACAATCTCAGCCACACATTACCCATTCTAGCTACCCTATGTAGTGATACTACAAAGGGGTTGGATTCTAGTTGAACTAGTTAAATTCTAATCAAAATGGTTGGAACATTTAAGAATTCTGAATACTATGCACAATTCATGACTATTGATATCACAAGTCCTTAAGATTACATAGCTTTATTAGTCTTAAGTGCTTTCGATTTTCTTATTATTCTCTTGTAATTTCTTATAGTCGTAAAAGAAATACATAGTAAGAGAACTTCATAGTGGACATATGCAGCTTTGTCGAACCACCTATATCTTGTGTTATTTACCTTTCAGTTGCGTATTTAACTCCTTATTTTCCATTTTAAGCCTAGTGATTAGAAAGTAAGCTTTTCTTCATAAAGCATCAGTCTCATTCTGAGGTTGGTTTGGAAACTAGTCAACATTTTAGCGCTAAAAGGTGGGCCTCCCCCTAAAAGGTCTAGTCTGATTTGTTGACATGGACAGTCTTCCGCCATTCTAAGGTAACAACTCCAATGGACAAGAAACCAATGGCAACACTCTCGCTAGTATTGTCCAGGCCAACCCTGGCTCTAATAAAGAAAGATGGCATGTTGTAATGCTACAACTGCTAAACATGGGTTAGTTCGCTCGAGAAGTCAATGACTTGAGGATATGATTGGACAATCGAGCCACCGTCAAATTTGTCCTACCAGTTCCTCAAACAATCGACCTATTCAATCAACCTTTTCATAGAAAAATGCATCCCGGCGGCTACGATCTCCTACACACATCCAAGGCCCAAGAGTGGGTGGTGTCAGAGACTCTGCTGATAAACGTCCCCATCAATCCTAGGAGGTACTTTACTCGCGTGCCTAATCGAATTAATCTCTCCCTGGATGTCACTTTGCCAATTAGGCCAAACTGTCATCATCCCCCCAGTAGAACAACCACCGACTCCTGCTCAATTATGAACTTCTATATGCGGCCCCATTGCCATCAACATAGTGCATATGGTCACCTCAGTGCACTCCCAGTCTGATAGGGATGTGGCTGAAATTAGGCAAAGGAGAAAGCGAGTCGCACGTTCTAGGTCCCCCTTGGTGCATAAGGGGAGATCCCTAGCTCCTCCTCACTATTTCCCATTCTATCGTAGATCTCCTACTCCGCCCTGGCGTAGACTCAAATCTCAGCTATAGTTGGCTAGAACATCCCACAACAGGTCGATGCTAGCCTTAGGTCAGAAATGCACGCCCTCCAAAAATAGCTCAACAGGATGCAAGCCCACAGCACTGGGGCAAGTCATTAATTGATAAGTACGTTCTTAGATGACTGGAATGCGGAATCGTTCTTCAATGAAATCTTAGATACATCCATCGGTGGTATGCCTTGCCATTAATTGATAAGTACGAAGGGAATACCAACCCATCCGATCATATCATGGCATTTAACTCCATCGCCTGCGCCGGATAGCTCTTTGGCCTCGCCAAGTGTCTACTCTTCCCCTCCACCCTTGTAGGATCAGCCTCTTGCTTTACACCTACGATCAAGCAGCATCCACTCTTGGGCCTAACTATGCACCAACTTTAAAACTCATTTCTTCATTTTCTGCACCTTCAGTGAACTGGGCAATATCAAGTAGGGTCCTTTTGAGTGCCTACGGTTATATATCACCCGCTTCAACAAAAAGTCCACCCGGGTTAGGGTGTGGATGTCAATAGTTTGGTCTTGGCCCTATGTTCAAGGGTTCGATACAAATCTAGGATGTGGATATAACTCCAAAAACAGCTAGCTTCATCCCTAACTGACTTCTACCAATCTTGAAAATGGCATCATGAAGATGCAGATCTTTCTGACATCGATGATGAGACAAGGAGCCCTGCCTAGACCAGTCCTCGTAATAACAACAATCGCTGCAAGAAGGATCGTCCGACCGATTCTCGAAGGCATCTAGAGAATGACCCACCCTACAATCCCAGGTAACATAATTACTCACACTTGAATAGGGACATTGCTACCATCTACCTCACCACCAGGAACCAAGTGCGGTAACAAAGACTCGCACAATGGAAGTAAGCGGAACTTTGTCACAATAGCAAGTACTACAAGTTCCATCGAGTCAACGGCCACTCCACAATAGATTGCAGTGTACTCAAGAATGAAATTAAAAGGCTCATCCAAGAAGGCGTACTTTTAGAATTTGTCTATCACCAGTCGAGTAAAGGGAAAACTATGAAGAATGGCCATACTAGCCCCCTTAGCCCAACAACACAAATGTCCAATCCATCATCAAAGTCTTAACCATATGCAGGGGACCAAATGTAGCAGGTAGTAATCGAGGGTCCGAGTCTCGGTATCAGAGAGAGGTAGGTACTGTAAGGAAGGTTTATTCTAGAATACCTAGCATTCAAGGTGCCCCGACTAGAATCAGATCGTTCGATCGGCTTCATGGTTGAACACAAGACAATGGTCTCCTACCCCATATCATGACCACATAATCATCACTCTTGCATTGACCAACTCTAATATGCATTAGGCCTTTGTGGATGGGGGCAGCTCGGTCAATGTCTTGTTCAAGAATGTGTTTAAAGCCCTTAGGGTTCCCACGTCTAGCCTCACCCCTTATGCCTTGACTGTTTATGGCATTGGGGGTGTAGGCATTGTTCTGATGGAATCAACCTCGCTTGTAACAACATTTGGCCAAGAGCCCCTCGCTGTGAAGGTCTAGGTAAACTTTGTAGTAGTTCATTGCCCATCTTCTTATAACATGTTAGTAGGATGATTGGCACATGCCGAGCTGATGCCATCATTTCTTAGAATCGCCTCATCATGAAGTTCCCTATCCAAAATGGGGTCGGTGAGATCAGGGGAAACTAGCAGAAGGAAATGGAATGTCTTGGAGCTTCCCTTAGACAAGCAAAGAAAGTTCTAATGCTACAATAAGAGCATCCAACAATCAACAATGGGTTTCTTAACAAATAAAGTGGGCCGACCAATGCTCAATTTTTTTCCAAGGCTACCCAAACCCCGAAGCAGTGGCTGGAGCTCCCACTCTCTCTCGATCAGCTGACTTGTCCAAGAGCCGGGGAACCACTACCTCGACCCAAACCCTTTATTACATATTAGTTTCCAATTATGACGTGGAAATTTATGTATATATGTTTGTTTTCATTATACAAACCTTTGAGATCGACCAGCGTACAACCCACTACACCATCACACATCTAACACTAGAGTGAGCAAACCAATATACTCAGATTCAGCTCAGAATCAATGGTTGCTTTGTACCCAGCAACATGTCACCCAAGGGAACTCCACAACTTATGCGATCGGGTTCGAGCCAGGGCACATCTGCCACTCAACGTTCAACCGCTTGAAGCTCGAGATAACTTATGAGAAATTTTTTATTTCAACTCATGCCGGTGCAAACCAACACTCTACACCGACCATTACCTTACCATCTCAACGGCTTTCACTTCGGGATCAATGGTTGTCTCTTACCCGACAATGTGTCACCCGAGAGAACCTCATAGCTCATGCGCTCGAGTTCGAGCCTTGGCTCATCTGGCATAGAACATTCGACCGCTTGATGCCTGAGAGAGCTTGTAAGCAAACTTGCATTTCAACTCGTACTGATGCAAATCATCACTCTACATCCGGCCATCACTTAGCTACACTAAAAGTTGTACCCAAGCCGTCTTATTGTCACATTAATAGTGGGCGCTATCCTAAAAGAATGTGTGTGTATATATACATACATATATCAGTAAATACATAAACTACCGGATAATTATGGTATTCCGCTCAATAAGTCACATAGATTATCAAGCAATGCAGCTCTAATTAGAATTGTGTCGGATCTTTTTCATTCGGTTTAAAAAAGCATAAGGGCACAATTCCCACCTCGCTGGGCATATAGTAACATTCTCATGACTAATAAATTAAAAAGAAGAAAAAGAACAAAAGAAGAAGCACGTCAACGGCTGTTCCGAGGCAAGCCAGCCTACACTCTTATCACCACCTAAAAAGCTCTTGGTTTCGTCGGAGAAACACTTCAAATGATCAAGAACTTGCTGAAGAAAACTGAGTAAGCTCCCATCTTCGATGGACTTCAAATACTTCGACCGACCTAGAACTTGTTGAAGAAGGGGGGTGTGCTACCAAATCCAACACCCTCTCCATCAAAGGGTCGCGAGAAGCTTCCAGATAACCTCATCAAGGAGCAAACCAATATTTCAATCATGGTAGAAAAAGCAGAGGCATAGAAGCATCCGGACCAACTTGAAACCAGGAGTGTCCAAGCCTCAAAGTAAGGAAGCTCCCTATCTTCACCTAGATCATTAGTCTGAAATCGACTTCCATCCAGTACTAGGACCATGGCCTACAGGTAGGGGTCCAAGCCAAGCGGCAAGGCATAGTCTGCCTCAAGCAGAAGTTTCTAGTCAATGGTTTGAGCTGCAATCACAAGAGATGGTTCAAACACCAAAGGACTTTCTCCTCTCTCGACATCCCAACTAAATCTAAAAAAGAAGCTTAGATACAAAAGAATTTGAAAGAAAGAGACGATGAAGCCAGTGGTTTTTTATCAATGAACGATTGCAAATGACTCACAAGCTCTGAAAAATTTTCATGAAGGGAAATTTTATGGGTTCAGGGAAGAAGAAGAAGGGGTATTTATATACCTACACCTTCAATCGCATGCATTGAATACAAAAGGAAAAAAGGATCACAACCATCTAATAGAGATCTGTATTAAGTCAATTTAAGCACGTAAGGAGACATGCCACATCCCTGCCACATCTTGAAAATCGTACTATCACAACCAATTGCGTGAAGCCACTTGGAAGGCAAATTAAATGTGTTGCAGAGCTATCATTCGAAAAGATTTATATGATATTTATTTAAGCCCATACCCGTAAATGGATATAGATTTGGGAGTAGAATGTTGCTCATATTTTTTGCAAGAAACTAGCAAGCCCAATTAAAGGCAATCAGTCCCAATCAAAGCCAGCCCAACTGATTCATGGTTGGCCTAGTCAAGGGCCAGCCCAAGCCCATGGTCTCAAATCAGCCCTTCAACCATGCAAGGGGCCATGGTAAAGCCCGGCCTCATCAGGAAATCTTCACTTACACAAGACCAATACCGAGCCCGTTCCAGTCCCGCCCGGCTTCTCTATATTAGACTACCATTGGTTGCTAAAGATCATCGTGGTTCGCCCGACTCCACATCAGCTGGCGCCCGACCCCTATCCGAACTTGGCCTCTTCAAACAACCTGCACATATACAAGACCAAGACCAGTCCTAGATCTTCCCTCTTGGCTCCTCCACATTAGACTTCCAGCAGTAGCTAAAGACCACAGCGGTTCGCCTGGCTCCACATTAGTGGGCGCCTCCAACCCCTACCTAAACCAGGTGTTAGCGCCAAAATTGGTCACTAACACCCAAATCCAAGCGAGAGCACCAAATCACGGTCACAGCTCACGGATAGAATATATGTAGAGAGTATAAATGTGAAGAACATTCAAAATTAAAAAGAAAGCAGTAAAAACACAGAATTTATAGTGGTTCGGCTAACTCTGGCCTATGTCCACTCCAGAAATTTCCTTTCTTATTGATGTCAAAATCAATTACATTTACAAACTGATAGAGTAGCCTTAGCCTTAGAAAATAGAAAGTCAGAGAGCAGAAAAAAGAAGAAGATCCTTTTTCTGAAACCCCGCATGCTGTATTTATAGGCAAATCCTGAGTTGTTGGGCTTTCTGAACGGTACAGGCCCATAAGACCTTCCACCGAGCCATGTACCTCCAAGGCTGATCAACCTTCCACCGAGCCACATAACTCCACAATGCCAAGCAACACCGGCCTCACCACAATGCCGAGCCACACCGGCCTCACCGCAATGCCGGGCCACACCGGTCTCACCACAATGCCGGGCCACACCGGCCTCACCACAATGCCGAGCCACACCGACCTCACTACAATGTCAAGCCGTCTCACCAATGCCAAGCAACCCCAATCATGCCGCAATGCCGAGCAGCATAGCCTCACCATAATGCCGAGCGACCTTGACCTCACCAATGCCGAGCGAGGTACGATGCCGAGCGACATCTGCCGAACCACAACCTTATGCCAACGACCCTGACCTCTCTGCAATGCCGAGCGACCCTTACTTCTCTGTAATGTCGAGCGACCCTGACTTCTTTATAATGCCGAGCGACCCTGACTTCTCTGTAATGCCGAGCGAGGTACGATGCCGAGCGACATCTGCCGAACCACTACCTTATGCCGAACGACCCTGACCTCTCTGCAATGTCGAGCGACATTACCAGGGCCGACCGGACCTTGACTTCCAGACCGAGCCATGTAACTTCTCCACTTCTCGACCGAACGGCATATCCAAGTGAACTTCATCATTTTAAACCGAATCCATCATATTCCAGCCTTGATAAACGATAAGTTGACTTAGTTAAATCTTCCTGTCTGTGGCCTTGCCGAGAGGCGGGTTAACATTTGCCCCCGAAAACATGCCTTACTATTGGAAGGTGTGTTTTGAATAGCCTCGAGTTCGATATCTGAAGCATGTATGTTATCCCATTCATACTTTCCGACTCATAATCCAATCCATTTTATCCAAGTGCCATCGCCGTATCCTTATCCGAATGTATGACTACTCTGAATCGATATCCAATTCTGAATCCAGTAACCAAATACTTAGCCAAATCCATATCCATTTGAACTCGACAACCGAGTTCTAATCCATCCATATCCAACAACCAATAACCACGTCCATGACCTCTCTAGGTCGATGTCCAAATCCGGGACCGTTCCAGGTCCAAGTCCATACCCAAATCCTTAGCTGTTCATAGCCAATATCCGAATCTGTAACCTTTCCGGGTTCTTGCCAAGCGCAATCCACACTTAACGACCTATGTTAAGTAATTCCATGGTGTTCATGATTCAGTGTCCCTGAACGCCGAATAATGCCGTGGCTTAAGTCCTAAGCCGAATCCTGGTCACTCCGGATCCTTGCCGAGCATAGTCCATACTCGACGACCTGAGATAATAACCGATAATATATGGCCTAAGTCCTAGGCCGAATCCTGGTCTCTCCAGACCCTTGCCGAGCATAGTCCATGCTCGACGACCTTTTAGCCAAAATCCAAAGGAAAATCTAATCAAAACCATAAAAACCAGAAATCCATATCAATAATCCAAACCAAAAAACAAACATCCAAACCCGAATCCAAACCAGAAAATGAGCAAAACAGGGAGTTCAAACCAAACTCCAAAACCAAACCAGAAAAAGCAAATGTCCAAGTCAAAAGGGAAAAAACAGATTTCACAAACCGGGGCGTCTCGGTAATCCATCATCTCAGAGCATGCCTGAGGGTTGTCTCCGACCCCGTACATGAGTAAGTGATTTATTCGTTTGCCCGGAGCTTGTTACTTATTCCAAACTATCAAGATTAGTTGATGACCAACCGACCACCATTCCTGGGCCCCATGCCCTCGTCGTTCAAGGTAGACGGTGGCTGCTCCTGTTCCACCGCCGCATTCCAAGTTTCGACATATTGTCGCAATTGACCATTCCTTACATGCTCCTCGATTATGTCCTTCAAATGCCGGCAGCTGTTAGTATCATGCCCGTTCAGGTCATCAAAAAGACAGTGCCTTCCTGATGTCCTTTCGCGTTCCGAGGGCTCCCTCCTCGCCGGCCTTCGATACGGAAGGCGATCTCGAGTATCCAAGAATATTCGCTCCAATGTTGCGTTCAATCCTGTGTAAGTGGAGAACTTTGGTTCTCCCCAGCGCTTCCTTTTCCCTTTATCTTTGTCCTTACCCGAGCTTTCGCCGGGTAGTCTTCCATCCTTAACCATGTTTACTTCCTTTGACCTCATGTCCAAACATGCATCCTCTTGTTGAAGAAATCTCTCAGCTTCATGAAAGAATTTCCCAAGATCCAACGGTGGGTCCCGTATCAACGATACTTTGAAATCCGAATTATCTTTGACTCCTGATACCGCGCCATCAGAACCATTGATGGATCTGGCCGATCCACTGAAGCAACTGCTGCATTAAATCGAGTTAAGAATGTCCTGAGTGATTCATCCGCCCCCTATTTGACTGACGTTAGCATCATCACGTTCTTTGGCCTTTTTATGTGAACTCGAAACTGACTTAAGAACTTGTCCACCAGTTCCGTCCATGTTCCAATGGATCCATCCTTCAAGTGTCTGAACCACATAGAAGCAATATCAGTCAAGTACAGGGGGAAACATCGGGCCATAACCTCCTCCGTTGCCCCCAGCACTTCCATATGCCTAGTGTACCTCATCAAGTGGTCGGTGGGATCCGTCTTCCCGTTGTATACTTCCAGAGTGGGTAGTTTGAAATCGGGCGGATTCCTAGCTGTCCTAATGTTCCGGGTAAACGGACTTTTGTTAACTCCCTCTGAATCCCTATTTGTCAGACCTCCGCGGATAGTTCGCCTGATAATGTTAGGCAATCCAGTGTTTCCAACCGAGGGTTCTCCCCTGTCCATGTTTCCAGACTGCCCCCCAAGTCCCCGAGGAAATTCTGGCACATATTCCTCATCACGTACTCCTGCACTCCTATCGACGTCAGGCTGCGTAGCATCATCCGGTATCCCTCCATGAACGGGTCCAGCATTACCTGGTAGTGTGCCCCCGAGTCTAGGTCCATCTAGATTGTTATCTGTTTGTTGATTGGGAGCTGCCCCCTGCTAAATCACTCCATCTGTCTGCTGGTTGAGTTCCTCTGGTCCAGTTCCAAGAACTTGAGCACCTGCAGTTCCTGGTTGTCCAAATTGCCTAAAAAGAGCCTGCATCATCTCCTCTTGTCGTTTCATCATCTGCTCCTGCATAGAATTCATCATCACCTGCATCTCGTTCCGAGTTATGTAGATGGATGCATAATCCTTTCCAACTCCAGAAGAGGCCGCTTGACTTCCTTCTCGATTGCTCCTTTCCGCTGTTTACTTCCTTGTTGGTGGTCTACCCATTGCTTTCTAGGATCTAAGTTCCTAACTCCAAAATTTCCGAGTGCTTGCATTCTCAGTGAAAGCACCAAAATGTTAGCGCCAAAACCGGTCACTAACACCCAAATCCAAGCGAGAGCACCAAATCACAGTCACAGCTCACTGATAGAATATATGTAGAGAGTATATGAAACAACCCGACTTCCTATGCCCAGAAAGTCGGATCATTATGAAGAAAGAAAGGGGTAGAAAATAGAAATGAAGAGAAGAAAGAAAGAAACAACAACAACGATCTCACAGCGGAACGAATAAATTATATTAATAACATAAACTATTACATAGTATACAACAATTTACAGAGTTACACAGCATATACATCACTTACTAGACAGTTATAAACATCTGTCTAGACATTACAACTCAAATACAAGACAAGACACTATCACAGATATCAACACAGCGGAATACTATATCTACGAACGTCGAAGCCTCCTGCTCCATTGCTCCTCCAGAATATTCATCAAAGCTAAACCTGAATCCCTTGGCTACTCGTAAAAATTTGAGTACCCAAGAGTTTATAAAACAGAAATAAACACTTGGGTCAGACATGGGTCTGGTGTGAGTAACAGGTTAAACTTGCTTAACTTCAAAACCTTTAGAAAGAAAAGATATCACGTAAGACTCCCCACAAATAAACATGGGTAAGTTTTTACCTTACGCTAACCAAAACATTTGATAGGAAATCTGATTTTATTATAATAGGGTCTAGGGTTTTCAAGTAAAATATAGAAATAGCTGAAATGCTTACATCTCACATTCCAACATAGTTGGTCACAACTAATACGTACGGCACTTATTGGAGTTTGGATTCCATACAATGGCAGGGCTACTGGGGTACCGCCCGTCACAGTACGTGGCCTAGATCACCGTACCGAGGAGTACGCCCGCTCCCCTGCAACACAAGGCCGGAACCATCCCTTACTGGATAATTCCGAACAAGATAACCCC
Source organism: Allium fistulosum (assembly GCA_030737815.1). Lineage (NCBI taxonomy): Eukaryota > Viridiplantae > Streptophyta > Magnoliopsida > Asparagales > Amaryllidaceae > Allium > Allium fistulosum. Next base: position 589,959,068 of record CM060907.1, on the reverse strand, counting down.
GTAGTTGGCGCGACCAACCACACACTAAGCCGAATAAAAAGAAAAGGGACCTCTAGACAGGGATCTATCTTGCTCTTAGTGGGTGCTACCCACGAAGCCTTGCTGCACCTCCCCTGTTTTAGCCATTCCCGGTTGATGAGGCTTGAGGTTACGATTACCTTTAATCAGAACATATCACTTAGAATGCTCATCGTCCGCCTGACGATGTGCTGAAAGCATTCAATCCATACAAGTTCGTTCCGGGTTCGAACGAAACCGAAGGCATTATCTCGTTACACTCGTTTTGGAATCACCCTCAGAGTTAACGACAATAACCCTTGCACTCTGAATCTTCATCTTCACTTGAGATTCACGACCTATCGTTAATTTGGATCGATGTGGTATTCGGGTCTCCGGACCTGGAATCCCGGTATACGGAAACCCGATCCCGGTCTCATCGAAATCCAAAATGTATCTTTTAAGGGCCAAGTTTCTTTAAGGTTAAAACAATTCAATTCTTATCTATATACACAAAGATAGATAATTCACAATAGATAATCTACATTATCATTTCAATTCAACCAAACATCCATATCATATATCAACACATATCTCATCAAAGATATTAACAATGCAAAGTATTCAATATCATTCATTCACCCTTAAGTAATGATTTATATCATCTCTAATTAATTTAAAGTTAATTAAATTAATTACTTCATTTTATAAATCCTGCTTACTTAATCATTAATTAAACCAATTAATTAATCATTACTCTAAGTATCCATCTTAATTAATCATTCCTGATTAATAATCCTTTAATTACTTTAAGTAATTAATACTTAATTAATTTCACAAATTAATTATCTTAAACCATTTCAGTAATTAATCTTTAATTACTTCATCTATTATTTAACTGTACTTAATTACATTAATTCTTTATTAATTACAATTAATTAATTACTTTAATCATTTATTATTGACTAATTTATTTAATTAATCAATCCTTAATCATATCATTAATTATATTAATTAATAATTCTTAATTACTCTTAATTAATTACTTCATTTAAAATAATTAATTCTTAATTAAACCACATTTATTAATCACCTTTGATTAATCACATTTAGTAATTAACTACCCTTAATTACTCTTCCATAAATTAATTACTCATTAATTAATTATCTTTTAATTAATCCCTTAATTAATTATTCAAAAGTAATTAAACTCAAATTACTTTCATTATTAAAATCATCTTTAGTTAATTATATCCATTAATTAACTTTAATTACTTTCCTAAGTAATTACACTTCACTAATTATATTTAAGTAATTACTTATCAATCACCAAGTGATTACCTTAATTTAATTAATAAATTAAACTTATCAAATTTATCTAATTAATTACCTTAAGTTTATACTTAACCAATTTCATATAAATTAATTAATCTAATTGATTATCAAAATTAATCATATTAATTAATTATCTAATAATCTCTAATTAATGAACCCTCATTAATTATTAATCAATTCTTTAATTATTTCTTTAGGTAATTAATCTTTAATCAACTTGATAAACTCTTAATTACCAATTAATTAATTAAATTATCAATTATTCTTTAATTACCTTATTAATTTAATTACTCCTATATAATTAAATCTTAATTACTTTCTGAACTAAAGTATTAACCTTTAACTACTTTAGTTATTATTAACAAAGGTTTTTAAAACCTTTCTTTTTAAAATCTTTCTTTTAATTCATTTTAAATAAAAAGATTTAAAATAGATTACAATTTAACTTTAACCAATATTTAAATCAAATATACAAAATCTTTTTAAATCAAATGTTAAGAACACTTAACATTTTTATAAGGAAATTTATAAGATTTTTAAATTCAAACCTTTATAAAATTATACTTTTAACATTTTTCATTTGTTAAAACATTATAAATTTTATCAACTTATTTATTTAAATTAAGATACAAATTAACTTGAATCCATACTTTATATTTGATTTAAAACTAGATTTAAATCTTGCTTTCAATTTTAAAATAAGTTTAAAGTTTTTAAAAACAAACAGATTAAAAAGAAAACTGCAACAGGTAATTGACCCGAGCCAAAACATCAATTACCCGAGAAAAATTCCAGAAATCCCGAGCCTGGTTTGAGTTTTTCCCTTTTCCTTTTTATAAAAAAAAACTGTTATGTTAAAAAAAATTTTGAAACACAGTTATAATCCACGCGAGTCTCCCTTGTAAAACCCGAGCCATCACCCAGTTTCCACGAGAATGTCTTCGAGTCAAACATCACTTGCTCGAGAACATCTTCTTCTTCCTCTAACCCAATACAAAAACATGCCGATATCTTGTGCACGTGCACAGGCGAATTGATCGCCTACGATCATCGATTCCATCGCCTACATCTCGTCCACGACCATCTCCCACGATCCCGATCACCAGCGACTCGAACCATCTTCCCGATCGAAATCGAAACGCTAATCCCAAACCTGGAACATAACCCAAACTGGAAAACTTCTCGAATTCTCCCAATGTCGATCATCGGAAAGCCTATGCTTCCAGCAGCGCCTTCGCCATCCATCGAGTTGCCAATCACCAGAGTTCTGATGAACTCGATCCACCAGAGATGTTTTTATCGCCAAAATCTCGATCATGCCCAAAATTAGGTTTACAGACCTTCCCAAACAACCCCCATCGCCACAGTACTCTACTCCACTATCTGACAATTTTTCTGACCTCTCCGATCATTCCACTACCACCAGAGAAGATCATGTCTACCCCGAACAACTGGATCACCCGAGACAGCCCAAAACATTTATTCCAGTTTAACTCGAACTGCTCTCATATCCTAATACTAAAAATTATAATTTCATTTCTAAAAATCGTGATTTTAGATAAGATTTCAGTTTATGATCCTGGATTGCTAAATTAAGATGTTTGAATTTCCACTTATTTTAAACTTGTTCTGTTCTTTTTAATTTCCAGAGATATTACATTATTATTTTGACTTAAATAAAATTTAAATCTTAATCTAAATCAAACAAACAAGTCTTGTTTGAAGCCTAGGTCCTAACAATAAGTAGATCAAAAGATATTGCATTTTGAACAAATCATGTTGCCTGGAAACTAGAATCAGGAAACTCAGATACAAAACATGCACACCCATAAATACATTCATGCAGAACTTATCTATATATATAATCACACAAAACATATACATTCCAGAATTTAGTATGCAACCAGACTATTCAAATACTTAAGCTTTTTAAAGAAAAGTGTTACTCACTTGATAAATAACAGAGGATAGGTTTTTATATGTAAACAGACAGGCTCACACACATATTTATACCAATTCATATAAATTCAAATTAGAAACTTCAATTCCAGCCAATATCATCACATGCAAACATATATCATATTCTTAAGTTTTAAAAAATGTAAGTTACTCACCTTTTTAAAAGTGAACAGAGCTTGAAACAGATACTTGAAATCTGGAATGCTACTTGATTTTAAACTTTAATACTTTCTGAAGAAACTTGCATGCATGCTTTGATTTATAACTTGAATTGCCTCTTTGTTTTGATTTGAAACTGCATGCTAACGTGTTTGTTGAGATGTTGCTTTAAAACAGGTTTTCTTGCTTCCAGACTTGAATAAAAATATGCAGGCTTTAATTCCAGGTTTAAAGAAATGCAGACTTTTTGTTTTTAGATTGAAGAAAGGTTTACATGCTTGGTTTGAAATGAATTACGGTTTGAAGAATGTTGATTTCAGATTTTCTTTTGAGAGGAGGATTTAGTTTGAGGAATTTGTTACAGATTGTTTTGAGAGGAGGATTTGAATTACAGATTTTGTTATGAGAAAATAGGCTGAAGTTTCTTTCTTAAGTTTTGAAAAAAAAATGAGATAGGAAAAAAAAAATATGAAGATAAGAACATATGTTTATATAGATTAAAATGATTTATCAAATAAAAGAAAAACAAAAATGCAAGACTTTGACATTTGTCATTCTCATTGCTTTATTAGTGTACACATGTTATTATATGGCCTTAAAGATTTACACTTGTCTTTTTAAGTAATTCATATTTATTTAAATGTAAATAAAAAGCCTTTCTTATTTATTAAATACTTATGTATATATATATATATATAAAGTATTTTAAAGAAAATAAAACCAATTATATATATATAAAAGCTTGTCCATATATTTTAAAATCCAAAACTATTTAAAATCTTACCTCTTTTGAATTTCAAATTTAATTTAAATTCAAATGCAAATTATATTTAAAAATCCAATTTAAAGTTAATTTTAAACAATACATTCAATTTGAAATAACAAATCCTATTTTATAAAGTCTATTTATTTAAAAACAATACACTATTAATATTGTTTGAAAATAACTCATTTATCAATTTTAAAATAATCTATAAAAGAGATTATAAATTATCACTATTACTAATTGAATTAACATATCATTTGTAAATTGTATTTTAAACTTATATATATACTCTTAAATCATATTTACTAAGTAAAATTCAAAAAGAAAATAAATTAACCTTATTATTAATCTTATTTAAAACCATATTTGTTATTTGTTTAAATAGCTTTGAAAATCTAATATTAAATAAATCCAAATCTCCAAACTATCAATATATATATATATATTAGAAATTTAAAAACAAGATTTTATTTATTTATTATATTTCAACCCAAAGCTAATCTATTTACAATATATATATACTTATATATATACATTATAAATAGAAATCATTTTATTAGTTTTAAAAGATAAATTCCACTAATTAAATATTTATTCAATTAGATTATTAAACTAATTCAAATTTTATTATCAAAAATTATCAATCAATTTAATTACTTAAACAGATTATTAAATTGATTATTGCCCATAAATTTCCGGGATATTACATTCCTCCCCCCTTAAAATAATTTCGTCCCCGAAATTTAAAACAAAGGTAATTTAATAATCTATTTAAATCACAATCATATATTATCATCCATATGCTAACAACCATAGCTAACAATTCATCCAATCAAACAATTCTAATTATCCAAACAAAATTCTGAATACAATCTCCTCGAGTTTCCCCAAGTATAAATATACCGGGATACTCGCTCTACAAAATCCAAACAATCAACAATACTAAGCTATAGAGTTCTTACTCATCTAGATCTATAGAACTAAACAAGATATCAGACTACAGACGAGTCTGACTCAACAACCAAATCTTCCAGAACTGCTGGTTCCAAAACCAGAGATAGATCAAACACGTACTCCCTCAGAGATACGTAAAATACATTGAATTCCAGTTATCCAAATTGACAATTCAACCTTGTAGATCAAAGTACTTATCCAAATCAGAACATAGAAGAGATCCAAAATACCTCGGAGCTGACTTCCCAGACTTCCCCAATCTTATAGCTCCCTTGCCAGAGAAAACTTCAACAACAACGAAGTCTCCAACTTTGAATTTCAAATTCCTTCGTCTCTTATCCACAAAATCCTTCAGACGATCCTGGGCTAACTACAGATCCTTCCTGATCAGCTCAACCTTCACTGATGCTTCTTGAAACAAACTGGACCAAAAATAACTCAACAGAATGATCCTCTCAAGATCTACCCATAATCCAGAACACAATCCTACTTACAAACATCAGTAGATTCCAAACTTACTTCTCCTATTCAGAGATGCACTCCCAAACTGCTTCCGCTACTCCATTTTAATCTGGAATAGAATGAAATGCTGATGAAGAACACAAGCACAGACTGGACAACACATCCCAAAAAATCTCCAATAATCCAAGAGAACACTCAACTATCGCAAGTCACTTTTGCGATCAACTCAGCCAAATTCCAAATAAAACTGTTCTCTCTTTACCAATCAGAACAGCTCACACTTAACTATCCAATTCATCGAAGAAATGGATATACTCTGCTGCTTCTGAACTCCACTTCAGAAAAACTGCTCAGCCAGAAAAACTTCCTGCCAATCCAAGAATACTCCGAGCTGCAACGCTGCCACAATGCCAAAGACTTACTAACCAAAGCTCTTTGAGAAACTCGAACCCAAACAAAGCAGAAACACCATGCTGAACTCAGCCACAACACCGAAGCAGACACACTTCCTTGTACTCATTCCAAAGAAAACATCTTCGGGAACATCCATAGTCACTGCATCTCCTCACGCAGCTACTACCCCTTGAGGTTGCCAAGCTACCATCACTTGCTTCAGCACATCTGACAGATCCAAATTCAACTCATCCAAACTTCAAAAATAAACTCCGAACCTTAACAGTTCCCTTCGGAGATTTGTGAAATCCTTACAGAACTGCAAAGTTCACTCAAGACGGTATTAGGTTTACAGTCTCGACAAATACACTTCCAACCTCAACACTCAGACTCCTAATCCTAGATGATAAATTATTATCATCTCAACCAATCAATACAAATACCATATACATTTAAAATGATACATTTTTTTATATAGAAATTATTTCTGGGTAAAATTATTTCATCTACCTCTTTAAAACAATATTGTGTCCGTTGGCCTGGTTCAAGTGTTTAGAGATCCCTATCAATAACGTTAGCTATTCGTATTGACCAGAATCCATATACCACCCAACCGATCAATTAACACAATATAAAACCATTTTATATAACTAACAAATACGCGCTCTCGTATATATATATATACTCAGACTCAAACAGGTTGCTACAGATCCTGTCTCTAATGAACAATCCTCCCGAACCTAGGTATTCACTCAACCTAGTGTTCTGATATTCACTTAACCAAAAGCTTAGGCATTCGCTCAACCTATGCTCCGATACCAAATGAAACAACCCGACTTCCTATGCCCAGAAAGTCGGATCATTATGAAGAAAGAAAGGGGTAGAAAATAGAAATGAAGAGAAGAAAGAAAGAAACAACAACAACGATCTCACAGCGGAACGAATAAATTATATTAATAACATAAACTATTACATAGTATACAACAATTTACAGAGTTACACAGCATATACATCACTTACTAGACAGTTATAAACATTTGTCTAGACATTACAACTCAAATACAAGACAAGACACTATCACAGATATCAACACAGCGGAATACTATATCTACGAACGCCGAAGCCTCCTGCTCCATTGCTCCTCCAGAATATTCGTCAAAGCTAAACCTGAATCCCTTGGCTACTCGTAAAAATTTGAGTACCCAAGAGTTTATAAAACAGAAATAAACACTTGGGTCAGACATGGGTCTGTTGTGAGTAACAGGTTAAACTTGCTTAACTTCAAAACCTTTAGAAAGAAAAGATATCACGTAAGACTCCCCACAAATAAACATGGGTAAGTTTTTACCTTACGCTAACCAAAACATTTGATAGGAAATCTGATTTTATTATAATAGGGTCTAGGGTTTTCAAGTAAAATATAGAAATAGCTGAAATGCTTACATCTCACATTCCAACATAGTTGGTCACAACTAATACGTACGGCACTTATTGGAGTTTGGATTCCATACAATGGCAGGGCTACTGGGGTACCGCCCGTCACAGTACGTGGCCTAGATCACCGTACCGAGGAGTACGCCCTCTCCCCTGCAACACAAAGCCGGAACCATCCCTTACTGGATAATTCCGAACAAGATAACCCCGTAGTTGGCGCGACCAACCACACACTAAGCCGAATAAAAAGAAAAGGGACCTCTAGACAGGGATCTATCTTGCTCTCAGTGGGTGCTACCCACGAAGCCTTGCTGCACCTCCCCTGTTTTAGCCATTCCCGGTTGATGAGGCTTGAGGTTACGATTACCTTTAATCAGAACATATCACTTAGAATGCTCATCGTCCGCCTGACGATGTGCTGAAAGCATTCAATCCATACAAGTTCGTTCCGGGTTCGAACGAAACCGAAGGCATTATCTCGTTACACTCGTTTTGGAATCACCCTCAGAGTTAACGACATTAACCCTTGCACTCTGAATCTTCATCTTCACTTGAGATTCACGACCTATCGTTAATTTGGATCGATGTGGTATTCGGGTCTCCAGACCTGGAATCCCGGTATACGGAAACCCGATCCCGGTCTCATCGAAATCCAAAACGTATCTTTTAAGGGCCAAGTTGTTTTAAGGTTAAAACAATTCAATTCTTATCTATATACACAAAGATAGATAATTCACAATAGATAATCTACATTATCATTTCAATTCAACCAAACATCCATATCATATATCAACACATATCTCATCAAAGATATTAACAATGCAAAGTATTCAATATCATTCATTCACCCTTAAGTAATGATTTATATCATCTCTAATTAATTTAAAGTTAATTAAATTAATTACTTCATTTTATAAATCCTGCTTACTTAATCATTAATTAAACCAATTAATTAATCATTACTCTAAGTATCCATCTTAATTAATCATTCCTGATTAATAATCCTTTAATTACTTTAAGTAATTAATACTTAATTAATTTCACAAATTAATTATCTTAAACCATTTCAGTAATTAATCTTTAATTACTTCATCTATTATTTAACTGTACTTAATTACATTAATTCTTTATTAATTACAATTAATTAATTACTTTAATCATTTATTATTGACTAATTTATTTAATTAATCAATCCTTAATCATATCATTAATTATATTAATTAATAATTCTTAATTACTCTTAATTAATTACTTCATTTAAAATAATTAATTCTTAATTAAACCACATTTATTAATCACCTTTGATTAATCACATTTAGTAATTAACTACCCTTAATTACTCTTCCATAAATTAATTACTCATTAATTAATTATCTTTTAATTAATCCCTTAATTAATTATTCAAAAGTAATTAAACTCAAATTACTTTCATTATTAAAATCATCTTTAGTTAATTATATCCATTAATTAACTTTAATTACTTTCCTAAGTAATTACACTTCACTAATTATATTTAAGTAATTACTTATCAATCACCAAGTGATTACCTTAATTTAATTAATAAATTAAACTTATCAAATTTATCTAATTAATTACCTTAAGTTTATACTTAACCAATTTCATATAAATTAATTAATCTAATTGATTATCAAAATTAATCATATTAATTAATTATCTAATAATCTCTAATTAATGAACCCTCATTAATTATTAATCAATTCTTTAATTATTTCTTTAGGTAATTAATCTTTAATCAACTTGATAAACTCTTAATTACCAATTAATTAATTAAATTATCAATTATTCTTTAATTACCTTATTAATTTAATTACTCCTATATAATTAAATCTTAATTACTTTCTGAACTAAAGTATTAACCTTTAACTACTTTAGTTATTATTAACAAAGGTTTTTAAAACCTTTCTTTTTAAAATCTTTCTTTTAATTCATTTTAAATAAAAAGATTTAAAATAGATTACAATTTAACTTTAACCAATATTTAAATCAAATATACAAAATCTTTTTAAATCAAATGTTAAGAACACTTAACATTTTTATAAGGAAATTCATAAGATTTTTAAATTCAAACCTTTATAAAATTATACTTTTAACATTTTTCATTTGTTAAAACATTATAAATTTTATCAACTTATTTATTTAAATTAAGATACAAATTAACTTGAATCCATACTTTATATTTGATTTAAAACTAGATTTAAATCTTGCTTTCAATTTTAAAATAAGTTTAAAGTTTTTAAAAACAAACAGATTAAAAAGAAAACTGCAACAGGTAATTGACCCGAGCCAAAACATCAATTACCCGAGAAAAATTCCAGAAATCCCGAGCCTGCTTCGAGTTTTTCCCTTTTCCTTTTTATAAAAAAAACTGTTATGTTAAAAAAAATTTTTGAAACACAGTTATAATCCACGCGAGTCTCCCTTGTAAAACCCGAGCCATCACCCAGTTTCCACGAGAATGTCTTCGAGTCAAACATCACTTGCTCGAGAACATCTTCTTCTTCCTCTAACCCAATACAAAAACATGCCGATATCTTGTGCACGTGCACAGGCGAATTGATCGCCTACGATCATCGATTCCATCGCCTACATCTCGTCCACGACCATCTCCCACGATCTCGATCACCAGCGACTCGAACCATCTTCCCGATCGAAATCGAAACGCTAATCCCAAACCTGGAACAGAACCCAAACTGGAAAACTTCTCGAATTCTCCCAATGTCGATCATCGGAAAGCCTATGCTTCCAGCAGCGCCTTCGCCATCCATCGAGTTGCCAATCACCAGAGTTCTGATGAACTCGATCCACCAGAGATGTTTTTATCGCCAAAATCTCGATCATGCCCAAAATTAGGTTTACAGACCTTCCCAAACAACCCCCATCGCCACAGTACTCTACTCCACTATCTGACAATTTTTCTGACCTCTCCGATCATTCCACTACCACCAGAGAAGATCATGTCTACCCCGAACAACTGGATCACCCGAGACAGCCCAAAACATTTATTCCAGTTTAACTCGAACTGCTCTCATATCCTAATACTAAAAATTATAATTTCATTTCTAAAAATCGTGATTTTAGATAAGATTTCAGTTTATGATCCTGGATTGCTAAATTAAGATGTTTGAATTTCCACTTATTTTAAACTTGTTCTGTTCTTTTTAATTTCCAGAGATATTACATTATTATTTTGACTTAAATAAAATTTAAATCTTAATCTAAATCAAACAAACAAGTCTTGTTTGAAGCCTAGGTCCTAATAATAAGTAGATCAAAAGATATTGCATTTTGAACAAATCATGTTGCCTGGAAACTAGAATCAGGAAACTCAGATACAAAACATGCACACCCATAAATACATTCATGCAGAACTTATCTATATATATAATCACACAAAACATATACATTCCAGAATTTAGTATGCAACCAGACTATTCAAATACTTAAGCTTTTTAAAGAAAAGTGTTACTCACTTGATAAATAACAGAGGATAGGTTTTTATATGTAAACAGACAGGCTCACACACATATTTATACCAATTCATATAAATTCAAATTAGAAACTTCAATTCCAGCCAATATCATCACATGCAAACATATATCATATTCTTAAGTTTTAAAAAATGTAAGTTACTCACCTTTTTAAAAGTGAACAGAGCTTGAAACAGATACTTGAAATCTGGAATGCTACTTGATTTTAAACTTTAATACTTTCTAAAGAAACTTGCATGCATGCTTTGATTTATAACTTGAATTGCCTCTTTGTTTTGATTTGAAACTGCATGCTAACGTGTTTGTTGAGATGTTGCTTTAAAACAGGTTTTCTTGCTTCCAGACTTGAATAAAAATATGCAGGCTTTAATTCCAGGTTTAAAGAAATGCAGACTTTTTGTTTTTAGATTGAAGAAAGGTTTACATGCTTGGTTTGAAATGAATTACGGTTTGAAGAATGTTGATTTCAGATTTTCTTTTGAGAGGAGGATTTAGTTTGAGGAATTTGTTACAGATTGTTTTGAGAGGAGGATTTGAATTACAGATTTTGTTATGAGAAAATAGGCTGAAGTTTCTTTCTTAAGTTTTGAAAAAAAAATGAGATAGGAAAAAAAAATGAAGACAAGAACATATGTTTATATAGATTAAAATGATTTATCAAATAAAAGAAAAACAAAAATGCAAGACTTTGACATTTGTCATTCTCATTGCTTTATTAGTGTACACATGTTATTATATGGCCTTAAAGATTTACACTTGTCTTTTTAAGTAATTCATATTTATTTAAATGTAAATAAAAAGCCTTTCTTATTTATTAAATACTTATGTATATATATATAAAGTATTTTAAAGAAAATAAAACCAATTATATATATATAAAAGCTTGTCCATATATTTTAAAATCCAAAACTATTTAAAATCTTACCTCTTTTGAATTTCAAATTTAATTTAAATTCAAATGCAAATTATATTTAAAAATCCAATTTAAAGTTAATTTTAAACAATACATTCAATTTGAAATAACAAATCCTATTTTATAAAGTCTATTTATTTAAAAACAATACACTATTAATATTGTTTGAAAATAACTCATTTATCAATTTTAAAATAATCTATAAAAGAGATTATAAATTATCACTATTACTAATTGAATTAACATATCATTTGTAAATTGTATTTTAAACTTATATATATACTCTTAAATCATATTTACTAAGTAAAATTCAAAAAGAAAATAAATTAACCTTATTATTAATCTTATTTAAAACCATATTTGTTATTTGTTTAAATAGCTTTGAAAATCTAATATTAAATAAATCCAAATCTCCAAACTATCAATATATATATATATTAGAAATTTAAAAACAAGATTTTATTTATTTATTATATTTCAACCCAAAGCTAATCTATTTACAATATATATATACTTATATATATATACATTATAAATAGAAATCATTTTATTAGTTTTAAAAGATAAATTCCACTAATTAAATATTTATTCAATTAGATTATTAAACTAATTCAAATTTTATTATCAAAAATTATCAATCAATTTAATTACTTAAACAGATTATTAAATTGATTATTGCCCATAAATTTCCGGGATATTATAGTATAAATGTGAAGAACATTCAAAATTAAAAAGAAAGCAGTAATAACACAGAATTTATAGTGGTTCGGCTAACTCCGGCCTACGTCCACTCCAGAAATTTCCTTTCTTATTGATGTCAGAATCAATTACAGTTTCAACTGATAGAGTAGCCTTAGCCTTAGAAAATAGAAAGTTAGAGAGCAGAAAGAAGAAGAAGATCCTTTTTCTGAACCCCCGCATGCTGTATTTATAGGCAAATCCTGAGTTGTTGGGCTTTCTGAACGGTACAGGCCCATCAAGACCTTCCACTGAGCCACGTACCTCCAAGGCTGATCGACCTTCCACCGAGCCACATACCTCCACAATGTCGAGCCACACCGGCCTTACCATAATGCCGAGCCACACCGGTCTCACCGCAATGCCGGGCCACACTGGTCTCACCGCAATGCCGAGCCACACCGTCCTCACCACAATGCCAAGCCGTCTCACCATTGCCGAGCGACCCCAATCTAGCCGCAATGCCGAGCGGCATAGCCTCACCACAATGCCGAGCGACCCTGACCTCACCAATGCCGAGCAAGGTATGATGCCGAGCGACATTTGCCGAACCACTACCTTATGCCGAACGACCCTGACCTCTCTGCAATGCCAAGCGACCCTTACTTCTCTGTAATGCCGAGCGACCCTGACTTCTCTGTAATGCCGAGCGAGGTACGATGTCGAGCGACATCTGTCGAACCACTACCTTATGCCGAACGACCCTGACCTCTCTGTAATGCCGAGCGACATTACCAGGGCCGACCGGCCCTTGACTTCCAGACCGAGCCATGTAACTTCTCCACTTCTCGACCGAACGACATATCCAAGTGAACTTCATCATTTTAAACCGAATCCATCATATTCCAGCCTCGATAAACGAGAAGTTGACTTAGTTAAATCGGCATGTCCGTGGCCTTGCCGAGAGGCGGGTAAACACCTGGCCTCTTCAAGTAACCTTCATATGCACAAAACCAAGACTAGGTCCCGGATCAGTCTTTCCAGCTCCTCTACATTGGCTTCCAGTAGTAGCTAAAGACCACCGTGGTTTGCCCGACCCCACTTTTGCTAGCGCATGGCCCCTATCTTAACCTGACCTCCCTCCCAAACGCCTTGTGCTTGGTCTATTGCCCACCTTCCCCACATGGTCCTTAGCTAAATTCCAAACATCTTCTGTATTGCCAACACCTGAATGGCCAATTAGTCCATGTGGGTACTCAAGTAAAAGACAAAGCTATCAATCCATCCCATCAGAGCAAAACTAGTAGGGAGGTTAATCTGATGAGGCTTAACATCAGCAATAAATTCACTATTAATACAAGCCCATTCCTTGTATAGAGGGGTAATGAGTGCATTCTTGTCCACCGCCAATCTTCTTACCTGCTTTACAGTTATTGTGTAACATCCCCTATTTAAAGGCCCAAAACTAAGTGCTACAGATGCTGCAGTCATCTATAGTATTAGCTTCCGATGACTAAATACGGCTATGTTAATTGTATCTATAATATCATAAACACTTAAATATAAAACAAAACACAGATTTCAAAACAACTTTTACTTCATTATATTTAAAACCGATGTTCCATATTCAACTTACATAATCCCAATACGTTCCCAGGCACAGATAAAATATACTTATTACAAAATACACCAAGAGCGGTATATGAAGATACCCCCTTGGATGATCAGAGTTATATAATCATAATAGACTTAATACAAACACAACGGAAATTCAACAAAACATAAAACAAGAACTGCAACTCCTAAATAGCTATATGTTTGCCTCATGCATGCCTCCGATAGCCTTATTCATCATCCTACTAAACCTGAAAAGACCTTGACCCCTCAGCATACTCAAATCAATTTTGAGCACCCGAGAGTTTAAGGGGAAAACATAAACTTCGAGTCAGACATAAAGTCTGGTGTGAATAATACTACACATTCCCGTTTAATATGTTAAGTGAGACCACACCACTTAACGGAACGGGTTTCCCCTCACTAACATCCTTTTAAAACATATCTTTTGCAAAACCTTTTCCTATAACCAAACTGGTTAAATACTATAAAGCATCATTATGTAAACATACATAAATATTAGGTAATAATGAACTATCTGTTCAAACACATAAGTTTTGTTTGGCTAACTTTTAACCATTGGATGACTCGGACCAACTATACAATATAACAAAATTAATCTAACATCTGTTAGATACTCCTCATCTGAACGGTCTATCCTCAACTATATGTTAAATACATCTCTTTTGGATGGTCTGTCCCTAACTTAATCATCTCCCAAGTCTTCCTGATCCTAATGGTTTTTCGGGCTTACCAATAACCTATCTATATACAACATATATTCCTTTCGGTTTGTAATCATAATTTTAGTCTACCTATAACCAAGCCCTACACACTGGAATTTTGGACAACAATTAGCTGAGGCCAATAGCTAATGTATAGGGCGCGACCCTATACCAGTCCCATCTGGTATTATAATATCCAAGTCATTTCACTTAGGGATCCCCTCCCATAATTTTCCTTGAAAACATTTTCAAAACGATTTAAAACCTTTAAATCAAACTTATACAAGGAAAATATAAAATCTTTATGCTTTACTCAAAATCACATTGCCATGTTATATATATATTCTTTACCCAAAACTTTAGTTGATGAAAACACTTAAACATTTGAAAGTACCCCTTTTCAAACCTTTGAAAGCATCCCTTTTGAAACCAAGAAAAACCCTTTTAATTACCTAGGCCAAGAGGCCAAAACCTTACCTTTCGAAACCATTCATCAAACATTTCGAAACCATTAAACTCAAACTTTTCAAAACCATTGAACTAAAACCTTTCGAAACCATTGAACTCAAACCTTTCGAAACCATTGAAATTCAAACCTTTCGAAAGCAATAAAACTTTAGACATCCTACTTTAAAAACAACCTAAAACATTGCCTTAGAAAAACCCTAGAAAACCTTCCATTTTAAAACCTTCCGAAACCATTCAGAAATAAAACCTTTCGACCTTGTCGGAAGCTACCTTTCGAATTTGTCGGAAGATTTAAAACCTTTATTTTTATTATTTGACCTAGCCAAAAGCAACCAAGTCGAAAGCTCTAATTTGAAAGCAAAGTAGGCGGTTCTTGTCTTATAAAACAAACATACTTCGACCTCTTTGGCAACTAACCTTTCGACTAACTACCCTTCGACCTTGTCCAATTCATTACGTACCAAGCAACTTGATACCATATGCATTGGTTTGACCTTGTCGAAAGCTTTAATACCCTTTGACCTTGTCGAAAGGTCTGGGTCGGAAGGTTTGATGCCGTAAAAGGCTGAAACATGGTAAAAGTATGTTTTTCTTGTTTTTAACTTAAAAAGATAACTTTTCAACTAACCTGCCTTTGTTTGTCAAATTATTATTGGTTAACAAATATTTTTCAGTAAAGGGCTGCCATTATTTTCAGAATTAAATAATGATTATATTTTATAAATTGCCATTTCTCCTTAATTAATATATAAAGAATTTAAGTCCCATGCCTTAAATAATTTTATATATTCAACATATAAAAACTTTAAATTCAAATAATTGTTTATTTAGCCATAAATATTTTATAACCCAATAAATCCTTTTCTTCACTAGAAAATTAATATAAAATCCACACTAATTCGGAAAATTATGAAAATTGAAACCCATCTCTAATACATCATTCCTGACCTATATTTAAATTTTCAAGGTATTTGGATGTCATTTGATAGGGTTTTCATATCAAATATACCATTAAAACTAATATGAACATGCATAATTCACAAACAAGCATATATATAACTTTAATCATCAAAAACATGGCATATACTGGCAAAAATACTTCGGATCTAATCTTAAAATTGAAAACCATAAGAATATGGGATATAGTAATTATTCACCTTAGCTTTGAGATTAAAAGATGTGGGATTTGATGTTGAATTAGTTGATTATCTTCCTTCTCTTGAATCCTAGCTTTATCTTCTTCTTGAGAACAATAATGGTGGCCGGCCTTAGATGTTTTTAGTTTGCTAAAATGAAATGAACGTGAGTTTCTTTTCCTAAGGGTTTAGGGTATAAGCCTCTCCTATTTCTCATATTGCCCTTACTCATTTCCTTACACATTAGTTTATGTTATCTCATTTTAATTTGCACATTAACATGGCACGGCTAACCTTAGTTTAATCAAATCTCAACCTATTAATCTTCAAATTATTTTATTTAATTTAATGAATTGAATATCCTTAATAATGTTATTAAAAATATGGGGTGTTACAGACTCCCCGCCTTAAAGAATTTCGTCCTTGAAATTATGATAAGGTAAACATCAAAACAATCAAAGGTAAAACATACCATCAAAACAAATCTGGGTAAGAGTCTCTAATCATGCTCTCAGTCTCCCAAGCACAGTCTCTAGCATCGTCACTCCACTGGACCTTCACTAATCTGACTGTCTTGTTCCTCAACTTCTTCTCATCTCTAGCCACAATCTGAATCGGCTTCCTAACTATATTCAAATCCGGCTCTACTAATAAATCTTCTAACACTATAGGTGCAGTAGTAGTCTTCGAGTCTCTAACACACTTTCTAAGATGAGAAATATGCAATAAATCATGGAATCCTACCAAACTATTCGGTAACTCCACTTTATAAGCGAGCTTCCCGATCATCTCAACAATACGGAAGGGTCCAACGAATGTAGGTGCTAACTTTCCTGACTTCCCGAATCTAATCACACCCTTCATCGGTGAAACCTTAACAAACACATAGTCTCCAATAGAGAATTCCAAGTCTCTCCTTCTTCTGTCAGCATAACTCTTCTGTCTAGACCGAGCTTCCTTCATCCTAGCTCGGATCAACTCAATCTTCTCTGTAGCTTCTTTCACCAAATCTGGACCAAGAACCAATCTATCCCCGGTCTCCAACCAACATACGTAAGATTTGCATGGTCTTCCATACAAAGCTTCAAATGGTGCCATCCCAATACTAGTCTGATAACTATTGTTATAAGAGAACTCGACTAAATGGAGATGGTCTTCCCATGATCCCCTGAAATCCAATACACAAGCTCTTAACAAATCCTCTAAGACATTGTTAACTCTTTCCGTTTTCCCATCAGTCTGTGGATGGTAAGCGGTACTCATGTTGAGCTTGGTTCCTAATGCTTCCTGTAGACTCTTCCAGAACTCACTAGTAAACAAAGAATCTCTATCACTGACAATACTACTAGGAATCCCTGCAGTCTGACCACATTCTTCAAAAACAACTTCGCCAAAATAGGTGCCGTCCTAGTTGACTTTACCGGAATGAAATGGGCGCTCTTAGTCAATCTATTCACTATGACCCATATGCTTTCATTTCCTCTACTAGATCTTGGCAACCCATCAATGAAATCCTTTGAGATAGAATCCCACTTCCACATCGGAACATCTAACAGTTGAAGCAATCCAATTGGCTTCTGGTGTTCAGCCTTTTCCTGCCGGCAATTCAAGCACTTCTTAACACATAAACCAATGTCCCGTTTCATACCTTCCCAGAAGAAAATTCTCTTCATGTTCTGATACATCTTCGTTCCTCCTGGATGGATAGTGAACTTTGAATGATGGCATTCATCCAAAACTTCTTTCCTCATGTTTCCTACATTCGGAACACACAACCTTCCTTTCTTTCTCAACCACCCTTTTTGGTCAAGACTGAAATCCTTTAAGTCATCTCTCTTTGTTCCTTCCCTTAACTTTCTGATCCATTCAGCCAAAACTGGATCCTCCTCCTGTTTAGAAGCTATCTTCTCAATCATTACTAGTCGAACTTCTAAATAAGATAATACAGCACTTACCGCACTATAACCTGCCTCGTATCTATACTTCATTCTGCAAGCTGATAATGCTTCCAAGTCTTTCCACTTAGCAATCATAGCCAATACAGCATTCTGATGTTTTCTGCTAAGTGCATCCGCTACCTTATTTTCTTTCTCGGGTGTGTACTCAATTCCAAAATCATAAGCATCAATAAACTCCAACCATCTCTGCTGTCTCATATTCAACACCTTCTGAGAGAACAAGTACTTCAACGACTTATGATACGTAAAATGCTCAAATCGCTCCCCCAAAAGGTAATACCTCCACACCTTTAAAGAAAATATAACGGCAGCTAACTCCAAATCATGCGTAGGATACCTAACTTCATGTGGTCTGAGCTGTCTAGAAGCATAAACAATCACTATACCTCTTTGCATCAACACAACACCCAATCTAGTTCCAAACTAAATCCCGATTCCCCTCCGGAACCACTAACAATGGTGCATGGGTCAATAAGTGTTTCAAGCTCTGGAATACTTCCTCACACTTATCAGTCCATACAAACTTCACATCTTTTCATGTAAGCTTAGTCATTGGTGCAGCTATCCGCGAAAAATCCTTTATAAACCTTCAATAAAATCCAGCCAATTAAAGAAAACTCTTTATCTCAGTCACCGTCTCGGGTCTCTTCCAATTATTCACTACCATGAACTTAGTTGGATCTATAGACAACCCTTTTTCTGAGACTACATGACCAAGGAATTTCAATTCCTTCTTCCAAAAATGACACTACGAAAACTTAGCCTTCAGCCGATGCTCCCTCAGTGTCTCAAGCACAACTCTAAGATGAACTTCATGCTCCTTCTCATCTTTAGAGTATAGCAAAATTTCATCTATGAAGACCAACACAAATCTATCCTAGTGCTCTCAGAAAATTCGGTTTATCAAATCCACAAAGAATGCCAGCGCATTAGTTAGTCCGAACGGCATAACTAGCCATTCGTATGATCCATACCTTGTCCTAAATGCTATCAAAGGAATACTATCCTCTGCCACTCTAAGCTGATGAAATCCAGTCGCTAAATCCAGCTGAGAGAATACCTTAGCTCCACTTAACCGATCGAACAAATCGTCAATTCTCGGCAATGGATATCGGTTCTTTATCATCTTCTCATTCAACTTACGATAATCGATACATAGCCTCAATGATCATTCTGGCTTCTTAGCAAACACTATGGCAGCTCCCCAAGGTGAACTACTTGGTCGAATAAAACTCTTACCTTCCAAATCCACCAACTGTACCTTCAACTCTCTCATCTCAGTGGGTGTCATCCTGCTTGGCGGCCTACTCACTGGTTCTGCTCCAGGCACCAAATCAATCTGAAACTCAATGGCTCATTTTGGTGGCAATCCAACTGCCGGCTCAAACACATCAGCAAATTCTCTAACCACAAAGACTCGATGCAACTCATCCTCCAACTCAATGATACCCAATAAAGCATTAACTTCACAACTAGGGTTTTCTATGGTATATACTATCCAATCACTACAATTTAGATGTCTAAGTGATATTTTTCTATCATGGCAAAATATCCTAGCATCATATTTACTTAACTAATCCATCCCAAGGATAATCCCAAACCCCACAAAATCAAATACATGCAAACAACAATCAAAAGTATGACCTAGCAAGTCAAACTCTAAATGGTCACACCTCATCCCAAGTGTCGCATACCCTTCTATCGGATTTGCAACCCTTAAGGAAGTAACTAAATATGAGAGTTCAAGGTTAAGCTTATATACCAAACATCGAGAAATAAAAGAATATGATGCACCAATATCAAACAGAATGCTAACAGAGATACTATGAATCTGTAGTGAGCCTCCCAGAAAAGCCTTTCCTTTCTCCTGCACTACTGGCCTTGAAGTTGCGGGTTCCAATGCATAAACTTGCCCCTTTCTTCTTTAGCAGGCTCCTTGCATTGGTTCTTATAATGGCCGATCTAATCACAATTAAAACATCTGACATTCTTCTTTCCAACTACTTCTTTCCCTTTTCCTTTTCCATTTCCGCCATGACACTCATTAGCATGGTGTCTTTTCTTATCACATTTATAACAAACCACCTCAGCTTTTCCCTTCTTCTGTGCACCTCCCTTCTAAGCATTCTTCTTATGGAAAAACTTTTTTTCTGGCCTTGTCCCATCTGGACCTCCTTTATTTTCTTCCTCAAACAAGCTAACGCCTCTTCCTGCCTCAGCGCCATTTATACCACTACATCACTTGGATCTCTTAAGTGCGGCAAGGTAGCACTTATCAACTTCGGCTTCAAGCCTCTTATAAACTTCTCATTCCTCTTGATCACTATATCAACCAAGGCATACCCATACCGGCTAACTCTTCAAATCTTCTTACATACTCTAAAACAGACATCTCCCCTTGTTCTGGTTCAGCAAACTTCCTAACCAATGTCGACTGCTCCATCACCGACATAAACCTTTCTTGAAACCTTCTCTTAAACTCCACCCAAGTCATGGTTTCCTTATCAACACCTGCTACAACAGTATTCCACCAAAATAGAGCAGCTCCCTAAAGCTGTCTTGAAGCTAATCTCCTCTTCTACTCGTCATTCAATCCAAAGTCAGCAAAAATCCTCTCACAATGTAGCAGCCAATTTTCCACCTCGATTGCATCTTCAGTTCCAATGAACGGCTTCCCTCCAAGCCTGGCATAGTCTTTGCTCAAGTTAGCACAATGGTTGACTATTGGAGCTTCCTGAACTCCTCCTCCAGTAGCATTCCCTCCGACAACTCCAATTCCGGTTTGCATCATGTTTACGAAGAACTGATACATGGCTCCCATATCCACTTGGGGAACCCC
This sequence comes from Allium fistulosum, assembly GCA_030737815.1. Classification (NCBI taxonomy): domain Eukaryota; kingdom Viridiplantae; phylum Streptophyta; class Magnoliopsida; order Asparagales; family Amaryllidaceae; genus Allium; species Allium fistulosum. Next base: position 589,937,769 of record CM060907.1, on the reverse strand, counting down.
AGCACCAACATTTTCAACTTGAGCCTGACCTGGACCTCTTCTAGCATTTGGCCAGGCATTTCCATTAGTAGTGGTGCTCTCTCCTTGAAGATTAACTCTGCCTCTTCTTCCTTCTATATCTATATTCAAACTTCGTAAGATACAAATGAATAACCTAACTAAGATAGGAGTCTAGAGATATAGCATATACTTATATATAGCAAATACAAGTACGTTACTATAGCGTTACCCCATACCCTGATCTTAACTCTGGTTACTAAGGATTATGTTTTCAAAAACTATTTTTTAGTTAAAGTATTTCATAAACCATGCTCGGATACCAAGCTATAACATCCCCTATCTAGAGGCCAAAAACTAAGCGCTACAGATGCTGCAGTCATCTATAGTATTAGCTTCCGGGCACTAAATATGGCTATGTTAATGGTATCTATAATATCAGAAGCACTTGAATATGAAACAAAGCATAGATTTCAAAACAAATTTTACTTCATAATATTTAAAACAGATGTTCCATATTCAACTTACATAATCCCAATACGTTCCCAAGCACAGACAAAATATACTTATTACAAAATACGCCAAGAACGGTATATGAAGATACCCACTTGGATGATCAGAGTCATATAGTCATAATAGACTTAATACAAACACAGCGGAAATTCAACAAAACAGAAAACAAGAACTACAACTCCTAAATAGCTATTTGTTTGCCTCCTGCATGCCTCGGTAGCCTTATTCATCATCCTACTAAACCTAAAAAGACCTTAACCCCTCAGCCTACTCAAATCAATTTTGAGCACCCGAGAGTTTAAGAGGAATACATAAACTTTGAGTCAGACATAAAGTCTGGTGTGAATAATACTATACATCCCGGTTTAATATGTTAAGTGAGACCACGCCACTTAGTGGAATGGGTTCTCCCTCGGTAACATCCTTTTAAAACATATCTTTCGCAAAACCTTTTCCTGCAACCAAACTGGTTAAATACTATAAAGCATCATTATGTAAACATATATAAATATCAGGTGATAATGAACTATCTGTTCAAACACATAAGTTTTGTTTGGCTAACTTTTAACCATTAGCTGACTCGGGCCTACCAGACAATATAACAAAATTAATCTAACATCTGTTAGATACGCCTCATCTGGACTGTCTGTCCTCAACTATTTGTTAAATACTCCTCTTCTGGAAGGTATGTCCTAAATTAATCATCTCCGAGGTCTTCCTGATCCTAATGGTTTTCGGGCTCACCAATAACCCATCTGTATATAACATATATTCCTTTCGGTATGTAATAATAATTTTAGTCTACCTGTGACCAAGCCCTACACACTGGAATTTTGGACAACAATTAGCTGGGGCCAATAGCTAATGTATAGGGTGCGACCCTATACCAGTACCATCTGGTATTCTAATATCTGAGTCATTTTCACTTAGGGATCCCCTCCCATAATTTTCCTTGAAAACATTTTCAAAACGATTTAAAACCTTTAAATCAAACTTATACAAGGAAAATATAAAATATTTATGCTTTACTCAAAATCACATTGCCATGTTATATATATATTCTTTACTCAAACCTTTAGTTGATGAAAACACTTAAACATTTGAAAGCACCCCTTTTCAAACCATTGAAAGCATCCCTTTTGAAACCAAGAAAAACCCTTTTTATTATCTAGGCCAAGAGGCCAAAACCTTACCTTTCGAAACCATTCATCAAACATTTTGAAACCATTGAACTCAACCTTTTGAAATCATTGAACTAAAACCTTTCGAAACCATTGAACTCAAACCTTTCGAAACCATTGAACTAAAACCTTTCGAAACCATTGAAATTCAAACCTTTCGAAAGCAATAAAACTTTAGACATCCTACTTTAAAAACAACCTAAAACATTGCCTTAGAAAAATCCTGGAAAACCTTCCATTTTAAAACCTTCCGAAACCATTCAAAAATAAAACCTTTCGACCTTGTCGGAAGCTAGCTTTCGACCCCTTCGAAAGCTACCTTTCGATCCATCGAAAGCTTGATTTTCGACCCCTTCGAAAGCTACCTTTCCACTCCATCGAAAGCTTGGCTTTTGACCCCTTCGAAAGCTACCTTTCCACTCCATCAAAAACTTGGATTTTGACCCCTTCGAAAGCTTTGCTTTCGACCCCATTGAAACCATTCCACAATTAAAACCTTACGAAAGCATTCAACTCTTAAAACATAAAACTTTTGAAAACTTACTAATTTTAGTTAAAAACATATGGAAAAACTTCTTTTAAAAACCTTTCGACTCCATTGGAAACAACCTTTCAACTTTGTCGAAAGCTCTGCTTCGAAAGCTTTAAAACATATCATTTAAAACAATTGGCCTCTGCCTTTAAAACAACTCCTTCGAAAGCTTGGGTTTTACTTCTATTAGAAAAACAAGGTAAAACATCTAAGTCGAAAGCTTTGATACCCTTCGAAAGCATGGGAGAAGCGGTTGGTTTTAAAAACAAGTAAACCTTTCGACTTTGTCGAAAGCAAAGACTTTAGAAAAGCGGCAGTAACCTTTCGAATTTGTCGAATGGTTTAAAACCTTTATTTTTATTATTTAACCTAGCCGAAACAACCAAGTCGAAAGCCCTTATTTGAAAGCAAAGTAGGCGATTCTTTTGTCTTATAAAACAAACATACTCGACCTCTTTTGCAACTAACCTTTCGACTAAGTACCCTTCGACCTTGTCCAATTCATTATGTACCAAGCAACTTGATATCATATGCATTGGTTTGACCTTGTCGAAATCTTTGATACCCTTCGACCTTGTCAAAAGGTCTAGGTCGGAAGGTTTGATGCCGTAAAAGGCTGAAACATGCTAAAAGTATGTTTTTCTTGTTTTTAACTTAAAAGAGATAACTTTTCAACTAACTTGCCTTTATTTGTCAAATTATTATTGGTTAACAAATATTTTTTAGAAAAGGGCTGCCATTATTTTCAGAATTAAATAATGATTTTATTTTATAAAATGCTCCTTCTCCTTAATTAAATATATAAAGCATTTAAGTCTCATACCTTAAATAATTTTATATATTCATCAAAACACTTAGGAAAAATCTGAAAAAATTCCAGAAAATCTATTTTAATATATTTTCCAACATATAAAAATTTAAAATCCAAATAATTGTTTATTTAGTCGTAAATATTTATAACCCAATTAATCATTTTCTTTACTAGAAAATTAATATAAAATCCACATTAATTCAGAAAATTATGAAAATTGAAACCCATCTCTAAAGCATCATTCCTAACCTATATTTAAATTTCCAAGGAATTTGGATGTCATTTAATAGGGTTTTCATATCAAATATACCATAAAAACTAATATGAACATGCATAATTCACCAACAAGCATATATGTAACTTTAATCATCAAAAAACCACATATACATGCAAAAACACTTCGGATCTAATCTTAAAATTGAAAACCATAATAAAATGGGATGTAGTAATTATTCACCTTAGCTTTGAGATTAAAAGATGTGGGATTTGATGTTGAATTAGTTGATTATCTTCCTTCTCTTGAATCCTAGCTTTATCTTCTTCTTGAGAACAATAATGGCGGCCGGCCTTAGATGTTTTTAATTTCCTAAAATGAAATGAACGTGAGTTTCTTTTCCTAAGGGTTTAGGGTATAAGCCTCTCCTATTTCTCATATTGCCCTTACTCATTTCCTAACACATTAGTTTATGTTATCTCATTTTAATTTGTACACTAACATGGCACGGCTACCCTTAGTTTAATCAAATCTCAACCTATTAATCTTCACATTATTTTATTTAATTTAACCAATTGAATATCCTAAATAATGTTATAAAAATATGGGGTGTTACATATCGACTATCCATCTCCACAGTCAGATCAAAGGTTAAGCCAATTCTCGACTTTTCCCACAACACAATCTTATCCATACATTACCCATTCCAACTACTATAAATATCCCATGCAGTGATACTACAATGGGGTTAGCTTTTAGTTGAGCTGGTTGAATTCTAGTCGAACTGGTTGCAACATTCAAGAATTCTGAATACTATACACAATTTATGACCCTTGATATCGCAGGTCTTTAAGATTACAGCTTTATTAGTCTTAAGCGATTCTGGTTTTCTTATTATTCTCTTGTAATTTCTTGTAGTTGTAAGAGAAATATATAATAAGAGAACTTCACAGTGGATGTAGGCAGCAATGCCGAACCACGCAATATCTTGTGTTATTTAACTTTAGTTGCATATTAAACTCCTCATTTTTCATTTTTAGCCTGGTGATTAGCAAATAACCTTTGCTCTTCATAATGCATTAGTCTTATTCTAAGGTTGGCAGGAAACTAGTCGGTGGTGTACTTTATAAATTTTCCAATTAAATTTTATTTACTTAAAAATAAAAGTCATTCTATCTTATTAAGTTCAAGTTTCAATTAATTTAACATCCGATGTATGTCACGCGGGTTATAACCAACACTTAACCCCTTTTATAAGTGTTTATCCTACCCAACTCTTATTTTATTTGTTTTTAATACAATAATCATCATAAATAGACATCATTTAAGGGTGAAGTAATAGTGGTCGAACAAACATACACCTACATACAAGGCTCACAATTTTCAATCAAACACTCTCTCATTTATATTATAACCAATCTAAGGTATAAAATAAACTACCCTAATTGGTTTAACCCTAACTAAGGCTCAAAGAATCGCTAAACCTAAGTTCTGATTCCAAGTGTGATGACCAACTATTTTTAACATCCAAAATCAATTATAAGCAACGTCAAAATACGCTTACAACTAATTTTAGACATTAAAAGGAGTGGGCCATAGGTAGATAAAAATTACACAACAATGAATAAAAAGGAAAACCTCACAGCGAAATCCAAAACATCAATACACACACCCAATCTTATATCAATAATTAAATATTATACAAATCCATACATCTAATATTATACATTTTTCAATACATCCATAATTAAAACAATAACTGTAAAAATTTAATGCAAGAGATATACCGATATATCCTACGAATATGACTCCTTCCAGACCCTTTTCCCATTTTTTTCCTTCACTAGCAAACTTACAAATACACATGCACATAGAATAAAGCAAAACGGTCTCCACTATGTCTGGACTATGCCTAACCATCTACACTATGAGTATATGCCCGATAGCTACTACACGGTCAAAATTGTGTATGTACCTCTTTTAGGGGATCAAGCCAACATAATTTGTTTCCTACGCTTCCCCTACGTCCATATACTTGTTAATACATAACAACCGTAGCATCTGTTGCAACCAATGCAATCATTGCAACCAATGCAACCAATGGTAAGAGTAGAAGCAGAAAATAGTATTCCTACTTATACACATAACAAATCATCACTCAGGCAACAATAAAAATAAAACATAGCCTTCAAACACGAACAACATTCAATGTCAACCCAAATCATCAAATAAGAATATAACAACAATATAAATATACTTAATTTATACTAACCATTCATTATAGTAACGCATCACCATTGTAAGTATAAATCATTCAATGTGTACTGATCACCACATAATAGTAACACAAAGTTTGGTTATCAATTAACCATAATCAACTACCTATTGTCTAATAGTAAAACTGGTATAATATTGCCTTCAAACACGAAAAACATTCAATGTCAACCCATAACATTCAATGTGAACCCAAATCATCAAATATGAAAATGACAACAATATAAATATACTTACATTTATACTAACCATTCATTATAGTAACGTGACACGATATAAGTATAGATTATCAAATGTGTACTAATCGCCATATAATAGTAAATAACATCAGTTGTCAATTAACCATAATCAACTACCCATCTCTAGTAGTAAAAATGATAAAATATACCATCCACATCCTAATGCGATATCACCATCAAGCAGTGAAGTATTTATGATAATTAATAATAGACAATCAATCACACATTCAACAACCATCCAAATAATATATTAGCATCTACTATCCTTTTAAGTATAAAACCATTTTATTATTGTTTATTATAAAGTCACGTTATTTATTCACCTAATAACATTCATAATCCCTTTTTAAATGATAATATAATCTTTAAATTCTTTATTGTACTTCCATTTCTTTAAATACCCCAAACATCATCGTTTAAATCAAAATAGTAATTATTGTCAAATCATTGTTTAAAATGATATTATTATTATTTAAAGTCCCATTTCATTTTACAACTAATAATAAACTTTCCAGAACTAAAATTATAACATAATTTTAGTTATAATTTATGAATTTTCGAAAATTCATTAATAATAACCTTATATAATTCATATTTTGATTTCAAGAAAGTCTGTTAAACCTCCGTCATTTACAAACACCATCAAAAATCCATAAATAATCTCATTTATCACTTATTATCTATTTTTCTCATCATTATATATTTTATTCCAATTAATTATTTTCTAATTCAAATCAAAGAATTTACTTCAATTAAATATCCAAAAACATAACAATCAACAACAATTATCTAACCAAGGCACAATATATATAAAATATCATAACAACCAAACATTCACCCATAGAACACATCATATATCAATAAATATGACTTTTCATAAACAGTTATGGAATTTATAATTTATAATTCAATTAATTAAACTAGGCAGTTCATACTAATGTGCTTTTTTCTAACTACTTCCAAACTCAGCAAGTCTAGTGCCAAATCATTCAGAATTCCATCATAGGTCCAAAAAAAGAAACCACATATGAAAAAGAGTTCATATGTGAAAGATACGGAGATTAGAAGTTTCACGGTTAAATTGTAAATATTAGATAAGGGCTAAAATGAAAAAGAAGCACTCGCCTCAAATGAAGATTAACCTAGATTTATTTCAAATTAATGAAGAGTAGCGTTTTCTCCTTCCCAAATCACTTTCGAGATCCAAGTGTACATGTTGTTCCATAAATCCCTTACACTCTTTTTCCAATTACTATTTTATTTTGAAATAGAAGGTATACTTTTCGAATTACAAAGAGAATAATGATTGTAGAAAAATTCTTAGTGGTTGCTTCCCCAAAAGTTAATTTTCTCCCACCTCAACCTCCTTTATTTATAGGGTAGAATGATGGATAGAGGAAATTTGAACATACGCGAGTAAAGTATGAATATTTATCAAAAATCTACCTTTTACATAAAGAAATTTAATTTCCAATTTATAGGAAATCAGCGTCCATAAATAAAAGGATTAATTTATATATACGTCAATCAATGCACAATTAATCTACGCAAGTAGTTTCCCATAATATATAAATTAAATATACAACCTATAATATATATAATATATATATTCAAAAATTATGAAATATGTCAATCAATGCACGATTAATTGCTAGTTATGCAATTAATTTCCCATAATAAATGAAATTAATTTTCAACCAATTATACATATATTCAATAATTAGGAAATATGCCAATTAATGCGCAATTAATTCCTAGTCTACGCAATTAATTTCCTATATATAGGAAATTGATATACATGTAATTATATATATATATATTTCTTCAACAATTAGGATATATATAATAATTTCATTGCATTGAATATATGTATATATATATAGAGATATACATATTTAATTTGGGCATAGTTGCCAAATTTATATTTTCTTACATCAAATTATATATATATATAAGCACATGCATACATATTTTCCTCTTATATACATACATGTATATATGTATATAATTTGACTATACATTTTTACTATATTTTTTTCATATGTCTCTCCTATTTATACACACACAAGCATTTCTCTATGTGGATATGTATCTTTTTGTTTGTTTTCTATAAAAATTCAAAAATGTGTCAATATCCAAGATTGAACTCATGACCTCTCCAAGTGAAGACTGTCTTAACAAACTACACTCATAAAGTCAATATTTTCTAAATCGTAACTCCAAATCTACCAAAATTATATACCAAATCGATCAACTAGGAAAGACCTTTGTAATGCTTATAAGACAACATCCAATTCACATTTCTATTAAAATTTGTTTTAAATTAATTTAATATTAACAATGTTGGATTTGAAGTTCGATACATGGCAGTACGAACTCAACCACATTAGTTGGCGCCATATGGAGGATACAGTGTTTATGCTTGACATTGATGGTTTTGGGGATGAGGTACTATGAGAGTGATTCCATTCAAGATTGATCATATATTCTGGTGGCAATAAAATTTATTAGGTATATATTTTATTAGGAAGCGATGAAGGAAGATGTTAGAAGTGAAGTATATGGATTACCTACGAGTGGATATTGGAAAGGCTTACTAGAGGAATTAGGAAAGATGGCACCGGATCAGTAAGATGATATCAAGATTGAACTAGGAGCTTCAATACCTCGTAGGTCTATTCGTATAGTAGGACGTAATATTGAGCAACCTTAGAGAAAGACAATAAAGTTAGTAGGAGTTTTTGAGAGTGAAAGAGAGGGCGATAGTTTACAGCTCCAATGGAGTTGGTAGGGGTTCTCAGCTCCTCAGTAGAGGGAGAGAGTTTGAGCCCTGGCAGCTACACTTTAGCAGCCTGTTATTCGCAGAGGCATGCAATAATCCCTATTGAATGGTATAAAATCCACGGGATTGAAACTTGCCACCATGAGGCCTCGGCTAAAAAGGGGGTGGGGTTGGGACATGTCTTTCTACATCCCTAGCCTACGAAAGTAGGTTTTTTGAAGAAAGAAAGAGAGGGCGATAGTATGGAAGAAACTTAGTGGAGCATGAGGACCACTTATATGGGCCTCTTTACTTGGTAAAATTTTCTATTTATCGCATTTGCTTTCACTTGCGAATCTTATAGAATAGTTTAGTACCTTGCATGCTAAGGTAAACATAGATTTCACTTTCTTCCTCGTGTGCATGTATGATGGATGATATGCTTGCTTATGTCTCTCAGGCATGTGAGGTAGCTTTATTAATTTACCTTACCTTATTTGATGGGATTTCGGGGGGAGAGGGAATTCCTAAAGGGTGGAAGTGAGTGTAGCGACCCATATTTTACGTAACGAAGGATCATAAAATATAATTTTAAAGTTCATATTGGATCGTATGAGGCTATAACTTTGGATAATGTTAGGTAGTGACATTTTTTACCCTTAGAATTTGTATTTGATAGTTTTGACCCTGAGAAAGCTTATGAGGCATATAACTTTTGATAGGAGCCAAATTTAGGTATAAATCTACTTCCAAATGAAAGATATGATGATTTCCCTTTCCCTGTAGTGGTCATAAAAGAATTTTGGACTTACCACTTAGAAGCTATGGTTGTTTTAAATTTGGACAGTGTTTAATAGATTAGTAGGTAATTAAGAGATGATTGGTGTGCCCCATTAATCCAATTTGGGATTAGGGTTAATACCTGCCTTCTCCAACAGTCATCAATCCAAATTCAGTAATTAGTCAGAGATTATATTTTAGGATTTGCTAATTTGTTGTGCATAAAGATCAAGGAGTAATTGTTCTTATCATATTTGCACTGGTATTCATACTATTTTGGATATAATTGAGTAGTTTACACTTCTCACTATACTGTTCTTGTTTGTATAGTTAAAGATGATATTTTTAAAGTAGTTTTTGAATGCTAAAATGTTTTCAAACTTAGATCTAACCCTACTAATGCTTTTAAACATGTTAAAAAGATTAAACATTGATTTTGTTGTTTTTGGGTGATAGACCAGACAAATCATCATTTACATGTACAGCAGATCTATGAAAATATAAGTTGTTTGATATTTCTTGGATTGCTTTATAATTTATGTTGTATAAATGTTGTGTATTGGTTGTATGTAATCGTTTTTTGTGTATTTGATTCGTTTTTGTATGGATCAATGAGTAAATTTGCTCAAAACATAATGTGATTGAAGTATGTTGTTCTTAAAGATTTATTGGAGCAACAAAACAAGTCATAGGTTGTTTGTGTTTGAAATGATGATGTTTTTGTGGAGTTCAAATCATGTTGATGGTGAAGGTCAAATTAGGACGGTGGTGGTTGTAAAACATGTCGGTAGTACGTGACTTGGTGTAATTTGGAGTATTGCTTCGGACAAATGGTGTTGGAATGCGTAGGGTGCTTCGGGATTGCAAAAGAATGACGAGAGATTCTCATTTTTGGACTTAAGAAAATCTTGATAAGGGATCATGTCAGCACCGATATAATGACTTCAATCATCTTGGAATGTGACTTCGAGATTGTGAGATTGGAGCTTCAAGCCAACATGGGATAATGAGAGGAATTGATTTCAAGACTTAGGAAAATTTCGGCTATGTAAAAATGTTGACACCGACTTGATTCACTTCAAGGCAAGAATGTGGTGGCTTTAGGAAAATGAAGGGATGTTTCGAGGCATCAAGGAAAGATGAGAGATTTAAGTTGGGAAATTACTTAACTAATTTTAGGTTATGTAGATCGTGTTGGCACCAACACGATGAATCATGTCAACACCAACATGATTGAGGGTTAGCCAATCACGACCATTTTGGTAGAGGGGATGGTGATGACTTAGAAAAGCTATTTGTGTTTGTTCATTCATTTGGCATTTGATTTAAATGTTAAGGCATGATAAAGAGTGATATCGACAGTGAAGTGGCGATGTGACGCTTCGAGATGGTGACTTAGAAACTTCAACGAGGTGACTCTACGACTTGTAATGGATTTATAGAGATGTTTAAAACTTTGATGACACGAGGTATTATTTGGCACTTCTAGTGGGAATCATATGTATAGGACAAAGGTAGTCTGAGAAGGCACGTTTGAAAAGGTGAAATGATGTGGTGGGGCATAGGATATTCCAAGTCAAATCGTGTGCAGAAGTTTGATAACCCTAGATGTGGGTGTTTAGTAGGGAAGTGGTATGCAAGGATGCTCACCTATGCACCCTAGACCATGAGATGGTCTGGCCTGCCCTGAGAGGGAAGTACCTATGAGATAGGTATGTGATCGAACACAAAATTCAATTACGACGTGAGATGTCACCAACCTGAGGGGTCGTCATGTGATTTATCATATATCCAAGAGACCTTGGTGGTGATCGTGGTAAAGCAACGTTTTGGTTAAGATCGTGGTGAAGTGAGACTTTAGGAAAGACCTTAGTGATAGTCATGGCGATATGAGACCCTAATAATGGCTGTTATTGCATGCTTACCTTGTGTTTGTTTGATTGCTATGATTGGTGTGGCTGCTGGGTGATAGAATGATGTCTTGTGATGTAGGTATTCCTAAGTTAGGTACCCAGACACCCATATTTTACTTATTGTAGTATACTCTTATGATATAGTTTAATAATGTAGCTATATAATGTTAGGTTCTAACTTGTTGGATGTAGGGACGGGTCAGTTATGATTCCTCATACCCAGTTCCTCTATTTTACTATATCGACATTTATAGTATCTTGAGATAATTTATTGCTCACACTGGATTGTTGTCTGACTAGAGGTTTTATGCTTTGTTTCTTATAATCTCGAGTACTCTTAAATGAGTAGACTAGGTAGTAGGTATGAGATTAACACATGGAGCTATTCCAAGGATGGGCAGGCGACTAGTGCTATAATATATTTATTACCAAAGTTTGTTGCTTATTTCGCCATGCAACACTGTAGAGCTTCCTCGATGCTTTACTTTATTTAGAAATAGATTTCCTTTGGGTTTATTTGATGATGTATAAACTGTACTCCATTTGATTTATATGACTACCGTGAACCCTGCACTTTGATACAGGTTTTTGTTCATTTAGTTATACTTGTCCGTCTTGCTTGTTTTATATCTATGTCGATATTATATTTTATCCGATGCATTGTGAGATATACGATGGTTTTTTCTTGAAGTTTTAGTTATGTCACCCTTACAATCATTCCAAATTGATCAGCTACCATTATGGCACATAATTGGGTACGAGGGGTGTAGGGCGGTCGTCACATAATCATGCGAACCTTCGACATTGAAAGGGCTAATTACGATCATATCTTTGAAGATTATAAAAAGGATTTGGCCATGGTCAAGAAAGAAAATGAAGAGGAAGATAAGTCTACAAGTGTTATCCGGCCGTTGACCAGGAAGCATTCGAACAGACTTAAACGATCAAATCGAACGAGAAAATGACCAATTAATGATCCAAGGATCTTGGGAATATCATAAAAAGACAAGAAAAAAGAAATAACAAAAATGAGCGAAAAAATTTGAAAATTTGGAAGTTCAAGTATTTGGATGAGTCGACTTGGAGTAAACCCATAAAATTCTCAGGTCAGACTCGAAGCAGAATAGACTTGAGAAATCCCCGAGTCGGGCCCGAATCAATCCATAAAATACCCTAAGCGTCACTCAGTGCTGATCCCTGGATTTGACTCGGTATCGACCCCCAATGGCTCGGAGCAAACACTTAATAATCTCAGGTCTGACTCCAAGCAAACGAAGGAAAACTCAGACATGAAAATCTCATGTCAGGCCCTAAGTAAACACTTAGATTTCATGGGTTGGACTCCAAGCAGAAGCAACCCAAACTAGAGAAGTCACGAACCTACCCAAGTTGGGAATCGGTACTGACCCCATTCTAGGGATCGGTACCGACTCCCAACTCCACCATGGACGGACCACATCATCTACCTACATGCCTAACTCGATGATAAAAGCATATTTCCAAGGTCACTTTGTTGAATCAATGCAATTCTCGATCGATCTCCATGAACTCCTGAATCTATAACTTTGTTCTTCTACAACTCCATCATTTGGACCTCGAAACAAGCTATTATTGAAATGAACAACTATGGAATCACAAAGCTAACCACAAGACGAATCGAGGTAGAAAGTTGAAGGCAGCAAATTTGGCCATGTCAGGGAGTCGTACCAACCTCTACTAAGGGAGTCGTAACGACCCCTATTCAAGGAGTCATACTGACCCCTACTCAGGGAGTAGTACCGACCCCTAATGTTTGATGATGTGGCATTAAATTTTCACTAGAGCTGGTCTATAACATGATAATGACTTAGAAATATTTTCTACGAGATTTTAGACTCCCTACCTCCATAAATAAGAATGTTAGGATCATTTATGAGGATCTTTTGGCTCTAGTTCTATTATAAGCTATGTTCTTGTAATTCTGAAAATCTAAGTGTCAGAGTTGTGCCGACCCCTAAGAATTTCTGCCTCTAAGTTAGAAACAAGTAATAAAATATTAAAGTGGACATAGGCCTTGCTTTGTCGAACTGCTATAAATTGTTGTGTGCTCTCTTTTCCTCATTTTTCTTTTATTTTCTTTATATTTTACTCTCTGCATAAATATTTTGGTGTTTGTGCCATCTTTTGGTTCAAACATTATGGTGGTTTCACTGAGAATTGAAATCGGGCTATTTGAATCCTTGTATACTGTTGGATTGCTTATAATCCAAGGAATGATCCCAATCTTTCTCAACTAGTTCCCATGCTATTCAGATTTGCATAAAGTCTATAGGAAGCTATGTTTAATGGCCCTCATGAAAGCCAAAGTTGTTGCCTCATCAAGAGCTACTAATGAAATAGAAAACGCTAACCTTTACATTCTGGATGAAGATGAGCAACAAGAAGCATTAATGTCTAGAATCCTTCAAACGTTATCACCGGTATTGATTTTCAGCATATGATGAAAGAGCTACAAGATAGCCATGCAGAGTTGAACCGGAAAATCCAAGAGAATAGAAACTTAATGACCCAGCTGACTACTCCCCGTAGGAAGACTAGGAGAGAGCCAACTCCTCATACTCAGAATTAGGCAGTTCCTCATCATTTGACCATTTCTGGAGGAGCAGAAGGCAAAGGACGAAGGCATATGAAGCAGGAACCTCTAGGCAGGAATATGTGATCGACCCTCACCAAGGTACAAGGGTTAGTACCGATCCTACTAGGGGGTCGGTACCGAACACACTCACCAAGGGTCGGGACTTAGAGCTGGTGATAGCGTGCATCATGGGTGTACTGTGACTGACCAAGGCATCGAAAGTCAAGAGTTTGCCGCTAAATTGCCCCCAAGGAATGAACATGGAGCTACTGGGATAACGATTCTTCCAGAGTTAGGGGAACCTAGGCAATGAGGCATAAATTAGGAACATTTATCGGACCAAGCACAAGGAAGAGATTACAACTACCACAACCCAACAGGTTCTGAAGAGCCGATGTAACACCCCTAATTTTTAATAACATTATTCAGGAGATTTAATTAGATAAATTAAATAGAATAATGTAAATATTAGAGTGATAAGGCGATTGCGATTTGAAAATTTTATTAGAGGCCGTGCTTAATTAAATACAAAGAATGGGTCTATGAATGGTTTCATGTGTTAATTAATAACAAAATAACGTAAGGGCATTATGGGGATTAGCCCCCACCACAACCCCATAACCCCTAAACCCATGTTCTCATTTTTTCACTCTACACGTTCATATTTCAAAACTCTAAAAACATAAATCAAAGAGAGAACAAGCAGGCCATAACCTAGGGGAAAAAGAGGAGGAAAATCCATTAAAAGCTAAGGAATCAAGCAAGGAGGATTAATCTAAATCAAAACCTCAAGTCCTTATCCAAATCAAGGTGAATAATAATTAAAACCATCTCTATTTTCAACTTTAAAGAGCATTAGATTTTGAGTTTAAGTTTAAATCCATTATGATGATTTTAGATGATGATATGCTTGGATTACTTGATATGTTATATTCAAACAAGTTTGTTCGATAATTGTTTTATTCTATTTTAAGGCTAAAATCATTTATATTCGGTTTTGAATGCCGTGTGGATTTAATATGTTATGTAAAACATTATTTTGGAGATTAGTTTAATTTTTCGTAATTATTCCATCTATGGATAATTTATTATGAATTTTCAAAGGAGAATATGAATAGTTCGGTTTATAAATTAATTTCGGTAATTATATAAAGGAATTTGGGTCCGAAATTTTTATGTGTTAGATAGCATATTAAAAGTGAATTTTGAGAATTTTTGGGGACTTTTCTTATGTAATTTACTATGGAATGTAAAATAATTTAGTTGAAGGACTTAAATGTCTAAATTGTTTTGCTTAAGGGAAGGGCTTATTTGCTAATTATTTTTATTAAATCTGAGGTGAATTTGGCAGTCTTTTAGGAAAAGATTTTAGTAAAGTTTATGGCAACCAATTGGATTTTTACAAATAGGCAAGTTAGTTGAAAAGAATTACTTAAAAAGGCAATGAAAACAGTTTTGCATAAGTTTATTGTTTTGCCACTTCCAGTAGCTACCTTTTGACAATATACTTCCACCTCAACCAAGTCGAAACCAATACACAAGGTATCAAGGCTTTAGTAAGTAGTGGATTGGAAAAAGGCGGCAGGTATGGAGTCGAAACAATTCTTTCGAAGGTGTCGAGACCAATTTAAATAGCTTTCGAAGGTCTTTTGTCTTGCTTTCAAAAGAGGTGCCACTTGCCTTGTTTTTAATGAATGCTTTCGAAAGAGTCTTTTATATATCTTTCGACGAGGTTGTTGCCTTCTTGTTTCAAAAGGGTTGCTTTCGAATGAGTTGCCTTAGATTAGGTTTTAAAAAAAGCTTTCAAAATGGTAGTTTTAAACCAAGGCGAAACCTTGTTGTCTTCTTCATACCCTCAAATTGGTTGAAGTTTGAATACTTTCAAAAAGTTAGTTTTTGTTTTATAAATTTAACAAGCTGCTTCTCAATGCTTTCGATAGGGCTCCAGTAGCCACTTATACCAAAGGTTTCGAAGGCAATGGCTTCGAAAGGGGTTTCGAAGCTATCTTTCCAAATGTTTTACTTAAATGATCAAAGCTTTTGAAAGGATTGTTCCGAAGCCATCTGTTTTCCCCAAACTCTTTTTAATGGTTTCGAAAGGGGTACTTTCGCTTGTATTCACTTAGACCCAGAAAGATATGTTTCAGATTAAACCTAATGGTTTCGAAAGGGGTACTTTCAATGGTTTAGAAGCTATGCTTCTATAAATTGGATGGTAATGCTTTAATACTTTTGAAAGGTATGTTTTGTTGGTTTTGAAAGATATGTTTTAAAGTGTTTCGAATGACATATGCTTAGCATTTTGAAAAGAAGATTTGAATTCTTTCGAAAGAGGTTTTCCAATGGTTTTGAAAGTAAAGGTCTAAGTTCTCGAAAGCCTTAGTTTTCATAACAAAGAACCCAATTCCAATTTTTAAAGGTAAAACCCATGACATTATAAAAGAGCTTTTAAATGCTTTTAAATTGGAGTTTTTGAAGAAGTCTGCCTTAATATATATAATGGGTTATAGGGATTTACCAAATTTCCAGGGGAAATGATTTCAAAGATATTAAACCAAAGATGTTGGTATTATTATGTATATGCTTCTTCTATAAATGTATTCACTATGTAATGGACCCATAACTGTATTTTGGGGAGTAAGGGCAGGATAACCAGGCAGGTTGACCTAGTAGTGAATATAAATTAAGTAACTCCTGAATGAATAAAGTTGCATCCAGGAGGTCAGGTAGACCAGAATATAGGATGCCCAAAGACTAATTAAGAAGTTATCAGTTTAGATAGGTTCATAGTGAACCCATGAAAACTATGAGGCCAATAGTTTGTAGTGAACCTAAGAAAACTATATCAGGATTAACTTATTGATAGGATTCAATTGGTTCGTTGTCAACCCATGAAAACTATGATATAAGTAGAGATATTGGAGATACCAATAGGTTCAGGGAGAACACATGAAATAATTGAATGTTATTGGCAATGGCCAATAGGTTCTTAGTGATCCCATGAAAACTATGAGATCATGTAGATAATCCATAAGTTCGAAATAGTTCATAGTGATCCCATGAAAATTATGAAATAGGACAGGTAGTCTATAAACTATAAACAGGTTATTAGTCAGCCCATGAAAACTAATAGGCTAATAGTGACCCTAGAAACTATAACTATGACATGTAGTCAAATAAATGGGGATGGGAAATCAAGAATATTTTACTTGTTTGCATATCATCATAATATTGTAAATTGCTGTGTTTTTAACCATTGTGGATGCGGGAGCACAGTATATGGTTATTATAAGTTTTTGAGAAGATACTAGTGAGGGGAAAACTCATTCTGCTAACCAGCGTGGCCTCACTAGATATCTAAATGGATCGAGATGGTAGGTTATTATTCATACCAGGCTTTATGTCTGATTCGAAGTTTATGTTTTCCCCTTAAACTCTTGGGTGCTTAATTAATTTTGAGTAGTTTGAGAGTTGAGGTTTTCAGGTTCTCCTTAGACAAATAAGCTTCCGGAGACATGCAGGAGGCAAGCTAGCTAGTAGGAGTTCTTTTCAATTTTGATTCCGCTGTGTTTTGTTGTAAAGGCAAAGTTATTTTAATTGCCTATATTTAGACTCTGATCATCCAAGGGGCATCTTCATATATCGCTCTTGGCGTATGTTGTAATAATTATATTTTCTCTGAACGTGGTTCTCGAATCTGGGATTATGTAATGAATTTTGAAATGACTTGAAATGGAATGAGAAAGTTGTTTAATTATTTTAAAAAATTTCCATATCTATGTGTTTCTCTTATATTAATGTATCCAACATTACCTTATTTTGTCGCCGAGGAGTAATAACTATGGTTGACTGCAACATCCGTAGCCATTAATTTTGGACCTCCAAATGGAGGATGTTACAAATTGGTAACGGAGCATAGGTTTATGAAAACGTAAAAGAAATTAAATCTAAAAGACTTTTCAAAACATAATCCAATGAACCAGAAAATAAGATCGTGGTTTGGGTTAATGCTAGTATGAAGATTTACGAGAAAGGAAGATATGGAGGCAGGAAACGGAAGAGGAAATCTCGGTGGAGAGCACCACAACAAACAGAAATGTCCGACCTAATACCAGGAGGAACCCGGGTCGACAGGAAAATGCAAATCAAAATGCAAATGCCAACATAGGTGTTGGAAATCTACCAGTAGATATGGGGATGATGTATCAGTTCTTCGTCAATCTGATGTAAGCAAGAGCAGCTGCTGGAGTAGCTGGGAATGTTGGAGGAGCTAATCCCATGGCTCCAATTGAAAACAACTATGCTAAGTTGAGAAGAGATTACACCAGTCTTGGTGGTAAGCCGTTTGTGGGAACGAAAGATGCCATAGAAGGTGAAAATTGGTTGTTACATTATGAGAGAATCTTGGCTAACTTGGGATTGAATGATGAGAAAAAGAGGAGACTAGCCTCTAGGCAGTTGAAAGGAGCAGCGCTTTATTGGTGGAATAGTGTTACTGCCGGAGTTCCTGAGGAAGATTTGACTTAGGTAGAATTTTGAAGGAGATTAGAGCAGAGATTTTTGTCTGAAGTTGCTAAGTTGGCATTGTTGAGAAAGTTTATGGATTTGGTGCAGGGAGAGATGTCGATAATTGAGTACGCTACTAAGTTTGATGAGCCGTCCAGATATGGGTATGCTACCATTGACATTGTCATCAATAGGAATGAGAAGTTTATTCGGGGATTGAGACCCGAGATCACTAGGGTAACCCTTCCGCATCTCTGTGATCCTTGTAATGTTGTTATGGAGATGGCAATCCGACATGAGGAAATGCTTGTTGTTTATGGGAAGGAGAAGCTGGTTGAAACCCAGGGCTCTCAGGGTAAGAAGAGGAAGTCCTTTAAGAAGAAAGGAACCCAGAAAAGGGAAGCTGCCAAGAAGGCAAAAGATAATCTGGTTTGCTATAAGTGCAATAAGAAAGGTCATTATGCTCTTGATTGCAGAACTGGTAAGGGGAAGAAGGCCGCAGACAAGAAGAGTGTGAAATGCTTTAACTGCGACCAGGTTGGGCATTATAAGAATCAGTGTCCAAAACCAATCAGGGCGGACAAAGGAAAAGTCTTTGCTATTGCACCATTGGTTGCTAAGCCAACTGTTGCTGAAAAAGGAAAGACTGTGATGAAAGGTGTGTTTTTGATTCGAAGTATATCAGTTAGGGTACTATTTGATACCGGTGCATCACATTCATTTATATCTCAGTGTTTGGTTAATATATTATGTTTAGAACCCACATACCTTGTTACTTCCTTATGGGTTGTGAATCCAATAGGAGGGTATGCAACTCTGGGAATGAGATGTGACCAGATAGAACTTGATTTGTTAGGTCATAAGTTTACAGGCAGTCTGCATGTTTTCAATTTTGTAGATTTCGGAATCATTTTGGGTATGTATTGGTTGGGTAAATATGATGCTAGGATATTTTTCCAGGATAGGGAAATATCGTTGAGACATCCTGATAGTCATAACCGAATCATATTCTCAGTAGAGAATTCTGAACGGAGTGTTTGTGCTTTGTTAAGTGATATGGAATTGGAAGAGGAGTTAAGTCAGGTTCAGATAGCAAGAGAATTTGTAGACGTTTTTTGAGTCGGTTACAGGACTACCACCGAAACGAGTTGTTGAGTTTCAGATAGATCTTGTGCCAGGAGCAGAACCTGTAAGTAGACCACCTGCAGGATAACACCGTCCGAGATGTAGGAACTAAAGGTGCAACTAGTGGATCTAGAAGGGAGAAATTTTATTAGGCCAAGCAGTTCGCCTTGGGGAGCGACCGTAGTGTTCCTGAAGAAACCGGATGGGTCGTTAAGGATGTGTATCGACTATTGTAAGTTGAACGAGAAGACGACTAAGAATAAGTATCCTTTGCCGAGAATTGGTGATCTATTTAATCAGTTGTGTGGAGCTAGAGTATTTTCCCAATTGGATTTGGTGACAAGTTTCCATCAGTTAAGAGTAGTAGAGGACAGTATTCCGTTGACCGCGTTTCGGACTAGGTATGGTTCATACAAGTGGTTAGTAATGCCATTCAGGTTAAAGAATGCACCAGCTTTCTTCGTAGATTTGATGAACCGAATTTTCCGAGAGTATTTGGATAGGTTCATATTAGTATTTATAGATGACATTTTAGTATACTCTAAGGATGAAAGAGAGCATGAAGATCATCTTAGAGTAGTGCTTGAGATACGGAGGCAGCATCAGCTAAAAGCGAAGTTTTCCAACTGTCATTTTTGGAAGAAAGATGTTAAGTTTCTTGGACACGTGGTTTCAAAGAAGGGCTTGTCAGTCGATCCAGATAAGATCGAAGCTGTTAATAACTGGAAGAGACCAGAGATGGTGATCGAGATTAGAAGTTTTCTTGGACTTGCTGGCTATTACCGAAGATTCATTAAGGATTTCTCGCGGATAGCAGCGCCTTTGACTAAGTTAACCAGGAAGGACGTAAAGTTTGTCTGGTCCGACAAATGTGAGGAAGCATTCCTTAAGTTAAAGCATTTATTGACTAACGCACCTATATTAGTAGTTCCAGATGGAAACCAAGGGTCGGTAGCGTATACTAATGTATGTGGGACTGGATTAGGAGCTGTGTTGATGCAGAAAAGTAAAGTCATTGCCTATGCTTCACGACAGCTTAGACCGCATGAGGTGAGATATCCTACTCATGATTTGGAGTTGGCTGCACTGATCTTCGCATTGAAGATATGGAGACATTATCCCTTAGGGGAGAGATTTGAGTTGTATACAGATCATAAGTCCTTAAGGTATTTATTCTCTTAGAAGGAGTTGAATATGAGACATCAGAGGTGGTTGGAGTTTTTAGGAGCTTATGATTTCGGTATAGAGTATACACCTAGGAAAGGAAATAAAGTAGTGGATGCTCTTAGCAGAAAACATCAGAATATGGTGTTGGCTATGTTGGCAGAATGGAAAGATTTAGAAGCTTTGACCACTTGTAGTGTGCAATTGAAATCGACTGCTAGTTCTGGTCAGAGTACCGCTATGTTATCTTGTTTAGAAGTTCGACCAGTGTTGATCGAAATAATTGCTTCTAAGTAGAAGGAGGATCCATTATTAGCCGAGAGGATTAGAAGGCTTAAAGTTGGATCAGAGATTAATGATCTAAAGGATTTTAATCTTGACAACAGAGGATGGTTGAGGAAGAAGGGATGGTTGTGTGTTCCGAATGTTGAAGACTTGAGGAAAGAAGTTCTTAGAGAATGCCACCGATCCAAGTTTACAATTCATCCTGGAGGAACCAAGATGTATCAAGATATGAAGAGGAGCTTTTACTAGGAAGGTATGAAGAAGGAAGTTGGCTTGTGGGTTAGGAGTGTGTGAACTGTTAACAAGTGAAGGCCGAACATTAGAAGCCAAGTGGATTGCTTCAACCTTTAGAGATTCCAGTTTGAAAATGGGATTCGATATCCATGGATTTTATACACGGGTTTCCAGGGTCGAATAGAGGAAATGAAAGTATATGGGTCATAGTGGATAGGTTGACCAAGAGTACCCATTTCATTCCAGTTAAGTCAACCAGGACGACACATGTTTTAGCTAAGTTATTCGTGAAGAACATAGTTTGACTGATTGGAATTCCTAGTAGTATAGTTAGTGATAGAGATGCTTTGTTTCTAGTGAATTCTGGAAGAGTCTATAAGATGTGTTAGGTACCAAGCTTAAGATGAGTGTTAGGAACTGGAGATAGTGGTTTTGATGACAACAACCTTTGTAACTTATTTTATTATAACTTATATACTAACACTATTGTCTAGATATATATGAATGTTATTATGCAGGATATATATAAGGCAGGTACTGATTATTGTAGAATGTACAATATAAAGATCAAGAATGAAGAAATCAAGTTTGAAGACTCATAGTATCAAGATCAAGATTTCAAGATAACTATCTAGTTTTGTTAAAACTTCATAATAGCATGGAAATCTTCATTCCAAATTTCATTTGGGATGGAACCCATTTCTACCTTCTTAGTGGCTTACAAACCCACGACAAGTAGCTTACAAACCTATGACAAGTGGCTTTCAAACCCATGAACATCCTGGTTTTGTTCAAGTTCTCGAGTCCTGATGTGATGAAATATTCTACAGGAAGAAGCTTGCAAAACTACTTCAAAATGGTTTTTCAAAATGATTTTCAAAACTACTTTTCAAAATGTTTTAGCCTTAAAATTTATCTTTTCAAATGATTTTCAAAAAGATGTTTTAGCCTTAAAATATTCTTTGTTTTTTTTAAATAAACTCTTGTTTTAAACTTTTTTTGTTTTTAAACTATCTTCTGATCTTAAAAATTCTTTTATAATATATATATACACACACACACACTTGAGATTTAAAATCAAATTTATATATACATTCTAAAAATATATTTTTCTACTCTTCTTTATTTTAAAACATAGGAAATTTAGTTTATTTTACTCCAGAATCATTTCATCTTGTTTTCCTTTCAATACCATTTTCAAAACAAATTTTACATTGTTTTTAACTAAGGGATGTCGAGATCATGGGATACCCCATGTCGACAAGGTGGCCGTTAAATTCAAAAGTTTCAATTTTCAAATGAAGTGTCTATTCGTTTAAATCTCTTCACGAATGGTTATGACCGTTACTGGTCTATAAATAGCCTTCACAAACGAATTTTTTAACTAACTATTTTTTTATTTTCTTCACTCTTTCTTCTTCACAAATCCATATTATAATATTTTCATATTTTTAAGATCGTGCTGAAATTCTGCCAAATTCTCAATGAATCGAATTAGAATCTCATTCTTGTTTGATTCTCTGCCCTCTCTCAAAGATCAAAGTGCTATTCAGAGTTATAGGATCAATTTGTCAAAAGTTTATCGAGTCTCTCTATAAAGTGTGGTTGTGCCTGGAAATCAATTGGGTGATCTTATGTCCCGTAAATCAAGAGAGTTTGCCCTGGACTCGAAGGCAGGAGGGTACCTCAAGGCCTTTAGAAATTGAGGATTGTAATCTCGACATTGGTATAATAAAAATCTGTACGAGGTGTTTGCCTTGGTGCAGGACTGGACGTAGGGTAACTCCAGACCAGTATAAAATCCGGTGTGTTCTTTCCTTTTACTGCTTTTTATTTACTTTCTGCATCTGTGTTTGATTCTGTGATTGCTTTGTGATTAATTTCTGCATTTCTTTGTGTCATAATTTTAAATTAGTCCATATAAGTCTTAGAATCCATTAAACACTATTCACCCCCCCTCTAGTGTTAAATTAGCCTTAAGATCCTTAATCCGCACTCCCTTATAATTGGTATCAGAGCATAGGTTTTCATAGTTTTCATAATCTGAAACTTGAAAAGTTAAAAATGTATTTTTAGGAAATTTTGTTAATACTAGTTTGAATTTATGCATTTCATTAAATTATCATAAGTCTGCATATAGTTTTTATGAGAAATCAAGTTATCTACCGAATTGGTTTGTTATGCAGGAACAGACATGTTACATGGCTTTTGAAGAATCAACAACCAATGGACAAACTGTGCAAATTGAGAAAGATAAATGGATACTTGATAGTGGCTGTTCAAGGCATATGATTGGAAATCCCGAGATACTCAATGACATTATATATCAAGATGGTGGATTGGTCAACTTTGGAGATAACTCAAAAGGATATGTGATTGGCATCGACAATGTCGGTAATTCTAAAACTCCTCTTATTTCTGATGTTTTGCTAGTTAGGAATTTAAAACATAATTTGCTTAGTATAAGTCAACTATGTGATAAAGGACTTAGAATTAAATTTGGAAAAGATAAGTGTCACATCGAAGATAATAAGTCATATCTTTGAAGGAATTAGGAAGAAAAACATTTACATCCTTAGTATGAAAGTTTCAAATGATAACTTATGTCTTTTGGCTAATACAAGTGACCCTTGGATTTGGCATAAAAGATTTGGTCATTTAAATTTCAAACTGTTATCTAGGTCATCAAAACTTGACTTAGTTAGAGGTCTTCCCAAGTTAAACTTTAAAGTAGATAGTATATGTGATGCTTGTCAATTAGGAAAACTTAAGGAAAGTTCATTTAAATTAAAAGATATGATTTCTACTTCTAAACCTGTAGAATTACTTCATTTAGATTTATTTGGTCTATCTCAAGTTCAATCAATTAATCACAATAAATATGTTTTTGTTATTGTAGATGATTATTCTAGATATACTTGGACAAATTTTTTAAACTTAAAAGTGATGCTTTTGAATTATTAAAGAATTTTGCTAAAAGAATTCAAAATCAACTTTCTTTAAAAATAAAAACTATTCGTAGTGATCATGGTGGAGAATTTGAAAATGAAAATTTTGAGAATTTCTGTAATAAAAAAGGAATTACTCATAATTTCTCTTTTCCAAGAACTCCACAAAAAAACAGAGTGGTAGAACGTAAGAATAGAATGATTCAAGAGTGTGCTAGACCAATGCTTTGTGATAGTAACTTACCTAAAAACTTTTGGGCTGAAGCAGTCGCTACAACTTGTTATATATTAAATAGGATTTTAATTATACCATTAACTAATAAAACACCATATGAATTACTTTACAATAAGAAACCCATAGTAGCGTATTTTAAAGTTTTTGGTAGTAAGTGTTTTATTCTTAATGCAAAAGATAATTTAGATAAATTTGAACCTAAATCCAACAAAGGTAACTTTATCGGATATTCTAATAGAAGTAAAGCATTTAGTGTTTATAATTTAAGAACTAACACTTTTGAAGAAACAATGCATGTATGTTTTGATGAGAATTTTAAAGATACTGTACAAATAGAAGATGAAGAAGATTTTGTAACTTTAAATAATGAACCTATTATAACTAATTGTGAGATCATTCAACCTAATAAAAGAATTAGGCTATTAAAAGACGATCCTGTAGAAAATATACTAGGAAATATTGAATCTATAGTTAAAACAAGAAATCAACTAAATAGTATGAGTTTGTAGCTTTTATATCAACTATTAAACCTAAAAATCCAAAGGAAGCATCATCTAATGATTCATGGATTCTTGCTATGCAAGAAGAATTGAATCAGTTCACCAGAAATGATGTTTGGGAACTTGTTCCTAGACCTTAGGATAAAAGTATAATTGGAACATAATGGGTTTATGAAAATAAAATGAATGAACTTGGTGAGGTCGTGAGAAATAAAGCTCGTTTAGTCGCGCAAGGTTATTGTCAAGAATAAGTAATTGATTATGACGAAACCTTTGCACCCGTAGCAAGACTAGAAGCTATCAGGATTCTACTTGCTTTCGCAAACTACAATAATTTCAAGTTATATCAAATGGATGTTAAAAGTGCTTTTCTAAATAGTTTTGTAAAAGAAGATGTTTATGTTGAATAACCTCCACTTTTTAAAGACAATAAATTTCCAAATCATGTATATAAATTAAAGAAAGCTTTATATGGTCTGAAACAAGCTCCTAGAGCCTGGTATGAAAGACTAAGATCTTATTTACTACAATCTTGTTTTGAAATTGGTAAAATAGATATAACTCTTTTTATTAAAAGAAACAAAAATGATATTCAATTAGTACAAATATATGTAGATGATATAATATTTAGGTTAACTAATAACATAATGAATAAAGAATTAATTCTCAAATATAATGACTAAAGAATTTGAAATGAGTCATATGGGAGAACTAAGTTTCTTCTTAGGACTTCAAATCAAACAATTAGATAAAGGAATTTTCATTAGTTAAGAAAAATATGCTAAGGATTTAATTAATAAATTTGGATTGACCACTTCTAGTGGAAAACCAACTCCAATGACAACTAATGTAGCTTTAAGTAAAGAAGATAAATCAAAATATGTTAATCAAAAATTATATAGGAGAATGATTGGTTCGCTGCTTTATATAAGATTAAGTCGTCCTAACATCATGCATAGTGTCTGTCTCTGTGCAAGTACCAATCTCAACATAAAGAAACTCACTTAAAAGCTGTTAAAAGAATTTTAAGATATGTAAAACATACTTTAGATTATGGTTTATTTTACCCTAAAAATGATGTATTTGATTTAATTTCATATTGTGATGCTGATTACACTGGTTGTAAATCAGACCGAAAAAGTACTCTAGGACATTCTTTGGTTTACTGGTTTAGTAAGAAGCAAAACACTGTATCCTTGTCAACAACTGAAGCAGAATATATATCTGCTGCTTTGGCTTGTTCTCAAGTTATGTATATGGAACAAACTTTAAAAGATTTTAGATTAACTATAACTAAATCACCAATTTATTGTGATAATACTAGTGCAATAAACCTATCTAAAAATCCAACTCATCATGCTAGAACAAAACATATTGATATTAGACATCATTTTCTTAGAGATAGTATAAGTAAAGAAGTCATAACTCTTGAATATATTAATACTGAAAAACAAATTGCTGATATATTAACCAAACCATTAAATGAACAAAAATTTACTAAATTTAGAAGAGAATTAGGTATATGTTCATTAACTGAAATATAAATTATAAATAATATAGTTAATAATTAATATAAATAAAAATTTCTCAAAAATTGAACTAGGCATGTCGACATGACCCATCCCCTTATGTCGACATATAGGCCGAGATTTTCAAATTTAAATTTCCCTCTAAAATTAGTTATTTGGTTATATATTTATATATTTCGACTTTTACTCCTTTTCTCTGTTCTATTCTCTGTAATAAACTTCTAAAACAGTAAATTAATGGCTTTCTCTTCTAATAATGAACCTTCTTCACCCACTTATCCTCATTCTGGCCCTTTTCAACGTTCCACACACGTACGAGTCATCAAATTACAAGAGAAGATGAAAGATTTGCTTCAAATGATGATGAAAATTCAAGTAAGTCTACGAATGGCTAGAGAACAAGATAGGAAAGGCAGAATCCTTAGGAATTTACAAAACTTCCTTATGGATAACCATGCCAATCCCATTGTCATCGAAGAATCATCACAAGCCATGGATTCTGAAGAAGAAGAAGAGCCTCTAGAAGAACCACAAGAAGATCAAGAAGAAGAATATCCTCTGCCGAATCTGGATGTTCATATGGACAAAGACGATGGCGTGATTTGCGTTGGAGAGGTCCTTTTTGAGGCTAATAGGAACTTGGTCGAACAACGTGGAAACTTTTGTCTCCACTATCCAAATTGTTCGGTCCATAAATCACCAATAGTTAAGGGTCCTCGTTAAGCGGTTTTCATTTTTCTCTTTCTTGATTGTATATTGGTTTGTTAATTTGTATATATGTGTTATCTTAATTAATGTTCTTCTAAAAACAATCTTTGGTGTATAAAATCTTGAATTCCATTTAACTTAGGATGTTATATTTCACTATTACATAGTTATTATTCTTATGTCATATGTTTGTTTATCTCATTTTCTATTAAGTTCAAGGTTTATAGGTTATTTTTGTTGATGACAAAGGGGGAGAAGTTATATAAAATAGTAGGCTTGGAGTAAGGGGGAGTTGTTGGTGTAAGGGGGGTTATGGTATGATCGAAGTGGTAAGTATATTTTATAAGGTTGTCATCATCAAAAAGTGGGAGATTGTTAGGAACTGGAGAAAGTGGTTTTGATGACAACAACCTTTGTAACTTATTTTATTATAACTTATATACTAACACTATTGTCTATATATATATGAATGTTATTATGTAGGATATATATAAGGTAGGTACTGATTATTGAAGACTGTACAGTATAAAGATCAAGAATGAAGAAATCAAGTTTGAAGGATCATGAGTATGAAGATCAAGATTTCAAGATAAGTGTCTAGTTTTGTTAAAACTTCATAATAGCATGGAAATCATCATTCCAAATTTCATTTGGGATGGAACCCATTTCTACCTTCTTATTAGCTTACAAACCCACGACAAGTAGCTTACAAACCTACGATAAGTGGCTTACAAACCCACGAACATCCTGGTTTTGTACAAGTTCTCGAGTCCTGATGTGATGAAATATTCTGCAGGAAGAAGCTTGCAAAACTACTTCAAAATGATTTTCAAAACTGCTTTTCAAAATGTTTTAGCCTTAAAAATTATCTTTTCAAATGATTTTCAAAAGGATGTTTTAGCCTTAAAATATTCTTTGTTTTTGTTTTTAAATAAACTCTTGTTTTAAACTTCGTTTGTTTTTAAACTATCTTCAGATTTTAAAAATTCATTTATAATATATATATACTTGAGATTTAAAATCAAATTTATATATACATTCTAAAAATATATTTTTCTACTCTTCTTTATTTTAAAACATAGAAAAATTAGTTTATTTTACTCCAGAATCATTTCATTTTGTTTTTCTTTCAATACCATTTTCAAAACAAATTTTACATTGTTTTTAACTAAGGGATGTCGACATCATGGGATACCCCATGTCGACATGGTGGCCGCACGAATGGTTATGACTGTTACTGGTCTATAAATAGCCTTCAGAAATGAATTTTTTAACTAACTATTTTTTTATTTTCTTCACTCCTTCTCCACAAATCCACATTCTAAAATTTTCATATTTTTAAGATCGTGCCGAAATTCTACCAAATTCTCAAGTGAATCAAATTAGAATCTCATTCTTGTTTGATTCTCTGCCCTCTCTCGAGGATCAAAGTGCTATTCAGAGTTATAGGATCAATTTGTAATCAAAAGTTTATCGAGTCTCTCTATAAGGTGTAGTTATGCCTGGAAATCAATTGGGAGATCATGTGTCCTGTAAATCAAGAGAGTTTGCCCCAGACTCGAAGACAGGAGGGTACCTCAAGGCCTTTAGAAATTAAGGATTATAATCTCGACATTGGTATAATAAACATCTGTACGAGGTGTTTGCCTTGGTGCAGGACTGGACATAGGGTAACTTCAAACCAGTATAAAATCCGATGTGTTCTTTCCTTTTACTACTTTTTATTTACTTTCTGTATCTGTGTTTTATTCTGTGATTGTTCTGCATTTCTTTGTGTCATAATTTTAAATTAGTCCATATAAGTCTTAGAATCCATTAAACACTATTCACCCCCCCCTCTAGTGTTAAATTAGCCTTAAGATCCTTAATCCACACTCCCTTTCAATGAGTACTGCGTATCACCCTCAGACGGATGGGTAGACAGAGAGAATCAATAAGGTACTCGAGGATCTATTAAGAGCTTGTGTATTGGACTTTGGTGGATCTTGGGAAGATCACCCACATTTAATGGAGTTTTCCTATAATAATAGTTATCAGACTAGTATAGGAATAGTGCCTTTTAAAGCTTTGTTTGGAAGGCCATGCTAATCACCAGCATGTTGGTTGGAAACTGGAGACAGATTAGTCAAGGGTCCAGATCTGGTTAGAGAGGCGACAAAGAAGATTGAATTAATTCGAGAAAGGATGAAGGAAGCTTAGTCCAGACAGAAGAGTTACGCAAATAAGAGGAGTAGAAACCTAGAATTCTCAGTTGGAGATAGGGTTTTTATTAAAGTATCACCGATGAAGGGTGTGGGAAGATTTGGAAAGTCAGGGAAATTGGCACCGAGATATGTTGGACCATTCCAAATTATAGAGAGGATCGAAAAGCTCGCATACAGAGTAGAGTTGCCGAGCAATATGGCAGGAGTCCATAATGTATTTCATGTGTCTCACCTTTGCAGGTATGTGCATGATCTAGAGACTACTATCCCTCCGACAGGGTTGGAAGATTTGATAGTAGAACCGAATTTGACTTTAGTTAGACAACCAGTTCGGGTTGTGGAGAGAGATGAGAATAGGTTAAGGAACAAGAAAATCAGGTTGGTAAAAGTTCAGTGGAGCGACAACGAGACGAACTATACTTGGGAGATAGAAGACAGGATTAGAGATACTTATCCTAGTCTGCTATGATGGTATGTTCCCTATTTGCTTTATATAGATAGTTGCTAGTCAGGTAGGCTAGTATGGTAGCTAGGAGATGTCACAGATGATTGCTATGCTTAGTATTTAGTCCTTATTGAATTTCAAGGACGAAATTCTTTAAGGAGGGGAGCCTGTAACACTCCTAATTTTTAATAACATTATTCAGGAGATTTAGTTAGATAAATTAAATAGAATAATGTACATATTAAAGTGATAAGGGGATTGAGATTTGAAATTAATTAGAGGTTGTGCTTAGTTAAATACAAAGAATGGGTCTATGAATGGTTTTATGTCTTAATTAATAAGAAAATAACGTAAGGGCCTTATGGGGATTAGCTGCCACCACAACCCAAAAAACCCTAAAACCATGTTCTCATTTTTTCACTCTACACGTTCATATTTCAAAACTCTGAAACATAAATCAAAGAGAGAGCAAGCCGACCATAACCTAGGGGAAAAAGAGGAGGAAAATCCATTAGAAGCTAAGGAATCAAGCAAGGAGGATTAATCAAAATCAAAATCAAAATCTCAAGTCCTTATCCAAATCAAGGTGAATAATAATCAAATCCATCTCTATTTTTGTTTTTAAAGAGCATTAAATTTCGAGTTTAAGTTTAAATCCATTATGATGATTTTTGATGATGATATGCTTGGATTACATGATGTGTTATATTCAAACAAGTTTGTTTGATAATTGTTTTATTCGATTTTAGGCTAAAATCATTTATATTGGGTTTTGAATGCCATATGGATTTAATGTGTTATGTAAATTATTATTTCGGGGATGGGTTTAATTTTTCGTAATTATCTAAGCTATGGATAATTTATTATGAATTTTCAAAGGAAAATATGAATAATTGGGTTTATAAATTAATTTCGGTAATTATATAAAGGAATTTGGGTCAGAAATTTTTATGTGCTAGATAACATATTAAAAGTGAATTTTGAGAATTTTTGGGGATTTTTCCTATGTAATTTACTATGAAAATAAATTAATTTAGTTGGAAGACTGAAATGTCTAAATTGTTTTGCTTAAGGGAAGGGCTTCTTTGCTAATTATTTTAATTAAATATGAGATGAATTCGGCAGTCTTTTAGGAAAAGATTTTAGTAAATTTTATGGCAATCAACTAGATTTTATAAAATAGGCAAGTTAGTTGAAAAGAATTGTTTAAAAAGGCAATGAAAACAGTTTTGCATAAGTTTATTATTTTGCCACTTCCAGTAGCTACCTTTCAACCCTATACTTCCACCTCAACCAAGTCGAAACCAATACACAAGGTATCAAGGCTTTGGTACATAGTGGATTGGAGAAAGGCGGCAGGTATGGAGTCGAAACAATGCTTTCAAAGGGGTCGAGACCAATTTAAATAGCTTTCGAAGGTTTTTTGTCTTGCTTTCAAAAGAGGTGCCGCTTGCCTTGTTTTTAATGAATGCTTTTTAAAAGGTCTTTTATATAGCTTTCGACGAGGTTGTCGCCTTCTTGTTTCGAAAGGGTAGCTTTAAAACGAGTTGCCTTAGATTAGGTTTTAAAGAAAAGCTTTCGAAAGGGTAGTTTTAAACCAAGTCGAAACCTTGCTGCCGTAATGTTTCTATAAATTGGATGCTTCTATAAATTTGATGGTAATGCTTTAATACCTTCGAAAGGTATGTTTTTTTGGTTTCGAAAGAGATGTTCCAAAGTGTTTAGCAAGACATATGCTTAGTGTATTGAAAAGAAGATTTGAATGCTTTCGAAAGAGGTTTTCTAATGATGTCGAAAGTAAAGGTCTAAGGTCTCGAAAGCCATAGTTTTCAAAACAAAGAACCCAATCTCAATTTTTAAAGGTAAAACCCATGGCATTATAAAAGAGCTTTTAAATGCTTTTAAATTGGAGTTTTTAAAGAAGCTTGCCTTGATATATATATATGTGTGTGTGTGTGTGTGTGTGTGTGTGTATGTGTGTATACATATATAGATATATATATATATATATATGTGTGTGTGTGTGTGTGTGTATATGTATATATATATATATATATTTGGTTATAGAGATTAACCAAATTTCCAGGGGAAATGATTTCAAAGATATTAAACCAAAGATGTTGGTATTATTTTGTATATGCTACTTCTATAAATGTATTCACAATGTAATGGACCCATAATTGTATTTTAATGAGTAAGGGCAGGATAAATAGGTAGGTTGATCCAGTAGTGGATATAAATTAACTCTTGAATGAATAGAGTTGCATCCAGGAGGTCAGGTAGACCAGAATATTGGATGCCCAAAGACTAATTAAGAAGTTGTTAGTTTAGACAAGTTTATAGTGAACCCATGAAAACTATAATCAAAAAGAGTTATTGGCAGAGGCCAATAGGTTTGTAGTGAACCCATGAAAACCATATCCGGATTAAGTTATTGGCAGGAGTCAATAAGTTCATAGTCAACCCATAAAAACTATGATATAAGAGGAGTTATTGGAGATACCAATAGGTTCAGGGAGAACACATGAAATAACTGAATGTTATTGGCGGTGGCCAATAGGTTCTTAGTGATCCCATGAAAACTATGAGACTAGGCAGATAGTTCATAAGTTTGAAATAGGTTCTTAGTGATCCCATGAAAACTATGAAATAGGACGGGTAGTCCATAAACTATAAACTGGTTATTTGTCAGCCCATGAAAACTAATAGGTTAATAGTAACCCTAGAAACTATAACTATGACAGGTAGTCAAATAAATGGTGATGGGAGATCCAGAATGTTTTACTTGTTTGCATATCATCATAATATTATAAATTGCTATTTTTTAACCATTGTGGATGCATGAGCATAGTATATGGTTATTATAAGTAAGATACTACAATGTCAGAAATCGACCAAGCATCTTGGGTCTACATTCAAAGCGTAGCATGCTATCTCTAACTAAATTCCACACATACCGAAATGCATATAAGTACAAATGTCTATGTTTGCCTAGAGAAACCCTACCAACTCCTTCCTCATCCCCAGGCCAAGCTATGATCCGACCTTGAGAACCTTTGTTCAATCCTCATCATCGATCGGAATGTCTATTGTCAGCTCAACCAGTGCCACCCTCACATCCTCTAACTCTTTTCGTGGGTCCATAGGCTTATGCAATTTACCGTTGGACCCAAGCTAGGGCTTGGATAGTAGTTGCTATGCTTCCAAAGATTTGATATAGATAGGTTTCTCTGCATTTTTTTCCCTTATCACGTCGCTTTGCCTCTCTGAGCTCTGCGACATAGCATTCCCTACTAGTTCTTCGGTCACCTTGTATTGCTTCTACTCCATTATTGATGGGGAACTTCATCATCAGACACCATGGAGCAAGTGCAAATTTGAAATTGGCAAGGGCCGTTCGGTCCAAGAAAGCATTATAGGCCAAGAATCCATCGACCATCATAAACATTTGCAACTGCACTACCTCGCCATCTCCTTCGCCCAACTTAATAGGTTACTCTATGCAGCCAATAGGTTCCTTGGCTTATCCGGTAAATCCTTGAATACGGGAATTACAAAGCTTCAGATCCTCCTCATTGAGCCGCATTTGATTAAAGGTTTTTTGAATAAGACATTCACCGAGCTCCCATAGTTGACATAGACTTGATGCACTATCACCGACCCAATCGCGGTCATAATCACCATGGGGTCGAACGTTAGTGCCCGAATCCCATCAGCATCTCGGTTCTGAAATATAATAGCATCAGTCATGGTCCTTTGTTTCTTCATTGGAGTCCCATCCTCTATTATGAAACATGTTTCTTAAGGCACATGCTTCAACGAGCTGCCATAGCGCTCCATCTCATTCCAACTTTTCTCCATGGGATGAGGACCTCCAGAGATGGCAATAATCATAATCCCTCTAGCAGGCTTTTTTGATCGTTCTCCACTAGACCCAACCTGCTTCCCTTGGGAAGGCTACCCTTAGGGTCTCTTGTTTGTCTGCCGCTAACTTGTGGATTCCTGACATACGATTGCAGCTTTTTCTTTCGTATCAAATCTTCAATGACATCTCTCAGATGTCTGCACTCATTCTATTATGCCCATGCATCTCATGGAAGCGACAGTATTTTCCTGAACCCCTTTCTTCTTCAGTTGCCTCCCTCGAAGGTGGTTTCTTGTAATACTCTACCTTAGGTCGCATGTATGTTCTCAACTGTATCAGCCAGTAGGGTATATCTCTTGGCAATGTATACCTCATGCGCTAGTTGGTGTCTTGATTTTTACAACCAGCGCCTTGATTCTTTCTTTTAGCATTATTATTTTCGATATCCACTACAATATTTCCAACGCCGTCTCCACTCTTGTTGACAATAACATTGCACTGTATCATGCTGCTCGGCCCCTTTTGACCGTCAGCAGCCAATCCAGCAGCTAAATCTGGGTAGATTTACAATTAAACTATTCCATTGTAGATGACTGTTTTCTTTTGAGCCATGTACTAAAGTCCGTCCCAGGGTGAACCCCATTGATTAGTGCTATCAATACTATATCCTTATTGGGATTGCTCACTTCGGTAACTGCAGCATTAAATCTCTTTAAAAATTTCTTCAAAGTCTCTCTAAAACTCAAATGAACATACAAAACTGACATCACATGTTTCGATCATATAGTATGGACATGGATTGCTCTGTAAACTTCTAAGCCAATTGATCAAAAGACGATCGATATTGACCTCGACATGAGCCGAGTGAACCACATCATTACCACTCCATCCATGAATATAGGAAAGAACCTACATCTAACAACATCTGTTGCATAAGCACTTTCTATTTTCCATTCGTACTTCAATAGATGTTGCCTCAGATAAGTAGTTCCATTGTAGGATGACATAGACGACATCCTGAACTTCTTCTGATACCTTTCGTCCAAGATGTTTTCGGTGAATGAGGTTCACCTTGGCAATTAATCCCACTCATTGTTACGTCTATGTTGATTTCACTTAACAGTCCCTTAACCATATTAGCGATGTACCTCTCACTGCTTTAGGCGGCTATACAGCGATCGTCAAGAACATCCCCAAGTGTTTCACTGTGCAAACATTCTCGATTAGTTGCATGACGTCTAAGCTCCCCTATCTCTAACAAAGCCACTCATCCTAACCCTATCTATCAATGTCTTATTGGACTACGTTCCCTCCTAGTCGGTTCCACATGTTTGTCTAAACATCATCTGTTTGAATGCCACCAATCCGAGCTCCAGTAGTTTGCCCTTCATCGATGTCAACATCCTAGAAATATCCTTCACTGGTAGATAGATTCAATGCTTCAGCAATCATGGTGGTACCGAACTGATTGGACATTTCGGTATCGATGTATTTGGATGATGTCTGATTTGCTCCATCTTTTATAACTCTCTTCCATGCTGCATCAGACCCTCTCTACATTGGTTATTTACTATCTCTTCCATTCCATTATGTCAAAAACAGGCTTTTGTTGCTGGAATAAGAAGATGATGGTTCCCTTATACCTTTTCTTTTGCCTTTGCTATTCAATCTTTCACTAAGGTCAGGCTAACGCCATCAATTGCTCCCGCATACCTTTCATCGTATCCATCTAGTTCTTATATTTCTCTAGCATCTTTACATTCAAGTCCTACATCATCCTTTCCATTTCATCCCTTGTAACAACTTTAACCGGCTGAGATAATGATCCTAGTAGAGCAGCCAATGGTTAAGCTATTTCATCCTCAATATGTTGGGATCCTTTATGATCTCCTTCAACAACAGTTCTAGACTTAGAAGCCTTCTTTAGAGAAATCTCTTATCAGATCTTCAATAATAAAAACTCTAGACCTAGTTTTATATTTTTGAATCCAAAAGTAAATGCGCAGATCTACATCTTAGACTCTTCTTTCTTAATGAAAGCACCAAAATTGTTGTGCCAAAAAATGATACAACACCAAAAATTAAATACAAATGAGAATCAATCAAATATTAAATTGAAAGTGAGGAACAATAGGATTTTTAAAGTGCTTGAGCCTCAATTTGATTACATACATCCACTATTAGCTTAGTTTCTATTAACTTTCATAAGTACAACTAGATTACAAGTGATTTCAGATCTCAAGTAAGATAAAACTCAAAAATATGGAAGTATCACCTTGCAAAAGTCAAAATATCCTTTTTTTTATTTACTAAAGGATGGATATTTATAGTCGAATTCATCATTCAAATTCATTAGCTAATGGAAGAACCGGTAAAATCTCAAATCCAAGTTTTTAGGCATGAAGAACGAGTAAAACTCGATGGTTAAAATAACTTGGTACAGACATGACCATGTCGGTACCTGCATGTTTTGCTAACTTGCTTCTTCGACTTTTCTTCATATTTGTCCAAGTCTTCAGGCTTCTAATCTTTGTTGACGAAATTGCCCCTCCAAATCATATTGGTACCAAAATGATTTGTCTTATTCAAGTCTTTGTCTTTTCTTTGTAGTACAAGCAATGTTAACCTGCCTTTTGATTAGACAGTATGCGGGCGGATTTAACTAAACAAATTTCATAATCATCAAGGCAAAAAGCTTAAAGTGGTGGTTATCAAGTTCGGAAATTATGTATAAGTAAGGCTATGGATGATAGCCAAGTGGATTTAGACGAATGGCATCCTAGAACTGGCTAAGCACGGATTGGTACTTCCCCTAAGCAGGGGATCGGTACTTATCCCTTAACCTAAGCAGGGGATCGGATCAGATCACAATGGCTATGGACACTTAACTGGCGGCTCAACTCAAGGGAAATAGATCGATATCTTCAAATTTCACCTAGGCAAC
Source organism: Allium fistulosum (assembly GCA_030737815.1). Taxonomy (NCBI): domain Eukaryota; kingdom Viridiplantae; phylum Streptophyta; class Magnoliopsida; order Asparagales; family Amaryllidaceae; genus Allium; species Allium fistulosum. The sequence continues at coordinate 589,901,248 of CM060907.1, read as the reverse complement.
ATCAGAGATTAACTTTGGAAACATGGAGCTAGCCTGGAAGGGGACCCACCATAGGGGTCGCCGACCTCAATGGTGTTGGAGATCGGTGCTGATCCCATATAGGGCTCAGTCTCAATCCCTCTAAAAGGCCCGGATGGGCCCCTTTTTTGGAGGGGTTCGTCTTAGTCTTGGGCCTTTGCACACGGATTCAATTGAATATTTACACATCTTCTCCTATAAATACAGGATCATTGGCTGAGGAAAGGGATCTTCTTTTTGGGCTCTCTTACCAACACTCGGTCATTTTTATTATTTGAATTCAATCATTGTAACTATAATCAACAGTATAAATAAAAGGAAAAACCTTTGGAGTAGACGTAGACCGGAGTACGTTGAACCATTATAAGACTTTCTATGTTCATTTCTTACTATTTTAATTTTCTATCCTTTATATTTTATTCTCTACTTCATTCTGTTTGGGAGTTATTGGATTTGTGGTGCTTTCATACTGAACTGGGTGTTGGCGCCATTTTTGACGTCAACATTTTGGTGCTTTCACTGATATGTACTTGCACCTGTGGACTTAAAAGCTTGAAATCTCTAATTTGGAAGCTTGGATACTTGGAACTAGGTAGAGATGGCTAGGAAATCTATATGGAGAGGGATTGCGGATAGGAGTCACCATGGAGAAAGCCAGGAGGCTTCCTCAGGAGCTAATCAATCCTCCATCTACATCAAACAGGAACGAGATGGAGACTATGATGGAGGCAATACAAGAGCAGATGATAAAGAGACAAGAGGAAATAATGCAGAATTTCCTCAAGCAAATTGGATAGTCTAAAGTAGTAGGAACTGTAAAAACTCGAAACCAAGGATCAGGAGTGACACAAGCTGCTGGCAATTTGGATCAAGGGGATAGAGAAGCAGGAGCTACTAAAATTCGGAACCAGGAGCATGGAATTGGAGCCAACAGGCAAGAAATTGCAGTGGAGCAACCGGGGGCGACCCCCGGCCAACAACAGGGGATCAACACTGATATCCCTAGAGGGGTCGGCCCTAAACTCCCAAGGCCTGGAGGCATGCCGTCGGGTCTGGATGGTATATGTGTTGGTGTGGATGCTGTTCGGCCAGTGGTTGAAACATGGCATGCAGATGTGAATCAGCACATCGATGAGTACAATCCAGTATTCCCTCGCGGATTCGGGAGGTAGCCTGGAAATGATGATTGGAGGCTACCTTTGGATGGTAGTGACAGGTTTACAAAGATGATCAGATGCGCTATGAGAGGAGGATCGGTGAATAGGGATTTGGAAGATGTGAATATGAGTCCATTCGCTCCTAATATCCAGCGTGCTAGGAATCCATTGGATTTTAAGTTACCGAGACTAGAAGCATATGATGGAAAAAGGATCCTACTATTTATCTGATGAGGTAAATGAGGCATATGGAAGTGCTGGGGGCATCAGAGGAGGTGATGTCATGATGTTTCCCCTTGTACTGGGCAGATATAGCTGCACTATGGTTTAGGCAATTGGAGAACGGTTCCATTAGTACTTGGACAGAGTTAGTGGATAAATTCATCAGGCAATTTCGGGTTCACGTCATGAGACCCAAGAGCGTGATGACATTGGCGACCATGAAGTAGAAGGTTAGGGAATCCCTCAGGAATTTCTTAACAAGGTTTAATGTGGTGGTTGCTTCTATGGATCAGCCAGATCCATCGATGGTTTTGACGGCGGTAGTATCAGGAATAATTGACAACATAGATTTCAAGGTGGCAGTGGAGCGCGACCCTCAGATAGATCTCAGGGAATTTTACCATGAGGTTGAGAGGTTCCTGCGGTAGGAAGATGCTAAGGGTGATAAAGAGGAGATTAACGTAGTAAGGTTGGAGGACCGTCTGGAGAAGGTTTAGGCAAGGATAAAAGAAAGAGGAAAGTGGATGATGGTTTCGACGGATCAAAGCAGCAAAGGAGAGAACCAAAATTCTCTTCTTATATAGATTTCAACGAGATTTTGGAGAGGTTTTATTTGGATACTCGAGGATGACTTCAGTGCCAAAGGCCAGAAAGGAGAGAGCCCATTGAATGTGAGCGGGGGTTAGGAAAGTACTACCTATTCCATGAGCTGGATGAGCATAATACAAACGGCTGCAAGCACTTGAAGGATATGGTAGAGGAACACATGATGAATAATCACCTGCCATAATATGTGAGGACTCGAGCTACAGTGATGGAATAGGAGCGGCCACCGTCCGCATCAAATGGAAATGGCCTTGGATCGAGGTCATAGATCATCATCGCTTGATTGGGATGGCATGAACTAAATAAATAATAAACTCCACAACACAACAGCTAAGTCACTTACACATGTACGGGACCGAGGTTGGTCTCTAGGCATGCTCTAAGATGATCATAAACCGTCGTGCTCGGAGAGGCAACATTTGGTTTTTCTTGTTTTCTGGTTGTAGAAACTTAAATTTAATAATTTAAAAAATGAATTCTAGAATACTAAAATCTGCATTTAAGTAATGAATAAAACAAGTCGCGGTTGTCCTGACCGGAGAGACGGGGGAATAACCGCAAGGTGTGAGTCCCTTCGTCGGAGACCAATAGTATGGACTCGTACGTCTTGGATTAAGTCCTTGACTGGGGAATCGAGACCGAAGAATAGAACCTCATATTTCGTGTTATGTTCCGACCGAAGAAACAAAATCAGAGTGCAAGAAGTAGGTCGCTTCGTCGGAGAGCAATATGATCGGCCTGCTTATTTTTGTGCCCTCCTCGCCGGAGAGTGAGTGGGGTCCAGCAAGGGTCCGCAGAGACAATAGTCGGCCCGGACAGGCCATGATTCATACTTACATCGCTATATGTCCACTTGGAGTGTCGGGGCCTGAGTACAAGGGGTAGGTCGCTTCGTCGGAGAGCGACATGATCGGCCTACTCATCGTTAAATTTGGATTGGACTTAACAAGGGCCTGGAGAAACCACGAATTGGCTTGGTGGGGCTAAGAACCCAACTATCGGTCCAAAAAGACTATAAACCAGTCTATTGGTTCGGCAAGATCTTGGTATTGGAAGACAATCTGGTGAGATCATGGATTTGGCTATTGATGGATTATGGACTTCGGAATTATGGTAATCCAAAACACACCTTCCTACCGCAAGGCATGTTTTGGGGGGTAAGTGTTAACACACCTTTTGAACAGGCAATATACGGACGGATTTTAACTAACGAATTTCATAATCAGGAAGGCCGAAGTGGTGATTATCAGGTTCGGAAATCAAGTCTAAGCAAGGCTATGGATGATAGTCAAGCGGAATCAAACGAATAGCATCTTAGAACTAGCTAAGTATGAATTGATAGTTCCTCTAGGCAAGGGATCGGTGTTATACGAGTTTTTAACGCACCATGAGCCAATAGAAAACAGAACAATCCCGTGTTATCAGAATGGTTCAGAACTTAACCAGAAAAGCTAAGGCAAGGAATTAACGAGAGCCAAGCTATATTACTAAGAGAACAACGACAAAGGACCATGGAAACATCTCAAACTCTAAACTCTAGAAAAATTCCAAGTGCTTGGATCACCAGCGACCCATACATCTCTCTGATTCAACAAAAAGCTAATTAAGGACAAAATGAAAGAGAGGCCAAGTCATTAGCTTGCAAACAAGCCAAGTCTATGGGTCGCCAGTGACCTATGGTTTTGCCTCGGTTTGCGAGCCAAACCCCCCTGGGTCGTTCCCTACCTACCTACGAGTAGTGGATGAAGTGGCATAGCCCAGAAGTCCTCCATTCTCTATAAATACCAACCAACCTACAATATAAATGGGATCTTCTTCGGACCGGTTGCTGAAGCTCTGCTGGAATTATTCTTCACTCTCTACCTCCCTCACAAGAATCTCCAAAGGAATTCACTGCGATTCTCTAATGGATTCCAACTCTAGGGATTCAATCTAGCTAAAGATAATCAAAGCCTGGTAATCAAACATCTCTTGTAACAGCAATCGGCCTTTAATAAAACTATAAAGTGGACATAGGCTTCATTAACAACCGAACCACTATAAAAATTCTCTATCTACTTTCTTTTACTGTTCTTTTCGTATATCTGTGATCTGTGATATTGCTTTGTTAGAACAGGGCTGGTGCTTTCAAACTCTAGCTAGGGTGTTGATCCATTTTTTGGGTTAGCATTTTGGTGCTTTTACTGAGAACCCAACTCAAGGTCCAGATCTAGCTATCTACTTTGGATCCCATAGGTCCAAAAGTTAGATCCCCAATCTTTGCTTAAAGAACTCGCTGTTTTAGGAGCAATGGCTCCTGGAATAAGAAGAACTGCCTCTGGGAGATCCATAAGGGCAGTAATAGCTGGAGAAGGTGTTAGTCTCTAACAAGCTAAAGTAAATGGCGCTAACTTAAGAAACCAAGCTCCAACATCCTCTAGTCAGCATGAAGTCGTCACCAGGGACGAGTTGAATAAGATGGCTGAGGAGATCAACTAGAGAATGGAAAATAGTCAAAAGGCTCTAATGGATAAGCTCAACACTCTGTTGACCCTACAATCAAACCCCGCTCTAAGGACTATGCCTGAACCAGTGACTGTTGTAGAACAAGAGAATTCCTTCGTTTCCAGCCTGCATAGAAGAAATGGAAAGTAGCCACAAAGAAGGGTAACAACAGGATGTAACATGGAGGAGAATGAGAATACTCCATCTGACGCAAGGCAGCCGATCTTGAATTTGAATCAAGGGGCCGAAACCCCGAAGGAAGATATAGCTATGAACCTCTCCGATTCAGAAGATGGAGAGCAAGGTAGTTAGATGGAAGAGAACGTCAATGCGTTCGAAGATGCTAGAAACGTCCAAACTGCCCCAGTCAGACCAACTACAGTCCAACTGCAGTCCCATGGGAGTGGCCCTCCTAGAGACAGGAGGGTCTAGGTTTTAACCCACGCGTCAAGACCATTTGCAGAACCAAACACTTGGCGCAGTGATTGATTACCACCCCCAGGACTACTGGACATCAGAGGCTTACATAGCAGACATAGGTAAACGGCTGATGGACGAGAGTAAAAACCGAAAGGATGATGAATGGGGATCTACCCCGAGTCAGACCCCCTTTACCGATGAAATCTTGATTGAAGACAAATTCACTATGCTAACTATCCCCTCCTACGATGGAACGAAGGACCCAAAGCCCTATTTGTACAAGTATAGCTGGTATATGGATGGAGACAACGCTCCAGAGGCCGTTCGCTGCCGATGTTTTCCTATTTTCTAGAAGGAGTTACGTCTATGTGGTTCACCAGACTCCTCCCAAGATCTATTTCTACCTTTGACTAACTTGCAATGAAATTCCTTAACCAGTTCAGGCTCCATACTGCGCAACCAAAGGATGTCATGTCCCTATCTGGATTGGTCCAAGGGCGCAATGAGTCATTGTGATCATTCATGAATAGGTTTAATACCGCGGTGATGGAAGTAAGCAACCCCAATGAGGATATGGTTTTTATGGCGTTAGTCCGCCCTATTCACCCGGAAACGGAGTTCGGGAAATGGATTAAGATGAAGCAACCTACCAACAAGAAAGACTTCAATCAGAAAACAAGCCAGTACTTGAGATTGGAGGAGGCACAAGAGCTGGAAAAAAAGTCTGCTGGTATACAACAGATGAATACCGGACAAAATGATATGGCGGCAAGTTAAAATACGCACGATCGTGGAAGTACTCAAGGAGTCATAGGGAAGAGTAGTGATCAGAAGAGAAGAAACCAGAACTACTATAAAAGAAATAACGGTGGCAGCAACAAAAGATTTAGAGAGTTTAGACAGGAAGACTATACCCCTCTAAATGATACTCCAAAGAATATATATCTCGCAATACAAGAGACTGGAGAATATAAGAAACCTCTTAGAAAAGAGGCAACAAAACAACAAAAGCGCTCAGGGAAATTCTGCCGCTTTCACGAGACACATGGCCATAATACAAACGAATGCCACCACCTTAAGGACCTCATCGAAGGGTTGATCCGAGACAACAAGCTTCAACAATACGTGAAAAAGCCACAAAAACCCAATCTACCTACGACCCCTCAACCTCCTAGAGAATAAAGAAATCAAGCTAGCACTAGTGAAGAAGGGTCGAAACGAACCGACCAGAGGCTTATTATTGGAACAATATCTGGGGGACCACATCCCATGCAAAGAAGTTAGGGGGAGATGGAGCGATATGCGAGTTCGTTAAAGCACGCCCCGAAGGAATCATGTTTAGCAATAGATGATGAGACTCCGGTCAAGCTGCAAAAGGTTTTGAATGATAACATAGTGTTTCGCAATTGGGACACTGAAGGGATTGAAGCTCCAACTCTTGATCCAATGGTGGTGACAGTAGGAATCAGGCCCGCTGAAGTCCGACGAGTGTTGATTGATAGTGGCAGTTCAGTTAACATACTTTTCAAACGTACTTTCGTTCAAATGAAGATTGGCATGAAAAGCGTATCCGCATGCCAAATAAGATTTAGGGGTTTACTGGTGAACCCAAACAACCGGTAGGAACAATTGACCTACCTGTAGAGCTTGGAGAGGGTGAGCGATGGGTCACCCTCATTCAGACTTTTGTGATCGTGGATGAAATGTCAGCATACAATGCATTCTTAAGATGGTCGCATTAGCCGACTTCAGAATAGCATTGGCCCAATGGTGCCTTACAATGAAGTTCCCTACCGAGCACGGAGTCGGAATTGTGAAAGGAGACCAAAGTGTTGCCTGGGAATGCTACATCGTAGAATTACACGAGTCAAGAAGAAAGGAAAAGGGAAAGGATGTGGAGAGAACCCTCCACATCCGTGAACCCTCCGAATAGCAACTATTGAGCCGCCCCTGGCTTGGGGACCATATTCGATTTGACAAGGCTTTGGACCCTAGGAAGAAGAGCTCAGGGGAGGATCGGGAAGCACCGGCGGGTCCTGAAGATTGAGTTGCACCTTGGAAACAAGATGCGCTCGGAACTAACCAAATTCCTCCGCACCAATTTGGACGTATTTTATTGGACACACTCCGATATGTGTGGGGTATCACCTAAAATTGCCTACCATGCACTCAATACTGACCCCAAATTTACACCAGTGAAGCAAAAAAGGCGCAGCTTGGGCCCTGAATGGTCCAAGGAACTGAGAGAAGAAGTAGATAAACTGATGGCTAATGGTTTCATCCGAGATGCAACTTACCCTGAATGGGTATCAAATCCAGTCCTAGTCAAGAAGTCTAATGGAAAGTGGCGAACTTGTATCGATTTCTCGGACCTAAACAAAGCTTGTCCGAAGGATAGCTTCCCGCTCTCTAGAATTGACCAGCTTGTGGATGGAATGGCGGGACATGAACTGCTGTCGTTTATGGATGCGTACTCGGGCAACAACCATATCCTGATGCATAAGCCTGACCAAGAGAACACCAGCTTCATCACCGATTTGGGATTGTACTGCTACAGGGTAATGCCATTCGGCTTGAAAAATGCAGGGACAACGTACCAAAGGCTAGTGAATACTATGTTCAAACGCCAGATTGGAAAGACTATGGAAGTTTACGTGGACGACATGTTGGTCAAATCTCGAGTAGCTGCTAACCTTCTAGACAACCTCGCTGAAATGTTTAAGCTACTCCGAAAATATGGAATGAAGCTCAATCCGCTCAAATGTCACTTCAGAGTGGCCTCTGGAAAATTCTTAGGATTCATAGTAAGTGCCCGGGGCATCGAAGCGAATCTAGAGCAAATAACAGCGTTACGGAAAGTCCAAGCCCCTAGAAATAAGAAGGAATTCAAAGCTTGAATGGAAAAGTCGCAGCACTAAGTTGATTCATCTCAAAAGCTACAGACAAGTGCATACCGTTCTTTGATGCACTGAAGAAGGGAAAGAAAAACTTTAAGTGGACTGAAGCTTGTCAAACAGCTTTCGAGGAATTTCTATGACACATGGAAGCTCCCCCAATCTTATCAAAGCCAGTGGATGGAGAAGACCTATTCGTTTATTTAGCAGTTTCCCCGCATGCATTGAGCGCCGTTCTCGTGCGGGAAGAAGCAAGAATCCAGCGACCCGTGTACTACATTAGCAAATGATTCATCGGAGTTGAGAAGAATTACCCAAAACTAGAGAAGCTAGCGTATTGTCTTTTAATCGCATCTCGAAAATTATGACCATACATCCAGGCTCATCCAATTAAAGTATTGACTAACCAACCCCTAAAGCAAGTTTTATACCGGCCAGAAACTTCCGGACGACTACTCAAGTGGAATATAGAGCTAAGTCAATATGACATCGCATATCACCCCAGGAAAGCCATCAATGAGCAGGCATTGGCCGACTTCATTGCCAAATTTACTATAAGGGATGACGAGGAAGAATTTCAATTAGAAGTAAGTACGCAATGGAAGCTCTTCGTTGAAGTCGCATCCAATAATTTCTGTTCGGGAGCAGGGGTAGTGCTTGAAACCCCCAAAGGGCGAGCCATTAGCTATGCTTTGCACTTGGAATTCCCAGCAACAAATAACGAAGCAGAGTACGAAGAACTGATCGAGGGATTGAAGGTTATGAAGGAACTCAAGATAAAATCAATTCACATATACAGCAACTCCCAATTGGTCGTCTATCGAGTGAAAGGCGAGTACCAAGTGCATGGAGAAAATCTTGCACCGTACCTTTCCAAAGTACAAGAACTGCTAAGCGACATCGAGCACTACACTATAACTCATATCCCATGGGAGCAAAACACCAAGGCAGATTATTTGGTTAAGCTAGCAAGTTCCAGAGAAGCTCTGTCATTGGGGTTGGTCCCGGTTGAAACACTAACTAACCCAAGCATAGACGAAATGGACGTAGACTGGATTCTTGAAACCATCGTCGAACCAGATACATGGATGATGCCGATAAAGGATTATCTACTTGCAAGAACCCTTCTAACTAAACGAAATCAACGAAAGAAGATCCTCCGGAAGGCGCCATAGTTCATGATACAGGATGGGATACTCTATCGAAGGGGATTCTCGACCCCTCTTCTTAGGTGTGTGACCGATGATGAAGCACGAAGAACCCTACAGAAGGTACATGAAGGTGAATGTGGAGACCACACTAGGGGGAAGACCCTTGCGAAGAAAGTCCTTCGGTATGTGTATTTCTACCAACGATAAATCGGGACGCTGCAGATTATGCTAGGAGATGCAATCGCTGCCAAAGGTTCAGCAAAATAAAGAGAACTCCCTCAACGGAACTAACACAGATGGTCAGTCCATGGCCGTTCGCAATATGGGGAATCGACTTGATTGGCGTCTTGCCAATAGCAAAAGGAGGGGCCAAATATACTATAGTTTCCATAGATTATTTCACAAAGTGGGCCGAAGCGGAACTGCTGGCCACTATAACCACAAAGAAAGTTATTAACTTTGTTACTAAAAGCATCATTTGCAGGTTTGGTGTGCCATAAAAAATCATCACTGACAATGGAACTCAATTCGAAAGTGCCGAGTTTAAAGACTTCTACAAGCGCTTCCGAATTGAAATGATCTTTTCCGCAGTGGCTCATCCACAAGCAAACGGGCAGGTGGAAGCAATAAACAAGATCATCAAGTCCACTATCAAAAAGCGACTAACAAAAGAAAAAGGAAACTGGGTTGATGAACTTCCACTCGCACTATGGGCTTACAGAATTACCCACAAAGCGGCAACTAGCCGCACTCCGTTCGCCTTAGCATATGGTTCAGAAGCGATGATTCCTGTTGAATTAGAAGTCCCCTCGCAACGAAGGCAGAATTTTGATCAAAGACAAAACAAGCAGCTCCTACTCGAATCGGTAGACATGGTCAATGAAAAAAGAGAAGAAGCGGAGTTGAGACCTACCGCCCACCAAAAAAGGGTCGCACGGTACTTCAACTCCAAAGTTCACAGTCAAACCTACGAAGTTAGAGATCTTGTGCTCAAGCGAGTTTACCCCATTCCGGGGGCATTCGGACCAAACTGGGAAGGACCATATGTTGTTAATCAAAAGCTCAGGGATGGGACTTTCAAGCTGACAACCGTCAACGGAGTCACAATCCCCAGAGCCTGGAATAGAGAATCACTCCACCGTTATTTCATTTAAAAACTACTTTATATATTTCCTATTTTTCAGCAAATTAGCCAACCCAGAAATGCCGGGGACATTGTAAATAGGCAAAGAATCTGCCATGCTTTCCTTAGTAAAATTCTATTTGCCTTTTCGAACCGAAAAAACTGTGTCCATAATAAATACCCGCCGGGTTGATGGAAGCAAATTAACTCAAACCATTGGATCGGCGGAACCCGATCCTTGCCTTTCAAAATAACTGGTGTTGCCCTGGCAACGTCGGGAGGGCAAAAATCTAACTCCTCGCGTTGCTCGGAGATAGGAAACACCGAGGCGCATCATAAAACTAACTCCTCGCGTTGCTCGGAGATAGGCAACGCCGAGGAGCATCCAATTTTACACTCCTTGCGTTGCCCAAAGATAGGCAACGCCAAGGAGCACCAAAAGCCGCGTATCTCGTAAGCAGCGCATCAAAAAACTAACTCCTCGCATTGCCCGGAGATAGGCAATGCCATGGAGCATCCAAATTTACACTCCTTGTGTTGCCCAGAGATAGGCAACGCCATGGAGCACCAAAATCTGCATATCTCCTAAGCCATGCATCAAAAACTAACTCCTCGCGTTGCCCGGAGATAGGCAACGCCGAGGAGCACTAAAATACTAACTCCTCGCTCCTCGTGTTGCCCGAAGATAGGCAACGCCAAGGAGCAACAAAAGTCGCACGTCTCATAAGCCACGCATCTGAACTTTCACTCCTTGCGTCACCCGGAGATAAACAACGTCAAGGAGCACCGAATGTCGTGCACTAAACAAGCTACATGCTAAATTCCAAAATAATAGTCCCTCACATGAATCGAATATGGGCAACACCGAGGAGCATGAGAAACCGCACGCATATAATCGGGAATAATGAGCGCAATCTGGACAAAATTGGTGATAGAAGGAAGGCACTAAGTGACTGACAACACTTATCCATGCGTAAATTGCATACTTATCGGAATATCGCCAGAGAATGGGATTACATGCTAAAGTTGCAAAACTTCCGAAGAAAGGGGGATCAAGTTGTAACTTAGCCAAATTTCAAGTTTGATAAAAGAGTTATCTAACCTAAAGTTTTCGGTCATTTGAAAATAGTTTGAAGTAAATAGCTCTGTGAACTGGGGGCATACACCGGTACCCGAACAAAAGCACATGAAAACAATAAGTTCACAAGTTCTATCACTCCAAACAAACATTTTTAAATAAAGAAGTTAACAAAGAAACTCTTAAGTTCTGTTAATTTCTAAAGTTCTGTTAATTTCTAAAGTTCTATTAATTTACAAAGTGCTGTTAATTTCTAAGTCCTGTTAATCTCTAAGTTCTATTACTTAGAATAAAGTGCTTTGGCTATAATCACAGAACTATAAAAGTATGAGATAAAACAAGCACAAGTATACAGAACACACATGAACAGGCAGATAAGAGTATAGTCAAAATATCATGTTTATAATTTTCTGTACATAGGGACAAAATGTGGGGGCCTTACCTACACAACACTGGCCAACAAAAAGAAAATACAGACTCCACAGTAAAGACTCAAAGTGCAGACTCTGCACTTGAACAGAATGAATCAAAAAAGAAACAAGAATAAGTTAATCTTCATGCAAGCTGTTGACCAAAATTAAAGTAGTCTTCAGGCAAGCTGCTCAACGCTTCTTTCCTCCGCTTCCCTTTCCACCTTTTGTCGGCAGCTTCTGCCTCGCCTCAGGAGTGCTATCATTGCCGGTGATATCAACAAATACTTCGGTGGCAATGTCCTCCTCTTCCTCTGTAGTCTTCTCAGAAGAGACTCCCTTCCCCTTGCGTTTTGTTGATTTTCGGGAGCCCTTTAAGGCCTTGATTGCCTCCACCTTTTCCTTCTTGACGGCGATTAGATCGATTTGAGTCTTTTGGGGCTGCTCCGACTGAGTTTCGTGCTCTTTGGCCTCTGTCGCTGTAATGTCACCTTCCAAATACATGGAAGGGTCGTCCAGGCCATAAAGCATGGCTATCTTTTTAGCCTCCGGCCCCGCTGCGAGCCAGATGCAGATGTGGAAGTCGGAACAGGAACAGGAACAACCATGGAATATATGGAAATGGCGACAAGTCCGGGCACCGATGAAGCTGGCACGTCAATGGGGAAGGTAGATGGACCTATAAGATTAAAAATGAAAACATTAAATTCTTCTTGCTCTTGCAGCGTAAGTTGGAAACTCCCAAATTCTGAGGAGGTAAGAACTTTACCTGCACCAGAGGAACGGTCAAGAATAGCAACCTTAAATTCACCACCTTCGCCCTCTTTTGATGGCTTCACTACCCGAGGGAGAGGTTCAAGTCGCGAACTCGTTGGTAGGTCGTGAGGCTTCAGATGATTCACCTTCGCCAGAGATAAAAGGCTTGGTGAGCGCTTCGGCAGCGGTCGTCAAGGCAGCATCAGTGGCCTCCTACTCTCTTTCAACTCGAAGAATTTCCCTACCCTCATGTGACGCTTTCTTCGACTCTTCATTCAGATAAGCATCCTCCAACTCGTGCTTAGTGTAGCTATTGCTGCTATCAGAAAAGTGGGACAAGGTTTCTTCTTATACCAAAGCAAGAGTACGCGGAAATTTTGGGCCCAGATAACTGAGACTTCCTTGATGCAACAAGGAGTCAGCATAAAAATTCAGGAAGGTTGCATCAAGCTTCTTCATCTTTCTTTCAAAGGCATTCTGGAGCTCCAAATAATCCGCTCTCATAGTAGCTTTCTCAACCTCAATGGCAAACTTATCGGCACTGAGCTAGGCAACCTGAGCCTGTAACTTGGCAATGATCTCGGCCTGGTCAGAAACGGTTTTGTTGTGCCCTTCAACGATGAGGTCATGATCAGCGATAGTTTTTCGTTGAGCCTCAATCGTTGCGCTACAGGCAGTCACTTCTTGCTTTAATTTCTCCTCCTCTGCATAAACCTTTTTTATTTCGTCTCTGTAGACGATTTTTATTTGGGTATGGGTTTCTTCACCTCTTTCAGCAAGTCAGCATTTCGCTTACTCTCTTGCAGCGCTGCCGCTTTCTCTTCTTCTAGCTGCTTAATCTTGGCGTCACGATCGGCCAATGACCTCTCAAAGTCGTCCTTCTCTGATTTAAAAGAGAGGATCTCTTGATAATTATTGTGATTCATATCCGCCAATTGTTTATAGAGTTTATCCCATCCTTTAGCCGTTTCTAAGTCACTTTGAATGGCCTGGAGGAGCGGCATGTACGAATCTTTACGGACTGGTCGCAAACTGCGATCGAACTTAACCCTCTTTAAGAATCAACTAGGAAGTGCTGCCTCAAGTTCAGGGAGGCCCGAAGGAAGGGTATAGGCATGTCTCTATTGTGGGCGAGAAGCACCGAGGCAGCAGTAACTATGGAAGTTGACGAAATGTGAGTCGAAGGCGGAAGCGGGGCAGAAGTAATAGGAATTTCTTGGCCCACAGAAGAGTGTTTTGGAGCGAGCTCTGAAGAATGAGGACGGTGTTCAAATTTCGACTTTTTCGACGGTTTATCCCTCTCCTCTTCTCGTACCCACCTTTATACGATCGACTTTGGTCTCTTTCTTCATGACGGAGGGTTTCAGCTTCGAGTTCTTTCCTCCTCCTATATTCCTCCTCCGTTTCTCAAGATTTATAATGGCTGGAGGTGCATTTGGAATACCGCTATGAGTCGGTAAACTCTTCAAAGTCATCATAGAAACCTCGTCCTCTCTTCATATCTGTTATAAAAAATACATAAAAGGTTTCAAAAACATAAGATAAACACTATGAATATGGAGAAATGAATGAAAATGAGTGTAGTCCTAGTGTGACGTGTATTTTGTTTCTAAGACGAGCCTAAAATGTCATCACGAACTAGGATGAACGACCGTCGTAGGTGGAATTAGACTAACTTCGGCTGGCGGAACCGGGCTAACTTCCGACGTGATATCACTCGAGGAGGGAGGTGCCGTAACAAATTTAAAATCATCTTTCATGAGCTCATCAAAGTCAACATAGACGTCGGTGAAATCCCCGAACTCCGCTCCGACATCTTTAATTGGAGAGTCTCGATGCCTTCTGGATTCTAGAGCTTTGCCTTTATCATTTATATCAGGGAGAGGCAAGCTCGGAAGAACGGGGCTCATACCCAGAATTTCATCACAAGACTCAGAGTCCTCACCGTCAGATTCAGACAAGAAGTAATCACTGGCAGTGGACTCATCACTACTACTTTCAAACTCTCCCTCTTCCTTTTCCGAATCCAACGCGGCCTTGCCTTCTCTTTGTTTGAACTCCTCTTCTTCTTCCTCCAGAATTGGAGGCATTCTACCTAGGCCGCTTAATCCAGTCGCAACAGCCTCTTCCCCCTCACGGGCTTTGTCGATGGATCCTCCGGACGGGCTTTCTCTCTCTTAAGAGGTGCCTTCTTCGAAATCGTGGGAGGATGAAATAGATCTTGTATGACCCTGGATCGAGCAGGCGAGGGAATTTCAACTTGAATGGAAGATCTACCCGGAGCCAGTAGTCCATATCGACGCAAGTTTTCATCAGTCGGTAATACTTTAACGCTTCTCTCCTCTGCATCGATAGCCTTTAAAGTCTTACAAACTTCATTGAGTGTCGCGTCTCTGTTCGGCCTTGGAATAACTGTAAGAGACATATGGTTGGTTAGGAACTCCATGGAAATGCATCAAAAGCTCAATGAATAAAAAGAAGCTTGCCCCATGTCGTCCACCGACGATTGAACCCCTCGGGGCATTTGACAAAGAAATATAGCCTCTTGAATTGCGATAAGTTGCTTGCAAGCGCTGGATGATTTTTTAGTTTTTCTGGGCTTCGATTATGATCAAGGAGGGACAATCATCTCTCCTCTTGAATGCCAGAAAGTACCGCAACTCGTTAAAACTTGGAGTGCGGTTGAACGCCCGCATGAAGAAAACATGCAAGCAAGTTAGGATGGCGTAGCCATTCGGATGAAGCTTAAATGGAGCAATACCCAAGTTCGAGAGAGTCCCACACACAAATTCTCTGAAGGGAGGCACATCTCCGTTCAAATACATGTATCGATGGCAAGTGGTGTACCTCGGGAGGGCATATGAGCGAATTCATCCTTCTCTTGCAGACGAACATCCCTTCGGGAATTCCGTTGCGCACAAATGTTATGAAAGACCTTGGCGGAAACAACCGATGACCTCTCTTAGGCGGATTAAGAACTCTAAAGTTGGGAGGCGTACGATCCACGATTGGTCCAACCGGGACTAACTGGCCATACTGAGCTTGTGAAGTGGATGATGACTCATCTTTTAGGAGCGCCAGGCTTCCCCCGATTGACTTACGACACGTGGATGGCTGCTTCATTCTAATAACAGAACTCACGTACGAAAACGGTCAGGTTAATCTATCCTAAACTAATAGCTTACCTTGCCAAACTTGAATTCCGAAGAAACATTAACTTGTAATCGACACATCAAATTTCAAGTGCGAACTGGGGCAAGTGCAGTGTGCTATCTATATGGGATAAACTCGGTGCTCGATACACTACAAACTCCCTATCTTGTGTAGATAGTTCGCTCGCAGTGGAATAAGAAAAGAACTTCCCGTGTCACTTCGTTTTCTACTTTTGTTTCTACTTCCTGTACACTTACCCGTTATCGATCCATGATCGATAACGGATCCATTATCCGAAGCGACATGGAAAACTCTTCTCACTACAGGAACATCGAGCACGCGACAAGCAAGCAGGATAATCCTAAATTCTCTGGAAGAGTCGGGATCGATCGATGATATGTCATACAGTGACATTCACAAAACTGGGTACAAGTTGATTCTGGTCTAACGGGCGAAGATAGCAAAACACGTCGAGCATTGGGCCGAGCCCGAATGTCGTTTCGAGAGAGAACCCAAGACCCAATTTGCTATCTGACCCGTTAAACCGCAATCAACTCGAACTTCTCGCGATCGGCATTGCAAATGGAAACTCGTCGTTGAATCTTTACACAAAACACAGTAATTAGCAAACCTATTAAGCGAACCCTCCTCTGATTGAATTCTAAGACATAGGAAGGATCGAAGGCTGAATCCAACGAACTATGAATGGATCGGTGGCGAGTTAAATGGATCGGTGGCGACTCAAGATGGCGGCGACCTGAAATTTCGAGCTAGGGTTTGAAATTTCAAGCTTGGGTTTAGAATTTTGAGCTAGAATCACAATGGAAGGATAGAATACCACAAAGGATTGATGGATCGAGGCGTAGAAAGGCTGTTGAATCGCTTGGAGTTGCGTCACTCGAAGAACAGATCATGTGAAGAAGTTCGTTGGTTTGGGTCGAATGAGGAGTTAGGTCGGCTCAAGTCATATATATAGGCGAGCAAAGGAGCAAAGCAGAAATTTTGCTAAGTAGTGGGGTCGCGCGCGACCCACCATGGATCGTTGGCGACCCACCTTTACGATGTATAAATTTCCCCAAACAGTCAGGTCGCTAGCGACCCATTCCACATGGATCGCTAGCGACCTATGAAATCGAAGGCGAATTTTTCTCAAACTCGATCTCCTACACCATTTATCATTTTGAGGCATGCCAAGAAGCTATGAGAAGAAGTTTGATCCATTGTGGCAAGCAATAGCAGTCAAAACCAAAGAAGGACGACTAACAGCATGACCTGCTACGTATTCGTAAACTCTAATGCAATCACTTGGAAATCGATGAATGGATATTCAGGGCGATAATTTCCAGAGCACACCTTTTTTACAACAAAGACATACTCTAGGGGCAAATGTTATCTGGGTTTTTAACCCAGCAGGAGCCAACAGGAAACAGAACAATCTCATTTATCAGAATGGTTCAGAACTTAACCAGAAAAGCCAAGGCAAGGAATTAATGAGAGCCAAGCTATATTACTGAGACAACAATGACAAACAACCATAGAAACATCTCAAACTCCAAACTCCAGAAAAATCTCAAGTGATTGGATCATTAGTGACTCATACATCTCTCTGATTCAACAAAAAGCTAATTAAGGATGAAATGAAAGAGAGGCCAAGTCATTAGCTCGCAAACAAGCCAAGTCTATGGGTCGCTAGTGACACATAGACCATGGGTCGCCAATGACTCATGGTTTTGCCTCAGTTGGCGAGCCAAATTCCCCTGGGTCGTTCCCTACCTACCTACGAGCAGTGGATGAAGAGGCATGGCCCAGAAGTCCTCCATTCTCTATAAATACCAACCTACCTGCAACATAAACATGATCTTCTTTGGACTGGTTGTTGAAGCTCTACTGGAATTATTCTTCACTCTCTACCTCCCTCACAACAGTCTCCAAAGGAATTCACTGTGATTCTCCAGTGGATTCCAACTCTAGAGATTCAATCTAGCTAAAGATAATCAAAGCCTTGTAATCAAATATCTCTTGTAATAGCAATCAGTCTTTAATAAAACTATAATGTGGATGTAGGCTTCATTAACAGTCGAACCACTATAAAAATTCTCTGTCTACTTTCTTTTACTGTTCTTTTTCTATATCTATGATCTGTGATATTGCTCTATTAGAACAGGGCTGGTGCTTTCAAACTTTAACCAAGGTGTTGATCTATTTTTTGGGTTAATAATCGGTATCTATCCATTACCCTAGGTAGAGGATCAAATCAGATCACTCTTGCTATGGACACTTAACTCGACAACTCAACTCAACGGAAATCGGTTGATATCTTCAAATTTCACCTAGGCAACATCGTAGAACGACTCAAAAAATATGGAGCTAGCTTGGAAGAGGACCCACCATAGGGTTTGCTGAACCCAATGCTCATGCATTAGGGATCAATGCCGATCCACTATAGGGGTCGGTTTCGATCCTTCTGAAAGGCCCAGATGGGCCCTATTTTTCTAGAGGGGTTCGTCTTGCTCTTGGGCCTCTGCACGTGGATTTTCAACTGGATATTTTCATGTCTTCTCCTATAAATACTGAATCTTTGAATGAGTGAAAGAGATCTTCTTTTTGGGTTCTCCTACCTACACTCTGCCATTTTTATTATTCGGATTCAAATCATTGTAACTGTTATCAACAGTATAAATAAAAGGAAAAATCTTTGAAGTGGACATAGGCCGGAGTAATCCGAACCACTATAAAAAAATTATGTTTATTTCTTACTGTTTTAATTTTCTATTCTTTATATTTTATTCTCTACTTCATTCTATTTGAGAGTTATTGGATTTTTGGTGCTTTCATACTAATTGGGTGTTGGCGCCATTTTTGACGTCAACAAGTAGCTTCACCTATAGTTTCTAATTGGGTCACCTATTTCCAAACAACTCGGTACCAAGTTTAATCATGTATGTGCTAACATGATCAATCATGTTAATGTCGACATGATTTGCCATGTGAAATGTGGTTAAGGGGTCATTATCAATATAATTTATCTCAGACTAAGTGGTCTTATTTAGTACCAAAAAAATGGCAAAATAGGGCCAACCAATGTCGTATAATTCAAAAAAAAGACTCAACGAAATCGGATTTATATAAAAAAGAAAAAGACCAATTAATTCATTACATGAAAGAAAATTACTATGCAGTAAATTCATTGATGAGTCAAAAAGACAAATTGAAAAAACATTTCGGATATGATATTTTATCATATAAATATATAAATTTTGAGGATAATAAAAACTCATATATTTATGAATCAACGTTACAATTACAAGAAGTGGAAAACAAAAAACTGAACTCCTTACACTTTAATTTTCTATCATTCCTGACATCTCTTGAGCTTTTTAATCTATTTCTCCATCATCTTGAAGTCCATATTCGTCAAGATGTTACTTGGTTCAAATGTGATATAATAGTATATTAAATAGAAATTCCTTAAATGAAATGCTATTCGATAGTAATAACAATGTGTTATAACCATGGGAAATTTATCACATTAAAATGACATGTTATTTTAAATATTCTTAGTCAAGACGTTTCGAAATATAAAATTGACACATCCATTGATATTAGCGTACGTAACACTCTCCAAATGTTAGACAATGCATTGCTCATGGCTATTGGGGCCACCAAAGGGTTACATACTGATAGTTATTGGATAACTATAGAATGACTCACTCAAGCGTTTTCTGTTAGTTAATATAACTATGGTCAAATGTAGAATCTCAAAGTAATGATGTTACATAGTCCCCTCGACTTGAGAATACTATGAAACTTCAATATGGACACTCCACTTTGATTATAGTTAAATTGTGGCATAGGTTCCATCGAAGGACTGTAGTTAGGTCTGAGTTAAAGCATTAGAAGTAAAACACTATTCAGTAGAGAATTTGTCTTCTCGGTTATATGAGGTTAGTATCACGGTCAACTGTATTCAACTCAAAGTCAAAGTCTCCAGCGAATGTTGTACGGTTGAGAAAAATTATTATTATTATTGAACCTAGGATTTTGTGTTTGGACTAATCAAGTTGAATGTGGATGATATTGCAATTCTGATCCGAAGCAATTTCCATAAGTCCTAAAGTGATATAGTGTTGATAAAGAGAATTGGTGCAAACAATCATTATTGCCGGGTACTACAAATAATAGTAAAACTGGATTTTATCGAAAAGATGTGTGAGCGGTAAATTCTGCCAAAATGTCATACAACTAGCTAAGGTGACATGAACATTATTATTTGAATAGTTCAATATTAATCGCTGACTAAATTACACATTTGAGTCGCACAACCATAGTAATGAATACTCTAAAAAACCACACAAGTTAAATTTAGTATATAATTATTATAAATTAATTAATATTTATTAAATTTTATTTATTAAATTTTATTTGATTTGTTTTGATGCCATTAGTATTTAATAAAGTGCGTATATAAAAGTTATGCACGTACATCTAGATATACGAAATCTATAAATATTTGGATTTGATTTAAATGAATTAATTGCTGAGTGTTTTTGGAAATTTTAAGGGCTCAAATAGCCTCCATCTTTGCCCGACCATGCATGATGGGGGGGGGTTTGATTGATGTTTAATAAAGAATTAAAAAAGGAAGGTTTTAAAGGAGGGAATTAGAAGTGTTTCAATGTTTCATTTAAGCATATTCTCTTTCATTCATTCACTCTCCTGACAATTCATTTTCTTTCTCTCCTTCTCTCCTTCTCTCCCCTATAGCCAAATTAATGCTTTCTAGCTATATAATTTTCCAAAATTAAATAAATAAAATGGGTGCTTTAGCTTGTTGCAAAATCTGGAGGATAATTAAATTGGATCTAGGAGCTTTATTCATCGTTCAAAGTGTGTTGTTGGGCAACATCTTAAAGGAAACATTCTAATTTTATTTATTCATATTTTCATCATCTTTACATAGTTTAGATATTATACTTCTACATCTCATCTTTTATATGCTTATCTATCTAGATGTACAGTTTTGATCCCCTTTTCCACATCTCATTTAATTATTTGTTCATATTGTCTATATAGTTTAGATTCCAACCATTTATAATGAATTTATATATGCCTAAGTTATCCTATCTATTTTGTTATTGTTTTAGAAATTATTGTTTAAAAAATCAATTTTTGATTGAGAACTAATTTTTAATTAACTGATATGTTTTTATTGCTTGTTATAAGCATAACTGAACAACGTATGTTGTTTATTGGAAATCACTTTGTAAATTGAACCTATATTTATTGTTTTGAATTTAATTCATTTAGTTATTTCTTACTTTTGTCTAAAAGTTGTTTTAATTCAAAAAACGATAATTGGACTTTGTGCAAAACATCATAATCCTTTTGAATCCCTCTTAAGCTGAAGCTATATTTCAATTTGTTGCTTTAATTTCAAAACATATATTAGATTATTTATGTATATTAATGTTATTTCAAAATTTAAAAATAGTTTGCAATAATTACATATATATACACAATCTATGTGTATGTGTGTGTTATTTTAACTCAAAGTTCAGGAATCATGGAATGGACTTTTGTGTAAAACTATAAAATTAAATTTTGAACTCTTCCTTAATTGAAACTAGATTTATAACTGTTAATTTTAGATTTTAAAAGATATAAAATAGTCAAACTTAATTTTAACAAACACACACACGCGTGTGTGTACATATATTATTGTGTATATGTATATATTTAAATCAAAACTATAGACAAAACGACATATATAAAAGGACAAATGGGTCCATTGTAGTGTAAATTCCAACAGTTATATACGATCACATTAGCCATGTACACTGTTTATATGTTGATCTTGCATATTTTACACTAGAATATATTTAGATATACTCATAATATAAGCCAAGTATAAATTTGGTCATATACGTCTTTTAATGACTCAATCAATTTAATTTAAGAGAAATGAAATCTCCCCCCTCCATCTAAATAAAACAAAAGCTTCCCTCGATTAATTAAATAAGTTAAAGAGAGAGAGAAAAGTGTGTTACTATTTACACCCATATAAAGACTTACTAATTTTATACAAACATTAATAAAATTAAATCATGAAATCTACTTCAAAAACCCACCTTAAGTTTAAAAAATGATTTGAAAATAAATGAAAATCGGACAACATATATATAATGAAATCTAAACTCGAACATAATTATTATTTATCCTATTTATCATTTATAATAGAAAAAATAAGATGAAAAACATAAATAAATTTTCTTTTATGAAATTCAGATTGAAAATTGATTGGTTAAGATATTAAATTATGTTTATAATATGAATGTAAATCAATGTTTTTGTAAACCTGTTAATTTTCCGGGGAATGGATTATCATAAATAAATATATTTGACTACATCATATTGTTTTCTACTACAGTTGGTTTCATTGTTTTTCCTTTTTTATTCAACCAACAACGAAAACAATAATAATTTGATATTTCTGATCGAATAACAATACACTGTAATACCTAATTTGAGATACAAATTATTCTTTAGTATGTTAATCTTAGTTAGAATAACACAATTTAAAAAAAATGGAAATTCTAGTTAGAATTAAAGTCAATAACAACTTAATTGTAACAAAATTAGTTAGATTTATATATCCCAGTGAAAAATCAAATTAAAGAAAGATCGACTATGGGGAAATTGGATGAAGAAATTTTGATTTTGTTGTTTGAAGGAAGATTAAGAGGAGAAGTTGAGTTATGCTTTTGAAATAATAAAAAGATTATGAAAAGGTGGGTATGGGTAGGTGTAAAGAGGATAAGTGGGTGAGTAGATAGGTGGGTGAGAGAAGAGTTTATGTGGGTGTAAACAGTAACACCCAGAAAAAAGGTATCCTTCTCTAAACTAACTAAAACAAGTAAGTGTTACACACACATACACACAAGAGTATATTGGATATGCTCTATTTTATATAAATCGCATATTGATTAAAATGTAAATGGCATTAAAACTCCTTTTTCAAATAAAGTAAACAAAATATGATTTTTTTTAAAAACTATTTTAGATTGGATCTAATAAACCCATTAGACTTTATAGGCCCAATAGATCCAAAAGATTTTTATAAAATCTACCTATTTCACTCACTTGCGATTTGACTGGTTCCTTTTAAAAAGGCACACAAGACAAAATGATGAAAGGAGCGTTATTGCAGAGAAGAAGCTAGTATGATGAATAGGTTTGCGGACATTGAGCAAGAAAGGTTTGCCCTTGAATGTTAAAAACATGTGACCATCGTTATGGAAAAGGATTTGATTAGGATAGATGAGCTATAACACAATATTGGATGAAGTGTAAAAGTCAAACCATTTATATTAACTTGGGTAACCTATAAGTTATTGTTGCATAGTAATTGTATTCGTAATTATTTGCTTTATATTAGTTGAAATGTTGCATTTGTAATTTTCAATGCATGATAATGTATTTTTATTATGTTTAACAATTTTTAATACTAGCTATTAATCATAGTACTTTTGTTGTAGAACTTTATCAAATATATTTCAAATAATAAAAACAATATAAACTAATAGTTGAATACAGCATGAACCAATGTCTTTCTAAAACAAAGTACAAACATGGATTAAATAAGTAGAAATATATAACTAAAATAACAATTTCCATAACAATTCGAAATATGATCCATTAGATCCTTTTGTAGTCTGTTATATAATGCTGCATTTTGGTATGCTAGTTGTTGGCTCATGTGAATATTGTAATGTTCTTTGGTTTATAGAATGTATTCTCAGAATAATTCTACCATTTGGCTGGCAGCATCATATTCATGATGAAAATCTTCTTTCATACCCATTTGAATTACTATAACATATGCATAGTAATAGTATGAATGGTGAGCAAAAGAATATAGTGTACTATCACATCCTCTGTATTAAGTGGTGGAAATAGAATGAAAAAACATGAAGTGTACCAACATTATAAAATTATCAACACCAATGTACAATCCAACATCATCATACATGCCAATATAGGATATGACTAACTTCATAATACAATCATACTTAGATATGTAAAAGCAACATATCCATATAAAAATGAATACCGACATCATGAAATAATCAACATTACTGTATATACCAACATCATCATACATAGCAATACAACTTCGTAAAAAAATCACACTTAATAACGTAAAGGCATACATGTTCATACAAAAATGTACCAATAGATAAAACAATCACCAATGTATCAATCGAATATAACAATCACATATGTATAATTTCACAAACAACCTCTAAATCTAGAAGAACAACACCACCATCATCACAACCAAATCCATAACTGAAACCGTCGTCATTGCCTGTACATCAACAATTTGCATAGGACTATCCTTGTCCACCTGTAAATTCTATAAATTATGAATGAACGATGTTTATTGACTTATATTAATGTTTTTATTTTGGTTATAATTTTATAAATTAAATTTAAGTTTATTTAGATCTTCTTTAAAAAGAAAATTTTAGTTTTGCCTAATCTATATACATACACATGTTTGCATGTATACATATATATTTTTAGTACATAGAGAATTACATTTGCTTATTATTATAACTAATATTATTTCAATGCTTAGATCTAAAACATTTTTTATGTTTATTTAATTCTTTGTTAGATTTGAAATTCATCTACTGTTTGATATATGTTTAATAACAATTAAAGTTGAATATGAATATTGGTGTTGTATTTCAAATGTTTGAATGTTTTTAGTTATATAATTGTTTGAATGGTTATTTGATTTCCAAATTTTCATGCAATATTTTAAAATGTAAAGTTCAATATTGAACAAATTATTTGTAAATATTTGAAATTATATTCCATTTTTACCTAATGATTATATTTTGTTTAATTAAGAAACTTTATATGAGAAAGGTGACTTTTGCTTTCCCTTTTTACTCAACCACTAAACCTTTAATTATACCAAAGATGTCTAATTTAGTAATCTGCTTTTCCTTTTTTTCTAATCACCAAATCTTCAGTTATGCCTAAGAATTCTAACTTAGTATGTATGGTTTTAATTTCAAATATATTAATACATAAATAACTGGCAATAAATAGTGTATACATATAAATTCGTAAACTATATATATGGTATTATTAATGTGTGTATACATACCATTTACACATATTATTGTATATTTAAACATATACTGATACACAAACTTTTATATTCCCGATATGCATTTGAATTTTTCACTTGCATATGTAAGTATAATATATATATATATACAATAGATATAAATCCCAATATCCATATGTATGTACATATAGTTATACATATTCTTATACATTTCTTTATATTGTTATATCATCGAATGTATACATGGTATATTCAAATAAACATTTAGTAAATTAATTAATTTGATTAATTAATAAATATAAAATAATTTTAAATAAAATATGATTTTATTTATTAGTTAGATTGGATCTAATCTAGTTAATTGACCTCATAGGCCCACTAAGATCAGAAATAAGAAAAAAAAAATTACCCATTTCATCCGCTGCTAAATGGATAGGGTTTTAATAGCCACAACATGTCCTAGGAATTTTACTTCCTTTTCCATATATGACATTTTGAAAATTTTTGCTTTAAGTTAATTTTCTCTAAATGTCTCCAAGATGATTCTTAAGTGAACTTCAAGTACTTGCTTACTTTTTGAATTTACTCATATTAGAGAAATGTATATCGAGGTAACTATGGAATACTCGATTCATAAGGTTAACGAAATTGGTAAGGGCATTCATTGCCCCGAATGGCATTACTAACCATTTAAAAGTTCTATGGCGAGTTCAAAATTTGGTAAGTGGAATAGTATCTTCTGATGTAACGACCCAGATTTTTAACGTATGTTAATTGGGTGATTTACTGATTTAAATTATTGGGATGTTAATTTTGATTGGTGGAATAAATAAATTTTCTAATGTTAAAAATTCCTGAATCTATATATTGATTAAAAACTATATTCAAATTTTAAATAAAATTTCTAGATTTGATAAATTTTAGAGATATATAAATAAAACTCCACCATTTAAATTAAGATAAAATATCCATAAATATACATATATATATATATAAATACAAGCTTTATGGCGTTTGATAATATATAAGTATATAAATGTATATATGTATATATGCCAATATGAAATAAAATATAGGAAAGTTTGTATAAATGTGGATACATATATATAAAATCAAAAAATATACATAAGCAATGTATATGAAAATATGTATAAATGTATATGTATATATATGCTATATAAAATAGTGAATAAGTAAATATACATGTTTGTAAACATATTGTATATATAAGTAAATATATATATATATATACACACGTGAATGTACAAGCTTCATAATGGCAAGTTTCAAAACATATGAGTATAAACATATATGTGCATGATGATGACAAATACAAATGCAAGTATAATAGGATAAAATACATATGCATAAGTATACATATATATATACATACATACATATAAATGTATATATGCAAGGAGACATCATCATGGCAAGCTTTTAATTCAAAGCTTGCAAAACCTTAAATCAATGTCAAAACAAAATCAATTCAAGCACATAATACATCATATCAACCCAAAACTTCAAATCATGCAAAAAGGAAAAATCAGATCAAGGTAAAGCATTGGTTCAAATCAAAATAGAATAAAATGAAAAAAATATATGGTTTGTACACAAAAATCTCGCCTAGCTTCTACTGTACACTTTCCTTTTCATCATATATACGACCATCCTGGTTTTGTTCAATTGTTCACATGTTCACTTGAAAAAAAAAATCAAAATCAAAAGAAAATTTTGAAAAAAATATAATTGTACATGTGCAGGCCTCTATCTTGCTTGCCCTGTACACTTTCTTTCCTCTATATATATGCCACTATATTTGCTCACGTTTACCTTTCAACAAAAAGAAAAAAAGGAGAATAAGCTGCTATTACAAGCTTGTAGAAATCTAAGATCCTAAAGCTACAGCAAAACCAAAAGAAAGAAGCAGTGCTCATTTTAACATCTTTGAAACTGTGAGTAAAGTAGTTGTTTACTGATTTCCAAATTTACATATGTTTGACTGAGTTCTTGTTGAATCAGTGATCTTTGCTAATCGTATATGCATCTTTTATGTATGTAAGTATATGTATGACTGTGTTAACATATTCAATTCTACCTACAAACAAAGTTATGTGCTTCTCCTCCCAGGTTTTATGTTTTTGTTAAAAAGTTAAATCTGTCACCTTTAAAAATCTATATCTTAACATTCCTTCAGGTTTAATTCATGAATCCAAAACAAAAATCGTTTATCTATGGATACAGAACATTTTAAAATTTGTTTCTTATAATTTCATCAAGTACGTGGGAAGAAAACCGTATTAAACTGCGACTATACATCTTATAGCCATAATTCAACTTTCGTATCTTAATTAATTGATCATATAGTTGGATTTATCATTGGAAAATTTGATTTTTGAGAGTTGCTTGGGACATTTTTAATGAAGTATGGAGGATGGGAGGAGGAGATGATCCGTTTTAGGTGAAAAGGGAAATTGCAGCGGCTGGATCTATTTTGTGGGAAGGTGGTCGGCCTGGAGGTGGTTCAAGAGGAAACGCACCCACGAAAAATAGTGTATGATTTTTCCTTTTGGTGGTTTGTCTGGTCGTGGTGATTTTAGGGTTTGAGTGCGTTGTTTTTGGACTTGGTTTGTGCGGCATTGGCGAGGAATGGAAGAGGAGTGAGACGTGTGCACCGTGGGGGAAAGGCCGAGGTGATGATGGCGGTGCTTGGGGCGAATTTCTGGTGAAGGACGTTGGCCATGGTGGTGCGGTGGGGCGTTAAGAGGCTTCGGTGGTTATCTGGTTTAGTTCGGAGGTCGAAGATTTTGAGTTTTGAGGTGGGTGGCGGTTCCAGGTGGGAAGACGAAGTGAGGTGGTCGCAGGAGGACTCGCGAGTGAATCGGCGGCGTGGTTGGTCAGTTGGCAGTTGACATGGGTGTGCAGGTGCATATACCCAGATTCGTGCACGTTTTCGTGCTTTGCAAAGGGAAGGGGAGGAGTAGGAAAGGAAGAAGATTAAAGGGAATGGGCTTGTATAGTTTGGGCCGGTTCAATGCTTGTTGGGCTAGGAAATTGTTATGGGATTATAAGGGTTTTTGGATAAGTGTTTATATTCTAAAATCCTTTAAATAGAAAAAATTTATCGTCACTCGTTTAAAATCAAATCATCATAAATATTTTTGCAATGTGATCCTTTTACTGGTATTATAAATTAATGTTGTTGTTTTTCCGTAGATTTAAAATTTTACTATCCCGTCATCACTTAAATGAGTAATTAATTATATTTTTATATTAACTTAATTTTATGTAAATATATATATATAACTAATAACAAATTGTGTTATAATTCCTTTAATCTAATACTAATTTGGATTAAAAGGATAAGTAGATCCAATCTAATTTAAGATTAAATTCTGATTTTTAAATTGTTTAAAAATGAGCTGTAAAACGTTAAAATAGTAACGATCTATGTTTTGGTTTATGGTTGTTGGGTATTTATTTCAAATTATTCTTGTTTGTGCCATTAAATGTTCAGACGGGTTAAAGTAGTAGATTAGAATGATGATACGTTCCATTTGAAAATAAACATTTGTAACAAACTCCGATTTGTGAATATTGTCACCCTAAATAATAAATTGTTTA
This sequence comes from Allium fistulosum, assembly GCA_030737815.1. Classification (NCBI taxonomy): domain Eukaryota; kingdom Viridiplantae; phylum Streptophyta; class Magnoliopsida; order Asparagales; family Amaryllidaceae; genus Allium; species Allium fistulosum. The sequence continues at coordinate 589,873,007 of CM060907.1, read as the reverse complement.
TTTTAAACAATTTATCCTTTTAAACTTATTACTTGGGTTCGAGGAGGCTGTGTTCGGACATCAGCGTTATCCGAAACCATTTCAATTTAATAACCTCTACGAACCTTTACAGTTTGATTATAGAGTTTAATAGACTGGAATTGGATTAATTTCACAAATTCAACTATTTTAAATAAGTATTGTGCTTAGACACTAATATGATATCGATGAATTTTCTGTAAAATGTTTTGGGTGAAATAAGATGATAACTCGTTGGCTTTATACGAGTTACCTTGGTTTCAAAGAAGTTTTATAACTCCAGTATTTCAATTTTAGTGGGTTTACTCACATTGGTTTCCAACCTGACTCGAGTGTTACTTTATTGCAATGCTCGGGTCAGACCGAGTATTACAGAATTTCAGGTTAGATTGCTTTTGGAGCTCAGGAGACGAGCTGGATGGCAGAGACGTATTTATTATATTCTGCTGTGTATTGTGGGATGTATTTCAGCAATTAGGGACAAGTTGTTATAACTGTCCAAATTTTTATATTGGTAATTGTACTCTGATAACTTGTGTGTATAATAACAGTTACAGCTTTTCTTGTATAAAATGCTGCTATTGTATATTATATTTTGTTCCGCTGCGATTATGAGATTCTGTGCCGTTGTTTCTGTTTCTTATTCTATCTCTTTTTCTTCTTAAACCCTAACAATCTGGTATTTCCGGCACTCGTTTCTCGACACTCTATACAACGAACGTATTAGTGTCGATTTTCGGGGGTCGAAAATCGCCCCGGCCGTTACAACTACTATTCTTAACTGGCTGCTAAGTCCGGTTGAGAAAAGACTTTAGTTCCGCTAAATTTCTCAAACAAATCATCAATCCTAGACACATAATACTTATTTTTAACAGTTAGCTCATTAATCCATTAGCTTTCTTTACAAATTCCACTACAACAACCTAAGACGAAGTGCTTGAACGGATAAATTTTTTGCCTTCTAGCTCCGCCAACTGCTTTCTCAACTGTTATATTTCATGCATCGACTACTGTGCCCGAGAATGTCAACCCAAAGAGGCTTTTTACCGCTTCTAGCATAAATCCTAGCTCAATCCTTTCTTTGAACTACTCTTGTTTGAGTATCATCGCTATTAGTCATAGTACTTTCTCTTTGGCCAACATTACTTCTTGTTTCTGGTCAAACTTTTTCTAATATAGTCACCACTTTTACTTCATAAAAAGGGGATTAAGAAATAGATACACTATATAGTAGATGAAATAACATATACGTACCCCCAAAATAATCACCCCAATGACCATTTTTTAATATACCCACTATTCCCATTATTTAGGGATAATATCTACCTAAAAAGGACAATCTATCCAATGGAACCTTGTTATAAGATAATATTATTATTGACTCATGTATTGTTCTGAACCATACCTCTGATACCGAAAATGCGACGCCCGACCCTTGCATCGATGCAATTAGAGAGTAAAAACTATCTCAAAGCACAGAGAATGAGACATTAGATAAGCACTCTACCATACGCATTCCCTTAGGCCAACATGGACATGAGTTCGCAACAATAATTACAACTCAATACACGTATCTCATATTGACAAAAAGCAATGGCATAAAAGAGTTTCCCAGAACAGAATAACTGAAGCACATAAAATAAGAAATATCTCAAATATGCAGATAAATATAATATACATCATATATAACAAGATCCATAACAAGATATCCATTATCTTACATGAGACTACATCATTAAAGTCACACATATTGCTACTGTACTTTGGGCATAATATAACAATAGACATATGTAGGTCAAGATAGCTTTATAACTTGTCCTCTAAAATTACTGTTGCACTACTCTGGTAAAACCTGAAAAACTCCTCAAGCTACTCATTTAAGAGTATCCAAAATGGATTACAAGTACATTATAAAATATGGTTTTGATAGTTTTATCCAAAGGGATATGATCCATCGACACAAAAAAATTTTAAGAAGACTAACGCAGTTGGAATATAGTGAGCAACATTAATAAGAATAACATCGCAAATTTCAAATATTGAAATTGGAGCAACTGATTCATCATTCGGCGTGCTTAAGTTAATTCAGATTTACTTATAAAATTATTACCTGGTATGACTTTGAGTTTTGGTACATATATGTTGAAACAGAAAATTCTAAACAATGATTTAGAATAGATTATTTGCACATAATAACCAAAGCGCCTTGAAGTCAGTGGAAGCGGTACTGATTTTGTGGGTTTTGGATATGCATCAAGAACTAATACGAAAGTATAGTTCGATAAGCATCAGAGTTAGATAATTACTGTGACAAAAATATCAAATAGTTTGATTTTAATCAAAATACATAGGAAGTGTGTGTCTATAAGAAAGGACTATAAAGGTATTAGAATATTTCTAAAAAGTAAACAACAAACTTATGATGAACCCAAGTTAAAATTATTATAGTTTGGTTGTTTAATACTCGACATTAGATTTATAAATGATATCTTTTATAATCAATTTAAAAGAATGTTAGGAATATCCCAAACGATATATACAGATACTATATTAAAATGTTTAATATGGAGTATGTATGATGGATCCCTTAATGCATTGGCAATAGGAATTATCATACATGCTGTATTGTCTGTCATATCAATTTTTCTTAAGTATTTGATATATAAAGCAAGTATCAAAACTAAATTAAGACCGCTAATTGGTAGTTAAGAGCATTCTTGAGTATTTGTGAAATTGAGAGAATTTTTTATAGAAACAACTAACTCCTCATGAAGGAGTGCTATTATTCGAACTTCATAAGTGATATCGAGTATAATATGTTGATATCAAATTCATGTTCAAACCTTAGCTAAGGAGATTTAAGTTGGAAATGTTTCAAATAAAAATTTGTGGTTGATTCAACAAAAGGCTAAATACATTGTCTTGAATAGCACCAAAATAATAGGAATGTGTATATAAACATAAATGCACAAATTCGAAATTGAGCTGGGGGTGATTCTAGGTATTGAGAATCATTTGTTACCATTATATAATAACATGTCGTGATGCAGCGCACAAAAGAACTTAGAGCTCACTAGAGGTCGAGAAACATACTACGAAAAATTCCATATGACAAAGGCAATCTATCAGCTTCAGAGAGAGTTAATTGACAGAGTAAATTATTAAACAACATAGCAGATCTATTCAGGAAGGGACTAACTCAACTGGTTCAAAGCAGACTGATCGAAGGGATTAGACTAAGATTCCAAAATTCTCCCAAGTACAAGTGGGAGATTGATAGAGTTGGGGGTATGCTATTGGGGCAATTTTGTAATTTATTGTATGTTATTAACTCTATAATAAAATCTCGTTCGAACTAAAAGGTGTTTTCTTTCAATTATATACTTCTTGTTTGAAATAAAAGGTGTAATAAAATCTCATTCGAAACAATAGGGTATTTTAATTATTTATTTAACTTAAGTATATTTAATGGAAAATCCTTAAATGATTTTTTTGTGATAGTAGTTACAAGGTTTTGTAATCATGGAAAATTATCGTATTGAAAATAATATATTGTTTTAAATATTCCTAGTCAAGATGTATCGAGACATAATATCGATACATCCAATGAGACTAGAGTACATAACGCTCTCAAAATGTTGGACAACATATTACTCATGATTGCTAGGGTACCAAGGATTGACTCATTCAACGGTTTTCTATTGGTTAATATAACTAAGGTCAAACTAAGATTATCGAAGTGACGGTATTACACAGTTCTCTCGACCTGAGAATACTTTTAAACTTCTGTGTAGACACTCCTCTTTGATTATACTTAAATCATGGCACGCCATCAATCGAACGACTAGAGTTAGGTCTAAGATGAAGCATTGGAAGTGAAACGCTATTCAATAGAGAGTTTGTCTCCTCAGTTATATGAGGTTAGTATCACAATCGACTATACATAACTCAAAGTCAAGGTCTCTGGCCAGAAAAGTTCATTTAATTATTATTATTATTTAACCAAGAACTCTATGTTTGGATTATATGATTTGAATGTAGACGATATTAGGATTTTGACAAAAAAACAAATTCCATAAGTCCTAATGTGATATAGTTTTGATGAAGAGAATTGGTGTAAATAATCATCACTACCGGGACGGCTTCATTCAATATATAAAATTTATATACATACCTATCAATATATGATATCAATAAACGTTTAAATTGGATTTAAAATGTATTAATATTGATTGGAATTGGAAATGCATTTAGGTCCATAAGCCCTTAGGTATGGTGGCCATGATTTAGAGGGAAGGGAGTGTGGTATTTGTTTGAAATATGAGTTTTGAATTAATAAAAAGGTAAAAGGGGAGATCAAGATCCTCCTTTTTGTTCCTTTCTTTTCTTTTTTAAACTCATCATTCCCCTAATTCGTTACTTTACTCGTAACAACCTGCAAATCCGCATGATTCAAGCTGACAATAAACCACAGATGTCCGACCCAAATTGAACGGAAAGACAGATAGTTACAGGAAAGAAAGACGAAAGAAGAAGAGAAAGAGAAACTAAAACAACACAGAATCTCACAATTGCAGGGGAACAACATATAATATAATATCAATGTACTTTACAAAAAAGAAACCGTAATATATATACATCCATCAGAGTACAACAACAAATCAATAATCATCAACTTGGACAGTTATAACAACTTGTCCTCACAATTGCTGATAATTTAAACAACAATGTAGCGGAAAATAAACGTATACGTGAATACGAACTGAAGACCTCCAGCTCGTTTGTGAAGCTCCAAAGCATCCAAATCTAAATATGTAAATATTCTCGATCTGACCCGAGCATTGAAAGGGAAGAACGCCCGGATCACTCTAGTAAACCAGCGTGAGAAAACACGTCTTAACTAAATTTTAAAGTTATAAAAACTTTTCTTTATCAAACAAAGGTATCTCGTAAGACCACACTGCACCTAAACACGGACGGGTTTTTACCTTACGATAAACAAAACATTTCATATCAAATTCTATTATATTATACTAGTGTCTAATATAAAAATAATATTAATCATAGCCGAAATTGTTACATTAGTTATATTTGACGGCATAATAGGTTTACAAATAAAATGGCAGGCATGTGTTGGAGAATGTATTTCAATACAATGGCAGGTAAGGGACTACCTTTCGTATAGTACATCTTTAGAGGGATGTACCGAGGATACATAAACAATCCTCTGCATCTAGCAAGACTGGTCTATCCCTATTTGCTACTCAAGCATGGCCTAGATAGAAACAGAATATGTCATCACCTCGATCATTACCGACCTATCCGAGACATCTCATAGCATACACCACATACCCAAAATATTGAGGGTTATCTAGAAAGGTGATGATCATACCCTAATGGTGTCGAACTATATAGCCTTACAGCCTACCCTGTTTAAGCCATTACCGGGTGATGGGGCTTAAGGTAACGTTTATCTTTCACATAACACATTCTACTTTGAATTCCACACTGCCATTTCCACAATCACACAACTGATTTCTACAAACGTATAACTCCTGAGCTCGTATGTCTTAGGAAAGGGTGTTAAGCTAAGAGAAGTTGCCTTCTTTGCCACTAAATAGACGATACATTTATAGAGATCAATCAATGTAATTAGAAATGCAAAGTTAGACATTCATCCATACAAGCTGTCCAGGAACAGGACAAACCGAAGGAACTCTCCTACCACATCCTGTCAAAAATCATTCCTAGGATTAGTAGCGAGAAGTCCTTGCATATCGAAGATTTTCATAACAAAGCACTACTACCACTATATATATATATATATATATATAATATGCATCGCGGGTCTAGTGGCAAGTAGCCCTGCATCATGAAGATCTCCATCTTCAAAATCATCATCATAAACCTGCACTTTCAAACGCATACATTGGTCCGAAGTGGTTTTCAGATAAATCCGATCTTGGTTTCTCCAAACCAACAACGATAAAGAGGCCCTCAACCTCATACGGAAACCAAGTCTCGTAGACTTATCACGTTTCCAACTCTCAACATACTATCCTTTAGCCAAGAAGGAAGCCCGGTAGATTGGAGTACCATAGACACTCTGCACTACTCGAATCAACATTCTTAATCCAAATGATAATCAAGCCTACTCAGTTGGCTTCGTACTAAGTGTACGACTAATCAGTTCCCACATCAAGTCACGGAACCAAAAATGGCCAAATTTGATAGTTGGTTATTTAACTATCAAAGCAACAAATAATATCTAACACATAAGCAGTCACTAGGCCCATTTAATTAATCTTTTATTAATTAAGTCAATTTCCAAATATTTACTTCAAATTATCTTTAAAAGATATATTCTCAAAACCATTTCAATCTTTTGATATTGGAAAACATTCTCATATAATTATATCAACGGTATAAGTATATTTAATAACACTGCCATTTTGGAGACACACTAAACAGATTTCTATAACCGTACAACTTCATAGTTCGTATGCCTTCGAATGAGTGTTAAGTATAGGAAGCAATGCTTCGATAGCACCAAGCCTTTAGTACGATCATAAGAACCAATTCGTGTATTTCACAATGGAAGGTCAAAACACAATTTATTGGGTCAAAACGGATGTTGCGTAAAACATCATTACAACAACCCAAAAACACTAGTATAGGGATTTGATTAATTAATTAATTATATATATCCCGTATACTATATAAAGCAATTTGCTTTCGGAAATCATTTACTATAACAACAGTGTTATAGTCCATGCCTTCCTTACTTCCTCGAAAACGTCTATTACAACAAAAATGTTGAAATCTATGTTTTCGATACTTATCACATTTTAAAACACTTTTAAACTATTAAATCCCATTTGGAATTACTATTTTCCCAAATATTACTTTTGAACCCATTAACTATATCAAAATATTACTTTCAAACATTCCTTTAAAAGATTATTTTAACTTAAAAAAACTTGAATGTATTTCCTTAATATAAAAATCCATATTCGAGTCTCAACATAACTCATTCTCATATTTATAAAACTATGTTTACAAATCTCTTTCTATTTTATAAAACTTCTCTTTTAAAAAATCTCTTTATTTATAAAAATTCTATTTATAACTCTATTCATTTCTAAATCCCATTTATTATAAAAACCCATTTATAAATCCTTTCCTTTATAAATCTAATTTATTTATGAAATCCATTTATCGAATAAATTTCAAATCCATTTACAAATTCCAATTATAAATCTATTTTTTATTTATAAAATATCACTTTTGTAAACCCATTTTATAAACCATTCAAAAATTTCTATTTAAAGTATTTCTCAAAACTATACCTTTATAATATCAAAAATCATACTTTTTATTTGTTTAAAAATAAATTCATTCCTTTTCATAATTCAATAATAGTTATTAAAACATATAAAATTTCTAAAATCACCTTTGAATCATTTCAATTAAAATTCACTACTTTAAAGTATTTCAAAATATCAAAAATATGGTCCAGTGCTACTATAGCACTAAATAAGAGAAATCATAAAAATGTCATCAAATATGGCATCCAACACATCCTATATCAAAGTATATGAAAGTAAATTCAATAGTGTGGGGAATCATGTTGGATCCCTCCAACCTATCCCCCCGCATTCATATATAATATAATCAAATAATATAAATCAACCGCTTCGAAGCGAGATCGTATATAAAGGGTCATCCACTCATACACAGGAACATAATAGGGTCTCATCTGCTCTAGGGGCAGGAATATATCCAAACCAATCAGTGAAATAGTCAATCATTCAAATAAGCAACAAGAGTCATAAATAAAATTATTCATACTTGTATAAAAATATAAGTGGGTCAGAGAGGTGAGTTAACTCACTTTGATTCCAGTAATCGCTAAAGCGTTCCAGTTTGAATTAAAATCGAATAGGCGTTCAATTTTAATCCAAATTCCTACTAGCTCCAAATCCATCCAATCCATATCTATAACGTAGATATCGTAGTAATGAGCGCAACGCAACTTGTTGCGCTCAATTTGGACCTCATATGAAGAAGTTATAACATTTATAAGCATTTGAATAAAATTATATAATTTATTATTCACTAATTACATCGTTACGTTAATTAACCTCGTGTAAACCCTAATCCACGTCTTCATCACTTAGTTCGTTCCCAGTTTATAGGTTGAGATTTTTGAACGCCGATCATCGCCTCAACGTGCCACGTCATCACGCCGCAAACCCGCCGGAGCTCCGCCTCGCTATGCTCTTCCATCTGACACTGGTCTGACCTCGTCTAGCTTCGCCGATCGCCAAAAAATCCAACCCAAATGTCGCGCCTTCTAATCTTCGTAGCTGCCGTCGTGATTGCATGATCGTCGATCAGATTGTATGAATGGGTTTGTGAAGATGATCTCTACAAGTTTCGTGTGTAAAGTTTTAGCTGATATGCCCTTGATTGTCGTGATGAACGTGGGCCATTAATTAGAGGAGAGAGTAATGGTGGCTGGTTGTTTTCTTGTTTAGGGTTTGGCAAAAGTGGAAAGCAAAGGTCCTTATATAGAAAATTATAAAACACTATTCACGACTAAAATTTCCGAACTCCAATCGAGATGTGCCGCCTAGCGTTCTATATGTTATACCCCTATTCTGAACACAATGGAATTAATATCAAGATCCAGTTCCAAAGTATACATAAGTTAGCTTTCCAAAATCGAATTATATTAATTTAAATTCCTTTAATTAATTTCTACGTGTTTCGAACTCGCACAACCAAACGATATGTCTGATCGCCATGAAATTCATTATCATATAATAATATACTATTACGGACCCAATGGAACTGGTTTCGTCGAAATCCGAGATAGTGTCACGAATGGCCATTTTCACATGTTAATTTAAAACAATTTATTATAAAAATCTATTTAATAACTTTTATGCAAATTCAAAATTTACGATCTTCATTTTAATTTAAATAGAATTTAAATTCGCTTTCAAAACCATTTTCATTCACATTGGACTCGGATTCAATTATTTAAACAATCCCAAATATTCAAATAACGCTTATTTTTGAAATTTAAACTATTTAACTTATAAAATTTACTTTTCAATATTTAAAATCAATTAAATATTTCAAATTTGAATGATTGAAATTCTGGATCGTTACATTATTTTTTTGCTTCTCTTCCTCCTAGTTTTGGACACAAGACATAACACTACCCCTTCATCATTTCCAAATAAAAATTAAACAAAATCAAATAAATACAAAGGTGTGGTGATCTCTTCAATTAGTTGCATTTCTAGAAAAGTTAGGGTTTGTTCCATAGAGATTCTGATTCAACGTTCAATGAATGAAATCAGGCCTCGATATAGGTAATATCTAATCAATATTTATTTATATATATGTTCATTTACATTATTACATACGTGTAGAATGGAATCATATTTTATCATGAATTTATATATTTATCTATCATCACATTAATGCACACACATACATATTTAAATATAAAAATTAATATATACACCTATAATTCCTTTCGGCCAATTTTTAAAAAATAAATATTTTTGAAATTTTAAATGAACTAAAACAATTTTAAAATAAAAAATTTGATTTTTATTATTTGTAGATTATATATATATCTATGTGTGTGTGGGTGTGTGTGTATTTATATTGAAATAACATATGTATATAAAAAATTATAATTAAATCTGAAAGGAAAAATAAAATTAATTTATAAATATATTTAAAACATTTTATGTATTAAATAAAATTATATAAATAAAATTTATAAATAAATCCGTAGGGATTTTAAAGTTTTTTTAAAAATTTTAAATCATATAAAAAAATTATTTTAAAATTTAAATCTACTTGGATTTAAATAAAAAAATTGATTTTATTTAAAATGGCTTTCGACCGAAAAGGAAATTTATTTAATTTTTAAACACACTTTCTTTATATTTACTAATTGATATTTTATAAATAATCTTAAATTACACACACAAATATATGTGTATGTGTATATATTTATAAAATTTATATATATACACATATTAGTTTGTTTATATATTTATTTTAAAGGTTTAATTTTGAAATTTGAATTTTAAATCTAAAGTAGATTTTTATTCCAGATTTAGACTTTTCTTGAGAAAATGAGTGTCCCTCTTTTCAAGGAGGAGAGCACTCGTATACTTTTATTTTACACTCAAAAAAGGAGCTGCCAACAAGCCTGGTAGGTAGCTCTTCTCCATGAACCCATACAACAGCAATAGAAATAAAAAACCCTCCTTAATCCTAATAACTACAGTCCATTTTAATATATAATAATAAAAAATAATGCCTAAATAAAATAGAGTCTAAGAAAGTAAAATAAAAATGTAAAAAACCATAAAACAATAATATCTACAAAAGCCACTCAATATTGCAGGAAAATAGTGATATTAGAACAGTATATTGTCCACACCATCAAGATCAAAACACACCCAATCAAAAGTAAGAGCAAAATTCCAACATCAATTCAATACCAGCATCTCATCAGGAATAACAAAATGGTCAAAGTAATTAATGACATCAACTCCCCAAAGCACTAAATATATCAAATCCAAAATTTCTCTTTTAACAGCATCATTCCAACAATAATAACAATATAACAAATATAACCAATGAGTAATAATTACAATTGATAAAAATTCAAAAGCAGGTGTGTGACGACCCCACTGCTATGCCCAGTTTAGCAAAGAACATTACAAGTAATGTCGTCTGCTAATCTGGAGAATAAAGCTGGTTAAGAGAGATCGAATGTGGATATATCTTTATACTAACACTGACATGTCACGTTTATCTTTTAAAGGATCTGAACTGAAAATTTGACATGTGCAGTATATACAAAGTAATAAACACACCAATTAAAAATATTCAAAACATTATGTAACGACCCGTATTTTTACGGATCGAAAGGTCGTAAAACTGTTGTCATTAGGTCGCGTAGGTGTTAAGATGCACATGTTTTAGGTCGCGCATAGGCCTGAGTCGTTAAGTCGTTGAGTCGTAAGCTGTTAAGTCGTCTAAACGACTTAAGGAGGAACGCGGCTGTGTGTTAGGTCGCGACTGTTGTTAAGTCGCTAGGTCGTGCACATGTGTGTTAGGTCGTTGAGTCGCGTGAAGGCTCGAGTTGGTAGGTCGTAAGTCATGGTGTTTTTAGGTCGTAGGTCGTGGGGTTTCGGTAGGTCGTGGACGACTTAAAAGCGAGCGAGCGACTTAAGGATTTCCAGCCTATAAATACACGTCCTTGCCTCACTTTTTGGGATCCGGATTTTGAAGCGACGATGTGCTGCCATTTTGAGAGCTCGAGTTCAACACTTCTTCACTTCTTTTCTCCACTTTAATCTTGTGCTTCCTTCCATCCAAATCGAAGATCAAATCGAAGATCCAAGAGCTTAGATTGAAGATTTACATCCATCAAAGAGAGATTTCATCGTTTGAAGCGGAATTTTGGAGAATAAAGCTAGATCCTTCGCTGTCCAGATCTGAAGTGTGTTGCTTTTGAGGTGTTTAGGTGATTTGGTGAGTGGTGGTTATCTCTCACACGGATCCAAAGGAGTATATCGGATTGGTGGCTTGATTTTGTGTTAAAATAGTGATTTCCATGCATTTTCTTAAAACTTAAGTATAGATCTATTGTTTATGATGATTTGACATCCATTTTACTACATGTTAACCTATGCAAGTTCATTCATCAAGTTGTAGAGATATTGCTCATGATTCATGCTTGTTAGATTTGGACTCTTTATTTACAAGATTACCATTATTGTTATAATTGTTTATTAGATCATGTTTGAATGCTTGATTACTTGGATTAATGATTGACTTGATTGATTGCTATAAATTAGTTGATTGATAATTTGATTTGGACAAGTTGGTCGAAGATGATTCAAAAGCTAAGGGAAAGGCTCTTGAATAAGAAAAGCTGCTCGTGGCATATGACGCAGATGATAAAGCTCATATGGATAGATTTGATGGTGATGTTGAGATGAGGCTTTGCTATGATGAGATGAAGCAAGGCATGATGTGAGATAGCCTTGGTTTAATCCAGATGGGATCATTCCAAGCATGTTGATGACTCGGTGAAATGGTTCGAGTTTGAGGATAATGGTTGGCTCGAGAGGCGCTTGAGCTAGTATGAGAATAGTCATCGAGGAGGATGACTAGAAGGCTCAGATTTCATCGTTGTTGAAGGTTCTAGCAGGCTTAAAGCAAGAGTACGCTGGGCAGATTCGATAGTCCCAAAAGACTACAGTTGGTGGTCGAGTACTCTGGGCAGATTCGATAGTCCTAGGCACGGGCTGCGACGACGTGCGGAGTTCTGTCTAGAACCGGGGTTACCATTAGCCCTTGACGGACGGCTGAAAGAATGTGCCGGTCATTCAATTAATGGTGGTATCGAAGCAATGATAACAGTGATAGCCAGAGTCATGGATGTTTGGTTGTATCGTCATTCGGTCTCAAGAGCAATATTTTCTGGGTGCTTATCTGATCTTGGTTTAGGCCTTGGGGGTTTGAACTTGGAAAACATTGACCTTGACTCGAGTGATAATTGCTTTACTTTAAATGTTGCTTTACTATGTTTACTTCTGCTTAGTGTGTCTGGGGGCTATCACTGTAGAAAGAGGTGGAGTGGGAGGGTTGGGTTCCTATTCCTTTTACCTTTATGCTCTTTTGGTATGTTGTTAGTTAATTTACCGCTCACTAAGACTGTTGTCTGACTCAAGGTTTTATGTTCAACTCTTATGACCTTGGGCTGTTCATCCATTTTGGGATGGGCAGACTAGGTAGCAGGTGACAGGTGCTGTTCTTAGTTTCCAACGATGCTGATGACGAAGACGAGCTGGAGGCTTGCATATTATTTTCTTACTATATGTACTGGATGTTCCGCTGCTTGTATAATTCTCTGAGTGATATGTAGTGAGGCTTGATGTATTGACTATTCAGATGTTTGTATTCAACTATTATGAAGCTTAATTGATGAGATTCTATTTTGTGAAGCTTCACTATATATATTCTCTATTGTATTTTATCCATGCGCTGTGAGTAATACGATAGATTCTGCTGTTTTAACTTACCCCTGACAATCATCCATGGCTGCCTGGCACACTTTTCAGCGCACTATTTCTATGTTTAGTGCAGGAGTCATGGGCGGTCGTCACATTTGGTATCAAAGCATTGGTTAATCGATTTTACCCAACGCTCGCTGACGTAACTACGTATGAGAGACGTAATTGTATTTTGATGGATGATTACTATATATAATATAGTAGCTTAGAAGGATTTGAATTCTTTATGCAGTTGTTTCTCAAGGTGTGCTGATCATTTCTTTTATAGATATTAAGAATGAGTCGAAGAGGGAGACCAGCTGCTAGGGAAGGCCGTGCTGCTGAGGGGGCTGCTGATTATGCTGCTATGTTCGAGGATATGATGACTTCGATCAAGAGAAGGATGCCAGCTCTGGGGCCATCAGTAGATGTTGGAGTTCAAGTTCAAACTCCAAAACCGGTGGATTTTGCAAAGCTGTGTAAAGATTATACTGCTCTTGGAGGGAAGGTTTTCATGGGAACAGAGTCAACCATTGAAGTCCAGAGATGGATAGATGCTTGTAGAAGAATCTTTGGTGATTTGGGAATCGAGGATGCAACTAGAAGGAAGCTCGCATCAAGACATCTTCAAGGAAGAGCTTCTGACTGGTGGAACTCTATCACCATTGATACTCCGGAGGAAGAAATTACTTGGGAGCAATTCCAAGCCAGATTTGAAGCTAAGTTCATTTCTACAGCTCAGAAATCTGTTCTGTTTAAGAAGTTTGTGGAGCTCAAGCAATGTGGAAGACCAGTTCTTGAGTATGTTTCTGAGTTTGAAGCCTTGTCCAAGTATGCTCGGTCGTATATTGAATCTCCTTATCAGAAAAACGAGAAGTTTGTGACTGGCTTGGACATTTATCTTGGGAAGCAGTTGGTGGATCATCTGGACGATCCATTTGAGAAGCTTGTGGAGAAAGCTCTCAGGCACGAAAATCTGTTTCCTAAAGAAGGATCTAATGTTGTTGTGACCAAGGAAGAATCTAAACCACAGCAGGGTGGAAACAAGAAGAGGAAGCAGCAGCAGCAAAAGGGTAAGGATGGCCAGAAGAAGCCGAAGGGCGAAGTGACCTGCTATAATTGTCAGCAGAAGGGCCATTTCTCCAGAGATTGTAAGAATCCAAAGGTGCCGGTGAAGTGCCACAACTGTGACAAGCTGGGGCATGTCAAGAGGAATTGTCCAGAACCGCGGAAGGACAAGCAAATTGTGCAAGCTTATGCTTTGGGGACTATGCCATCATTTTTAAAAGCTCCTACTGCGGAAGAGAAAGGAAAGAGTGTGGTGGTTCAAGGTACTCTTTCCATTTGTGGTGTTCCAGTTAGAGTGTTATTCGATACTGGGGCGTCGCATTCTTTTGTTTGTAATGAACTTGTAGGCCGGTTGGGTTTAGAACCGGATATCGTTGATAGACCATTGGTTGTGACTAATCCAGTTGGGGGTTCGTCCTGTCTGTGTATGCTATGCCGTGGTTTGGTTGTATCGAGTCATGATTGCTCTTTTGTTTGTGATTGTTTTGTTCTGAACTTTGCGGGGTTTAGAATTATTTTGGGTATGGACTGGCTTAGGAAGTATGCGGCAAAGGTTGATTGTGAAAGGTTGGAGGTGACAGACGAAAATGTGGAAGGGCAAAAGGTTGTGATACGATGTAAGCATGAGGAAGGCGTCTTCATGAGCTTCATGTATTCGCTGGTTGTTCCACGGGATGGACTGTCATCGATGCCAATCGCTAATGGATTTGAGGATGTCTTTGATGAGGTCAAAGGGTTACCGCCGCATAGAGAGATCGAGTTTCGTATCGATCTAGTTGAAGGAGCCAGACCTGTTGTGATGCCTCTTAGGCATATGGCGCCTAGGGAACAGCAAGAGTTGAGGGTGCAAGTTGATGATCTTTTACAGAAAGGATTCATTCGGCGTAGTGTGTCCGAATGGGGTGCACCAGTTGTGTTTGCAACCAAAGCAGATGGATCGTTGAGGTTGTGTGTGGATTATCGTGAGCTGAATAAAGTGACTAAGAAGAACAAGTATCCATTGCCGAGAATAGATGAATTGTTTGATCAACTTCATGAAGCTAAGGTGTTTTCTCAGATGGATTTAGCTACGAGATTTCACCAATTAAGAGTGGCAAAGGATAGTGTGCCGAAGACTGATTTCAGGACACCATTCGGTTTCCTTGAGTGGCTGGTAATGCCGTTTGGATTGACCAATGCGCTAGCATATTTTGTGGATCTTATGAATAGAGTGTTCAGAGATCAGTTGAACAAGTTCGTACTAGTGTTCGTGGATGATATTTTGATTTATTCTAGAACTGAAGAAGAGCACAAGACGCACTTGCATATTGTTTTGGAAATCTTACGGAAACATCAGCTGAAGGCTAAGTTTTCGAAGTGTCACTTCTGGAAGAGCGAAGTGAGGTTCTTAGGACATGTTATCTCTGGAAGTGGAATAGCGGTAGATCCCGCCAAGGTGGCAGCAATCCAGGATTGGGTTAGACCTAAGAATGCATCTGATGTGAGAAGTTTTCTTGGATTAGCAGGATATTATCGTCGATTTATCAAAGACTTTTCCAAGGTGGCTGCACCATTAACAGGATTAACGAAAAAGAACCAAGTATTCAGATGGGATGCTAAGTGTGAGCAAGCTTTCAGAATCCTGAAAGAGCGATTGATGAGTGCTCCTGTTTTGACTATTCTAAGTGGAAATGATGAGATGGTGGTTTACACCGATGCATGTGGTACTGGACTTGGAGCAGTGCTGATGCAGAAGGGTAAAGTTGTTGCATATGCAAGTCGACAACTGAAGCCGCATGAAAGGAATTACCCGACTCATGATTTGGAGTTAGCGGCGATTGTTTTTGCTCTGAAGATGTGGAGACATTATCTATTGGGAGTTCAATTCGAGTTGTTTACAGATCATAAGTCGTTGAAGTATCGTTTCTCCCAAAAGGATTTGAATCTTAGGCAGCAACGATGGCTAGAGTTTTTGGCATCATATGATTTTGATATAGCCTATACTCCGGGAAAGGGTAACGCAGTGGCAGATGCATTAAGTCGAAGACATGCAGGATTGGGAGCCATGTTTTCAGAATTGAAGAGTCTCGAGTATTTAGCTGGATTTGACTTCAGGCCTAGATGTGAATTAGAACCTGAGATGTTGGCAAACTTATCGATAAGACCGACTCTTGTGGAAAGAATTGGCAAGAGCCAAAAGCGAGACGATAAGCTTGTCAAGATTATCCGTGATTTGGAATCTGGATTGGACCCAGAGAAGGATAAAGGATTCGAGGTCGATCGAGAGGGTTGGCTTCGGAAGCAAGGACGACTAGTTGTTCCTGATATAGATGAATTGAGAGATGAAGTTCTGAAGGAAAGTCATCACTCGAAGCTGACAATTCATCCAGGTGGAAATAAGATGTATCGGGATATGAAGAGAACCTATTACTGGGAAGGTATGAAGAAGGATGTTGGAAATTTTATTTCCAAGTGCATGAACTGCCAGTTGGTAAAAGCTGAGCAAAAGTAGCCCAGTGGATTGCTTCAGCCATTAGAAGTTCCTACATGGAAGTGGGAACAAATATCGATGGATTTTATTGATGGGCTACCTAGAACAAGAACGGGAAATGAAGGGATTTGGGTCATTGTAGATCGTTTGACTAAGAGTGCAAGATTCATTCCTGTTCGATCAACTAGGACTGCATCAAAGTTGGCTGAGCTGTATGTTAAGTGGATAGTTCGATTCCATGGTATTCCGAAAAGTATAGTGAGCGATCGAGACCCATTGTTCACTAGTAGATTTTGGAAGAGCTTCCAGGAAGTTTTGGGAACCAAGTTGTGTTTGAGTACAGCTTATCACCCCCAAACAGATGGTCAGACCGAGAGAGTCAACCGAGTTTTGGAAGATCTCCTTAGAGCATGTGCTTTGGATTTCGGAGGATCATGGGAAGATCATCTTCATTTGGTGGAATTTTCGTATAATAACAGTTACCAGTCAAGCATTGGTATGGCACCGTATGAGGCATTGTATGGAAGACCGTGTAACTCTCCGACATGTTGGTTAGAAACAGGAGAAAAGCTGATACATGGGCCAGAAATGATTCGACAGACTTCGGATTGCATAGAGATCATTCGGCAACGAATGAAGGCAGCCCAAGACCGTCAGAAAAGTTATGCTGATAAGCGTCGTAAGGATTTGTAATTCAACGTAGGTGATATGGTTTTTGTGAAGATTTCTCCACTGAAGAATGTTATTCGATTCGGGAAGAAAGGAAAATTGACTCCGAGATTTGTTGGACCATTCCCGATCATTGAGCGAATTGGAAAGCTCGCCTATAAATTGGAGTTACCAGAAAAGATGTCGGGTGTGCACAATGTTTTTCATATATCGTATCTACGGAAGTATGTGCACGACTCGAATACAGTAGTTTCTACAGATAGCTGTGAAGATTTTGAGGTTGATCCAGTTGTTGAGAGACCTCGTAAGCCGCTTCGTGTTGTGGAAACCGACACGAAATAGCTTAGGAGGAAGGTAGTTAGGTTGCTCAAGATACAATGGAGTGATGATGTTAACGACTGTACATGGGAGGTGGAAGAGAGGATAAAGGCAGCTCATCCTGAACTCTTCGAGGTATGGCCATAAGGTGTCGTGTCATCTCACGACATTGTAACTTGTTCTAGTCTTAGAATTCTGCATGGTAGGCTAGTAATTGGATGCATGATTTGTTGATTGCTATGGATGGTAGGCATGCAGAATAGTTTTTGATTGCTCTTGTTTGTTTGGAATTTCGGGGGCGGAATTCCTAAGGGGGAGAGAATGTAACGACCCGTATTTTTATGGATCAAAAGATCGTAAAACTGTTGTCATTAGGTCGCGTAGGTGTTAAGCTGCACATGTTTTAGGTCGTGCATAGGCCTGAGTCGTTAAGTCGTTGAGTCGTAAGCTGTTAAGTCATCTAAACGACTTAAGGAGGAACGCGGCTGTGTGTTAGGTCGCGACTGTTGTTAAGTCGCTAGGTCGTGCGCATGTGTGTTAGGTCGTTGAGTCGCGTGAAGGCTCGAGTTGGTAGGTCGTAAGTCGTGGTGTTTTTAGGTCGTAGGTCGTGGGGTTTGGGTAGGTCGTGGACGACTTAAAAGCGAGCGAGCGACTTAAGGATTTCCAACCTATAAATACACGTCCTTGCCTCACTTTTTGGGATCCAGATTTTGAAGCGACGAAGTGCTGCCATTTTGAGAGCACGAGTTCAACACTTCTTCACTTCTTTTCTCCACTTTAATCTTGTGCTTCCTTCCATCCAAATCAAAGATCAAATCGAAGATCCAAGAGCTTAGATTGAAGATTTACATCCATCAAAGAGAGATTTCATCGTTTGAAGTGGAATTTTGGAGAATCGAGCTAGATCCTTCGCTGTCCAGATCTGAAGTGTGTTGCTTTTGAGGTGTTTAGGTGATTCGGTGAGTGGTGGTTATCTCTCACACGGATCCAAAGGAGTATATCGGATTGGTGGCCTGATTTTGTGTTAAAATAGTGATTTCCATGCATTTCTTAAACTTAAGTATAGATCTATTGTTCATGATGATTTGACATCCATTTTACTACATGTTAACCTATGCAAGTTCATTCATCAAGTTGTAGAGATATTGCTCATGATTCATGCTTGTTAGATTTGGACTCTTTATTTACAAGATTGCCATTATTGTTATAATTGTTTATTGGATCATGTTTGAATGCTTGATTACTTGGATTAATGATTGACTTGATTGATTGTTATAAATTAGTTGATTGATAATTTGATTTGGACAAGTTGGTCGAAGATGATTCAAAAGCTAAGGGAAAGGCTCTTGAATAAGAAAAGCTGCTCGTGGCATATGACGCGGATGATAAAGCTCATATGGATAGATTTGATGGTGATGTTGAGATGAGGCTTTGCTATGATGAGATGAAGCAAGGCATGATGTGAGATAGCCTTGGTTTAATCCAGACGGGATCATTCCAAGCATGTTGATGACTCGGTGAAATGGTTCGAGATTGAGGATAATGGTTGGCTCAAGAGGCGCTTGAGCTAGTATGAGAATAGTCGTCGAGGAGGATGACTAGAAGGCTGTAACAACCCGAGATTTCGCAATTATCTGATCATCGTCAAATGACGATTAAAATCGTTGGTTAATTGCTATTGCAGTTTAAATCGATTTGAAATCCCTTTTATAAATTTTGTAAAGATTGTAGTAGGCTTGAAAAAAAAAGGAATATTGTGGCCCATACTTGTTTCTACCGTGATATCTAACTAAAGAAAACCGTCCCCTTGATCCTCAATTCATTATTCGTTCTACAACCCTAGAGAAAACGTACGAGGGGAAAATCAATGGCGGCTCGATCGAAGTCTCGTTCGTCCCTCCTTTTCAAATTAGGGCTCCAGCCGAGGGTATTCAGTGCTTTCGAGAGGTCACGACGTAAACTCCGTCAGGTCGCTCGCGGCTGTCTCTTCGAAGAAGGTGAGTGCTCGTAACTCACTTCTAATTCAAACAGGATTATGGCATTTCGATTTTCGTTGTTGTTGGGATTTCTGATTTGGCTTAACTCTTTGATACTTGCGACATTATTCTTGGTTGAACTGCATACTGTTTTGTTATATGATTTCGTGTTAGTCGTTTTCGTCCCATCACTGTTTTGAGTTGATTTCGATCTTTGATCTCGCCTCTGTGGTCTCGGCTGTTGCCTTGTCTTGTTCGTTCGTACCAAATTATTTTATCCCGGCCACTTTTGCTTGATTTTGTTAAAACACGGCAGTGGTTTCGAACTTGTGATTTTCTGGTTATTAACTTGCGACTCGATTGGTTGTTCCGTGAAACTCTATTTGTATTCGTGGCCAGTGAAAACCTTTGACCTTGGCACTGATTTGTTTATTCGCGGTTTCAGCTTGGATTTGGTATCACTGACTTTGGGAATTTAATGATTGGGAAACTGCAGTTGTCTTGTTGTAACTGTAGTTTCGTTGTAGTTTTGATACTTATTCGATAACTGTATTGGCCTGGGGTTGTTCGAACTTGTTCATGCGATTTCTTGCATCACTGTAGTGGTCTTCTTCAATTCTCTGGCCTCTTCGCTATTACACTACATTGTTTTGTTTATCACATTCCATTCAGTTGCACTGTTGCAGTGTTGTGTAGTTTTGGCATATAACTTGCCTGATCCATTGCTTTGACCTGTTGCCTTGGCACATGATACCATTCGTGTACATTCATCTCTGATTTGTACATGTCTGTCCTTGATATTGGGTTATATTTAGCCTTGAGTTAGTTTCCTTGAAATACTTTCTTTGAGTTATCGTGTAGCCGAGCACTCGTGTACTTTGTGCATTCATCTGGTTGCCAGTCCCATAGCCACTTCCAGTTACCTGTAGCATGTTTCCTTACTTGAACTGCTGTAGTTTGAAGTGCAGACCTGAATTTTCAGTCTTTGATTGATTGTTTCACCCACACTGCTATGTTGTTATATTCCACTATTCGCTCAGTAGTTTACGGCTTCAGATTGATTTTGTTATTACCAGGCTTTAATTCGATTTTAAGCATCGATTTCGAGTTTAAAAATATGGTTGCTTTTGGGTTCGTGTTGTATTGGTTGGCTTCAATGCTGGAAATTATTTCGACCTTAATTACTGATTTCCCTATTTGCTTGACTTTGAATTGTGTTCCATTCTCTTTGCGTGGTGTCTGTAGCACACTCGACTTTGACGTTAGTAGTGTGGTTGTTGTACAGAGGAATTGGAAAGTTGTATACTTGATTCAGTACTTGTGATATTTGTCTGGGTCTGCTACCTGACCCGACTTATCTTGAGTTGCTTCCCTTTATTTTGAACTGCCTCTGTGCCTCTGTGTTTTGTGACTTTATGATAATTGCAACTTGAATTGTTGCACTGGGTTATAGCTTGAGCTTTGTAGCTCGATGTCTATTTGCTCTTGTTCTAGAATTATGGACACTTGAGTTGAACCCGGCATGATTTTGGGTTTGACCGTGTGCTAGCTCTTATTTTATCGTCGTAGTGGCGAGGCAGTACACGCGTGCGTGTACTGCAGCCACACCGATGTGCCGTTTAATTGATAAATCGTTTATTTACCTCTGTTGATGATTTAAATCTGCTGATTTTTGTTAAACACTGTCAAGTGTTATATTGACCGTTATCCGGTTTCTTTGTTTAAAGAATCGGATAGACGGGAATTATTGTGACTGTCGTCTAATTGAATTATTACTGCCTATATGCACTAATAAACTGGTTTGAATTAGACTGACCCGGGTATTATTTTCTTTTGAATGTAATACTCGGGTCAGACCCGAGTTATTTCAGGTTGTAGATTTTCTTCTTTGAGTTGCTGTTCAGGATATGAAGACTTTTCACATCTTCTGAAGTTGTCCGTGTCATTTTGTAGTAGTCGTGTCATTATATAGAACGATATGTATTCATGTATATTAATTGATAATGTACTTGTATATATAACTTCTAGAGTCGACAGTTGTAGTTGTATCATATGTATTGTGTCAATTATGTATCAACTGACATCAGTTATATATATATGAGACTTTTGTTTTTATCTGTGTTCCGCATTTATATTATCTGTGTTATTGTTATATCTAATGTTCTAAACTATTATGAACTATCGTAGTTTGTTTTATACTGATAATTGGATATGTCGATGGGAGTAAATAAATAATAGATGAAAAATAAAAAGTATATACCACTCCTACCGAGATAACCAATATTAGTGTAAGGCCAATTACGGATGGTCGCTCCTATCCAGCCTTATTCTTCGTAATAATAGACAGTATTTCTTTTAATACTCTTTGTTATTATGAGCATAGAGGTGGGGCGTCACAGTTGGTATCAGAGCCTGGGATTTATGGACATAATATAAAACATAACTTGGATGGAACATATGTTACAACTATTGGTCGATGTTTTATTTGTACTTTGAGTCAAAACTAAAGTTTTGAAATTTTGGTGCAAGTTTTTAAATATCATTATTTAAAAATAATAGTGAAATTGTGTTCTGATGATTTGATTGATTTGTGTTCTGTTTATCAGAGTGCGCAGCGGAAACAGTGAAACTGTCTTCGCTGAGTACAACTGATAATCTTTTTGATTTAAAAATCGAAATACGAAATTGATATTAATTTCATCTGTTGTTTACATAGCTGTAATTATTTTGTTCCTTTGAAGATTTCGAATCCAAATTGAGGATTCGAAGAAATTACAGTTATGTGATTCTTGTTGAAATTTCCGCTGGCTTTCTTTTGTACTAATCATCTATCGATTAGCTTTTGCTGTTTTGAATTATCTTCATTGAAGATACCATCGAATAATTTCTTTGTTCATTTTGTAGTACGTGCAAAATTTGAATTGCACGTTATTGCATTTATTTTACGTTGAACCGATGCTTGGTTATGAAACGTATTTTGTTGCCATTATTTTTATAACGGGATTTTTACACCAATGCTAAATTTTTGAAGCATGGAGTTTTGTGGCATTTTGATGAATGAAAATTCTCTGATATTACATTTTGATGTAAATTGTTTTGATGTGATTTTGACGTTTTAAAATTACTGTCGCTTTGGCTTCAGTAACCGTCAAATTTTAAAAGTGGATTTTCAAGCGGTTATTCCGCAATGCTGTTTTGTGACCGTTTTTACGGTATTTTGAGAAGTACGATTTCCTTACCGAAATTGTTACTGAATTACTGCTCTAATCACGTGATTGGAAAATCTTTTTAAAATGAAAATTATTTTATAAAATTTTAGCAGTTTGCGTTTTCAAAAGAATGAGAAAGCGACTTAAACGATTCAGCAAAATCGAGGATTATGACCCCTTTCTTTTACTAATTCGCTTAACTCCGGACTTGTTCAGTTGAGAATGCGAATTGTTATTTTTACAAAATAAATAAAATTATTTTCAAAAATTTTACAGTTTGCGATTTCAAAAGAATGAGGAAGCGATTTAAACGTTTCAGCAAAATCGAGGACTATGACCCCTTTCTTTTACTGATTCGCTTAATTCCGGACTTGTCCGTTTGAGAATGTAAAGTGTATTTTTACAAAATACACAATTTTGCACTTTCAAGGAAACGATGAAGAGATTTAAACGATTTAGCAAAAGTGCGGAGTATGGAACCACACTTTTACTATTTCGGTTAATTCCGGACTCGTTAATTGAATATCTGTTGTTTTGATGAATTTGATGATTTCACACTTTCAAGGAAATGATGAAGAGAATCAAACGATTTAGTAAAACACGTGGTATGGGACATGTGCGTTTGCTATTTCGGTTAATTCCGGACTCGTTAATTGAAACATTTTGATGCTTTCGTGTGCTTTCGAGCCACTATGAGGACCTTCGGGTCATTTGTTGGACCTTCGGGTCATTTGTTGGACCTTCGGGTCATTTGTTGGACCTTCGGGTCATTTGTTGGGCTTTCGGGCCACTCTGCGGACCTTCGGGTCAAATACCAGTACTAGACCTTCGGGTCACTCTGCGGACCTCCGGGTCAATCTGATGGGCGCCAAAATTATGTTGAGTACTTGGTAGGCTTCGGCCACTCTGAGATGCACGTGCGGCGAATTAAAAACTCGCCATCTGATGGGATCGATCCAAGCTTTTATGTTGATTTTCTAGTCTTCTTAATTGATTTCTAGATATTTGTTGTTTCCAATTATCTGCAGGTAATTGGATATTTGTTGATATGAGTTCTGGTTATCGTTTTTGATAATCAGATATTTGTTGTTTCTAATTATCGCTTGTGATAATTAGATATTTGTTGATATGAGTTCTGGTTATCGTTTTTGATAATCAGATATTTGTTGTTTCTAATTATCGCTTGTGATAATTAGATATTTGTTGATATGAGTTCTGGTTATCGTTTTTGATAATCAGATATTTGTTGTTTCTAATTATCGCTTGTGATAATTAGATATTTGTTGATATGAGTTCTGGTTATCGTTTTTGATAATCAGATATTTGTTGTTTCTAATTATCGCTTGTGATAATTAGATATTTGTTGATATGAGTTCTGGTTATCGTTTTTGATAATCAGATATTTGTTGTTTCTAATTATCGCTTGTGATAATTAGATATTTGTTGATATGAGTTCTGGTTATCGTTTTTGATAATCAGATATTTGTTGTTTCTAATTATCGCTTGTGATAATTAGATATTTGTTGATATGAGTTCTGGTTATCGTTTTTGATAATCAGATATTTGTTGTTTCTAATTATCGCTTGTGATAATTAGATATTTGTTGATATGAGTTCTGATTATCGTTTTTGATAATCAGATATTTGTTGTTTTTAATTATCGCTTTAGATAATTAAATATTTGTTGATTTGAGATTTAATTATCGCTTTAGATAATTAAATATTTGTTGCTTTGAGATTTAATTATCGCTTTAGATAATTAAATATTTGCTGATTTCGAATTTAATTATCGCTTCAGATAATTAAATATTTGTTGATTTGAGATTTAATTATCGCTTTTGATAATTAAATATTTGTTGCTTTGAGATTTAATTATCGCTTTAGATAATTAAATATTTGCTGATTTCGAATTTAATTATCGCTTCAGATAATTAAATATTTGTTGATTTGAGATTTAATTATCGCTTTAGATAATTAAATATTTGTTGCTTTGAGATTTAATTATCGCTTTAGATAATTAAATATTTGCTGATTTCGAATTTAATTATCGCTTTAGATAATTAAATATTTGTTGAATTTGAAATTTGATTATCGTTTGTGATAATCGGATATTTGTTGATTCGAGAAATTTGATTATCGTTTGTGATAATCGGATATTTGTTGATTTGAGAAATCTGATTATCGTTTGAGACAAGTAAATATTTGCGATTTGAAAATTCAATTATCGTTTTGATGATTGAATATTTGCGACTTTTGAGATTTGAGCTTCGTCTTTTTCTCTGGCGATTCAAGTGAGTAATTTTAATTACTCACATTCAATTCGTGCTCTGTATGGGATTTCTGCTCTGTTTTTCCTTCTCTTTTAATTGCTGGAACTCGATTGATTCTTGCTTTAGACAGTCGTCTGATTTTGATTCCTTAATCCCCACGATGTTGATTCTTTTGATTTGAATCAGTCGGACCTTTTGATTTCATTTCTAATACTTCCCCTGCTGACATTTGCTTTGCTTATGCACTCGTCATTGCCATGCTCTTTTGGTTGTTACCTTTTATCCATTTATTCCCTATGATTGCGTGGACGCAATTTCTTTAAGGAGGGGAATCTGTAACAACCCAAGATTTCGCAATTATCTGATCAACGTCAAATGACGATTAAAATCGTTGGTTAATTGCTATTGCAGTTTAAATCGATTTGAAATCCCTTTTATAAATTTTGTAAAGATTGTAGTGGGCTTGAAAAAAAAGGAATATTGTGGCCCATACTTGTTTCTGCCGTGATATCTAACTAAAGAAAACCGTCCCCTTGATCCTCAATTCATTATTCGTTCTACAACCCTAGAGAAAACGTACGAGGGGAAAATCAATGGCGGCTCGATCGAAGTCTCGTTTGTCCCTCCTTTTCAAATTAGGGCTCCAGCCGAGGGTATTCAGTGCTTTCGAGAGGTCACGACGTCAACTCCGTCAGGTCGCTCGCGGCTGTCTCTTCGAAGAAGGTGAGTGCTCGTAACTCACTTCTAATTCAAACAGGATTATGGCATTTCGATTTTCGTTGTTGTTGGGATTTCTGATTTGGCTTAACTCTTTGATACTTGCGACATTATTCTTGGTTGAACTGCATACTGTTTTGTTATATGATTTCGTGTTAGTCGTTTTCGTCCCATCACTGTTTTGAGTTGATTTCGATCTTTGATCTCGCCTCTGTGGTCTCGGCTGTTGCCTTGTCTTGTTCGTTCGTAAATTATTTTATCCCGGCCACTTTTGCTTGATTTTGTTAAAACACGGCAGTGGTTTCGAACTTGTGATTTTCTGGTTATTAACTTGCGACTCGATTGGTTGTTCCGTGAAACTCTATTTGTATTCGTGGCCAGTGAAAACCTTTGACCTTGGCACTGATTTGTTTATTCGCGGTTTCAGCTTGGATTTGGTACCACTGACTTTGGGCATTTAATGATTGGGAAACTGCAGTTGTCTTGTTGTAACTGTAGTTTCGTTGTAGTTTTGATACTTATTCGATAACTGTATTGGCCTGGGGTTGTTCGAACTTGTTCATGCGATTTCTTGCATCACTGTAGTGGTCTTCTTCAATTCTCTGGCCTCTTCGCTATTACACTACATTGTTTTGTTTATCACATTCCATTCAGTTGCACTGTTGCAGTGTTGTGTAGTTTTGGCATATAACTTGCCTGATCCATTGCTTTGACCTGTTGCCTTGGCACATGATACCATTCGTGTACATTCATCTCTGATTTGTACATGTCTGTCCTTGATATTGGGTTATATTTAGCCTTGAGTTAGTTTCCTTGAAATACTTTCTTTGAGTTATCGTGTAGCCGAGCACTCGTGTACTTTGTGCATTCATCTGGTTGCCAGTCCCATAGCCACTTCCAGTTACCTGTAGCATGTTTCCTTACTTGAACTGCTGTAGTTTGAAGTGCAGACCTGAATTTTCAGTCTTTGATTGATTGTTTCACCCACACTGCTATGTTGTTATATTCCACTATTCGCTCAGTAGTTTACGGCTTCAGATTGATTTTGTTATTACCAGGCTTTAATTCGATTTTAAGCATCGATTTCGAGTTTAAAAATATGGTTGCTTTTGGGTTCGTGTTGTATTGGTTGGCTTCAATGCTGGAAATTATTTCGACCTTAATTACTGATTTCCCTATTTGCTTGACTTTGAATTGTGTTCCATTCTCTTTGCGTGGTGTCTGTAGCACACTCGACTTTGACGTTAGTAGTGTGGTTGTTGTACAGAGGAATTGGAAAGTTGTATACTTGATTCAGTACTTGTGATATTTGTCTGGGTCTGCTACCTGACCCGACTTATCTTGAGTTGCTTCCCTTTATTTTGAACTGCCTCTGTGCCTCTGTGTTTTGTGACTTTATGATAATTGCAACTTGAATTGTTGCACTGGGTTATAGCTTGAGCTTTGTAGCTCGATGTCTATTTGCTCTTGTTCTAGAATTATGGACACTTGAGTTGAACCCGGCATGATTTTGGGTTTGACCGTGTGCTAGCTCTTATTTTATCGTCGTAGTGGCGAGGCAGTACACGCGTGCGTGTACTGCAGCCACACCGATGTGCCGTTTAATTGATAAATCGTTTATTTACCTCTGTTGATGATTTAAATCTGCTGATTTTTGTTAAACACTGTCAAGTGTTATATTGACCGTTATCCGGTTTCTTTGTTTAAAGAATCGGATAGACGGGAATTATTGTGACTGTCGTCTAATTGAATTATTACTGCCTATATGCACTAATAAACTGGTTTGAATTAGACTGACCCGGGTATTATTTTCTTTTGAATGTAATACTCGGGTCAGACCCGAGTTATTTCAGGTTGTAGATTTTCTTCTTTGAGTTGCTGTTCAGGATATGAAGACTTTTCACATCTTCTGAAGTTGTCCGTGTCATTTTGTAGTAGTCGTGTCATTATATAGAACGATATGTATTCATGTATATTAATTGATAATGTACTTGTATATATAACTTCTAGAGTCGACAGTTGTAGTTGTATCATATGTATTGTGTCAATTATGTATCAACTGACATCAGTTATATATATATGAGACTTTTGTTTTTATCTGTGTTCCGCATTTATATTATCTGTGTTATTGTTATATCTAATGTCCTAAACTATTATGAACTATCGTAGTTTGTTTTATACTGATAATTGGATATGTCGATGGGAGTAAATAAATAATAGATGAAAAATAAAAAGTATATACCACTCCTACCGAGATAACCAATATTAGTGTAAGGCCAATTACGGATGGTCGCTCCTATCCAGCCTTATTCTTCGTAATAATAGACAGTATTTCTTTTAATACTCTTTGTTATTATGAGCACAGAGGTGGGGCGTCACAAAGGCTCAAATTTCATCGTTGTTGAAGGTTCTAGCAGGCTCAAAGCAAGAGTACGCTGGGCAGATTCGATAGTCCCAAAAGACTACAGTTGGTGGTCGAGTACTCTGGGCAGATTCGATAGTCCTAGGCACGGGCTGCGACGACGTGCGGAGTTCTGTCTAGAACCGGGGTTACCATTAGCCCTTGACGGACGGCTGAAAGAATGTGCCAGTCATTCAATTAACGGTGGTATCGAAGCAATGATAACAGTGATAGCCAGAGTCATGGATGTTTGGTTGTATCGTCATTCGGTCTCAAGAGCAATATTTTCTAGGTGCTTATCTGATCTTGGTTTAGGCCTTGGGGGTTTGTACTTGGAAAACATTGACCTTGACTCGAGTGATAATTGCTTTACTTTAAATGTTGCTTTACTATGTTTACTTCTGCTTAGTGTGTCTGGGGGCTATCACTGTAGAAAGAGGTGGAGTGGAAGGGTTGGGTTCCTATTCCTTTTACCTTTATGCTCTTTTGGTATGTTGTTAGTTAATTTACCGCTCACTAAGACTGTTGTCTGACTCAAGGTTTTATGTTCAACTCTTATGACCTTAGGCTGTTCATCCATTTTGCGATGGGCAGACTAGGTAGCAGGTGATAGGTGCTGTTCTTAGTTTCCAACGATGCTGATGACGAAGACGAGCTGGAGGCTTGCATATTATTTTCTTACTATATGTACTGGATGTTCCGCTGCTTGTATAATTCTCTGAGTGATATGTAGTGAGGCTTGATGTATTGACTATTCAGATGTTTGTATTAAACTATTATGAAGCTTAATTGATGAGATTCTATTTTGTGAAGCTTCACTATATATATTCTCTATTGTATTTTATCCATGCGATGTGAGTAATACGATAGATTCTGCTATTTTAACTTACCCCTGACAATCATCCATGGCTGCCTGGCACACTTTTCAGCGCACTATTTCTATGTTTAGTGCAGGAGTCATGGGCGGTCGTCACACATTATATAATGTAGACAAATCAGAAGAGTCATAGATTACAGCGGACTAATAAACAACATATTTCATAATAAGATGTGAGTCTACAAAATATCAGTACTAGACCCACATAATATATATGTATTACATCCAAAAGTATTGTATCTAGTATGCAATGACTACTAGATAATATACATGACATAACTACTAAATGTCAATATACATAATGATGAAGTAAACTGAAATTGTCAAAATAGTCTACTCCAAAGCTAACCCAAAATCCAAGAGTCAATGAGTCCTTGTAGCTGTAAAGTCTCGGCCTGACTTGAGTATTATTAAAAATAATAAATGGGTCAGACCATATCTAAATAAAAAGGTGAGATACTAATATCATAATTGTATGACTTAAAATAATAAGCCATAACCAAATATGCCGAACAAACAATCATAATAAGGCATATTAATTAAATTCACCACTTTATAAATCCATAAATGACTTAACTCTAAAATAAGTCATCTCAAAATAGGCCTAAAACCCAAAAATCCATAAAAGGCATATCAAACCAATAGATACATATATCACAAATAAGACTTAACAATAACCAAATAAGTCATAAATAAAATATGCCCAAAACAAATACTCAAATAAGGCATATCTAACAAATCACCATGTCACAAATTCATATCAGGTCTCTAATGGACTGTCATCTCAAAATATG